>LR738714.1:568065356-568123169 GCA_902687465.1 Secale cereale | reverse complement strand
GGGAGACTAGAAGCTTGGGGGAGGGGGCAAGAAACGGCGGCGGCGGTCGGAGGAGTCCGACACGGGCACGGCGAGCTCGGGCGGGGAAGGCGGCGCGGGCGATGGGCCTGGTTCGGCTGGGCTTCGGCCCAGTCGGGTCGGGACCCCCTATTTTTTTTAATTACGCCGGCGCTAAAAGAACTCTAGAAAATAAAATAAAATCTAAAATTGCCAAAACAAATTTTCACCGTCTAAATAGAATGTTTAGAACAAGATGAACATTTTCTTGGCACTAAAATGCATTTTTGAAAACATGCAATTTTTGCTAATTCAAATAAAACTCCAAATAAAACTTATTTGATTTTTTTTATTAAATCCTCCGTATTTCTTTATTTTTTGGAGAGTCATTTTACTCCCTCTCTCATATTTTCATGATAGAAATACTTGAAGATAAAATAAATAAAATCAAATGATCCTATTTTTGAAATTTGAGAAACCTCAAATATGAAAATTTTGAAATCCCCAACTCTCTCCGAGGGTCCTTGAGTTGCTTAGGATTTTCTTGGATCACCAAAAGCAAGAAAATATGATATGCATAATGATCTAATGTATAACATTCCAAATTAAAAATTTGGGATGTTACAGACATAGAGCCTCTACTCGTTCCCAGTTGGAGCAGGAGAGGATGCAGGGTCGGCGTTGATGTTTGGCGGTGCAGAAGTATTGGTGCAGTGTCGACATGCGCTGACGGAGGAGGTGGTGAGGTAGCATCATCTTGATCATCTATCACCCTGGCGTCAACCGTTGCAGCGGAGGAGGAGTAGTCAGAGTCTTCAAGGGATGGAGTTCGACGCAGAACAGCATTCCTTGGAGGTGTGTGGTCAAACTTGAATCTTTCTGTGAAGCCATCGTCTTGAAGATCCGCTTCAGCAGCCAGCAAAGTTAAACTCTTCCATGACCTCCGACAAGTTTCATGAGCTACAAAGGCATTCTTGGTGGCAAGGTTGTGAATGCGATTGACGTCCACCAAGAGGCTTTGCATCTGACGCTTCAGCCATTAGTGATGCTTATCCTGTTTCTGATGTAAGGCAACGAGAAGCTCGCGGTCGTTGAGAACACGAGAACGCTTCCGAGGCCTTTGGGCAATGGTGCTCTCAGTGGCTTCAGTCTCTGCATGACGAGGTAGGCGAGTACGGCCAGCCAGAGGATAAACGCGAGAGACTGCTGGAACTCCTTCAATTGGCTGAGTGAAGCTCTGGTGATCAGCGTTGTGAAGACTAACAGGCTCTTTGGCAGGCTCTTGGTATATGGCTTCAGCTGACATATCAACCTCTAGCAAGAATATATGATGGTTGCGAGCAGAAGGCTGATAGGTGATAGCAGAATGAAGCTTGATCAGGCGCATAATCCATGGAGCGTAGAACTTGAGACCAAATAGATCAGAGCCTGAAACAGCCAACTGCCTGATAAAGAAATCTTGAGCATTGAAGCTGATGCCATTGAAAATATAGAAGACCAATGTCTTCATTGTGCCTTCAAGCTTGGCTGATGAAGAATGTCCTTTGACAGGCCATAGAGTTCGCCTGATGATATGATAGATGGTGCGTGGCAGATACTCGAGGTCTTCAACAAAGAACTCCTTTGGATATTCAACATCGAGTGGCAAAGGCTTCATCATGCTTAGCATCTGGCTCATGTTAGGCTTGCGCTTCTGAAAGATACTCTCCAAAGCGTCGTTATGTAATTGATAGCCAGGTTCGTACAGTTCTCCTAGAGTGGGCAGGCCAGTAAGCTCAATGAGATCAAAGGCTTTGGCTTCATGATGGACATTGCTTGTCATCCACTCAAGGACCCATGTCTTCGGATCCCTGCTGTAGCCTCGAATGTGGAGGGTTGCATAGAATTGTAGAAGCAGCTCTTCATTCCAATGCTCTTTGTCAGTCACAAAATTCAGCAAGCTAGCATCACGGAAGCAATCAAGAGCTTCCTCAAGACAGGGCAGTCCAGTAATGGCTTCAGCATCAGACGCATATGAGAGAAAATGCGCCCTTGATCATAGAGTACTCGAGAATAATAACTGCGCTGCTGATGACTCCAGAACCTATCTGATGATATTCTTGGCTTGGAATAGGGGTTCTTGGCGCTGTCAAAGAATGTGTTGTGCGCAGTGAAGCCATTTGCATTGAAGGACCCTTGAGAGGTGGCAATACCTGGGAACCTTGGCAGTCTTGGCTTACGCTTCTGAACCTGAGGCCTGTGCTCAACATGGTGGTCAAATTGAGGACCAGCTGCAGGCGGTCCAGCAGTAGGCGAAGGAATCAGAATGGGCCATATGACAGAGACGAGCTGATCATCTTTGTCGTATGCTTGCTCAATTGTATGAGGCCGTGGAGGCGGAACAGGAGCAGTGGAGTGGCTTCAGGCTGTTGAGTGGCTTCTGGTGCAGCATTTGCTTCTCTTCAGGTGCCACATTAGCTTCAGCCATGACAACGTCATTGGCTTCAGTGGTGGTGGTGGAAGCCTCAGAATTTGTAACCTCCACTTCCGGAGCTGGAGGGTTGGACACGTTCTCCTCGAGAACAGGGGGTGTGGCAGCACGTGCTTCTTCTTCTTCTTCGGGTTGTTCTTCTTCGGCTGATGCAGTCGGAATATCTTCAGCCACTTTGGCTTCAGACTCTGGGAGGTTCACAGTAGGAGTAGCTTTAGGAACTGATTGTTGCTCTTCTCCGTCTGGAACACTTGGTGTAACAACTTGAGGCCTTGGTCCTTTGCGAAGCCTACGAAATGCTGGCGACGCCTGTGGTGATGGAGTTGGTTGGGCCTCAAGGTCTTCATCTTCAAGCACCGAACTGGTGACTTGAGTTGGGGGAGTTGCTGGTGTATCTTGTGGGTGATCAGCCCATGAGTCATCCTGTGCAATTGGCGTCAATGGACGACCAATGCTGATGCGTTTGCTGTTCATAAGAATAGGCGAAGATTCCATGTTGTACTCGATCTAAGGAAGGACTTCATCATCTTCAACATTGTCATGAGGACCAATGTCTTCAGTTGCGGTGGGGTCAACAGCTGGAATGTCTTCAGCCTCTGTGAGAGCAGGCTCATGAACTGTCATGCATCGTTCCTGTTGCACAGATGCGGGACGAGCAACTGAAATGGGCTCAACAAAAAGGGGCTCTGTGGGAGCAGCCCGGGCCTTCTTGATCTTGCGCTTCTTAGTGGGGGGAGCATCATCAGTGTTGTTCTTGCGCTTGCGAGCTTCAGCTTCAGCCACCTTTGTCTTCTTAAGCTCTGAAGCAGCTGGGGTGACTTTAGGCTTCGTGCCTGTCATGCTAGTAGGGAAGAAAATGCTAGGCACTTCCTGCCTTGATTCTTCAGCATGGGTCACATTTTGCTTCTTCTTTTTCTTGGCAGCCATCCTAGGGTCAATGCCAGGACGCCCAAGGGCCTTGCACTTTTCAGCTTCATTGTAAGCTTGGACGCATTTGGTAGGCAAGGCCTTGATTCGCTCACAAGAACCTTTGGCTTCTTCACGCCTCTTGCGAAAGGCTTCCTTGAGCTCATGCATCATGACCCTGAAGTTCTGGATTTCTTGGATGCTGAGCTTGGCCATATGCTTCTTGAACTGAGCCTTTTCATAGTCAATCTTTTGCTTCAGCTCATTGATTCTCTGAGCAAGAGCTAGCTCAGAAGCAATGGCGCCATTGAAGGGGACACTGAGGACAACTGGAAGCTGCAGATCGTCTAAGCTGAGGTTGGGGGTGTCAAACGATTCATCAATGAAGTTGTTCAACACTTCCACGTCAAAGAGCGGCAAATCATTGAAGACTTCTGCGTCTTGCTTGCTCTTGATTAATTGCTCCAGAGCATCATCAGCTAGATCTTCATCACTTGAGAGATCAATGGCTTCATTAGCGTTCTTCAGAACAACATCAGGAGTTAGAGCTGGACTGGGGTTGTGCATGGGCTTCTTCCTTAGCTGTTTGCTCTTGGAGATGCGAGAGTGCTCCTCAGATTGCACACTTGGTGCTGGTGGAACAGTGGCCAACGGCTTCACTCTCGAAGCAATTGGTGGAGTGGTCTTCGAAGCCTTGGATTTCTTCTTCTTCTTGGGCTTCGGAGTTGCAGGTGCTTCATCAGAATCAGCGTCGTCTGCAGGTTGATCCACATCCGCCCCTTGAACCCTTATGTGACTGATGAGACCTTCTAAGTTGTAGAAGGGCCCAACCAGGTTAGGTTCAGCTTCGCGCGTGCCATCAGCACGGGGCGCAGAGGGGCCAGGATTGAAGTCCAATCCCCAAGTCTTCTTGTTTTCTTTGGCCGAGTTCTTGGCATACTAAAGATTTCGCTTGAACAAATTGTCGTCGCGACACCATAGCAGTGATGATGGGTCGGCATCTGCTGGTTGTGGCCCTCTGACCATACAAGGATAGAAGCCTTGAGCAATGGCTTCAGCTTGAGTCCTGGGTGGAAGATTCTTGTACGTAATGTCTCCCCATCGACGCTTGATAGCATTCTTTTCAGCATACTCTTGGGTCACGAATCTGTACTTAAACCACTGTTCAGCCCAATATCTTCGAATCCATTGGATTCGAGTCTTCCTCTGATTGTAGTCCTCCTCTGGATCAGTCTTGTACATTTCACTGAGGTCAGGAGGCAAATCCTTGGAGGTGTTTCCACGGCGATGTCTACCACCCTTTCTAACTGATTTGTCGGTTGCCATTGGGTTCAATCTGAAAGGCTTCAAACTGAAAGGCTTCAACACTGGCAAATTCTTCGGTCTGCTGGTCAGACAGGAACTGCCTTCAGGAGAGTGAATATGATGCTGCAAGAATTCTGCAAATGAATGCAGACTATGAGAACCAAGGGATTCTCCCAGGGACATGTACCTGTGACAGCATTAGAGATGCGAGGGAAGGGGAAGAGGTCATATGCATTCTCAGAAGATTTTGAAGATAAATTAGTTTAGAAGACTTTGACCTCATAGCGCGAAGACATTCACTTATATGATGAGAGTTGGTTCCAGATTTGTACGAATTCATAAATAGGTACAAGTGAGGAATCTAACTACGTGTGAAGCATAAGTGAATATTCTAGGCAAAGTATGAGATGCAGACAGGATAGATCCATATATGTGTAGGCAGAAACTTCTTGTGGTAAAAGTGATGAATCTTTTGGATCAAGAAGATGGTAAAAAGAGAGTTTTAATTTACCACACGATGAACTGCTAGACGGAGAAGAAGTGGATGCCGAGCAGTTCGATCTTCCGAGCCCTAACTTGGCGGCAGAGGACACCTACGGCGGCGGCGGAGGAGACGATGTCCGAGGTCGGCGTGAAGACGGCGTCGACGAGGTAGCGGTAGCGAAGTGCTTCGTCGCCGGCGTCGTCGAGAGCGAGCGGAGGCGCTAGGGTTGGTCGAGGTGGAGAGGTGGTAGAAGAATTTTTGACCGTGATGGGACGTGCATTTATAAGCATGGGAGACGGCACAGCGCAATTACGCAGGTGCCCCTAGCGGTTCACGTCTGTGGGACATTGGCGGACATGTAACACATTGGGAGTTGTCCCACGATCCCACGTACGCCATGACTATCGGGGTGGTCGTTCCGGCTTCTCCGGGTTTCAGGCATAAATGATTGAGCATTAAAATCAGATTTAAAGTTTGTCTCTGTATCTTCTGCTGACAAGGACACAGAGAAGATATTCGACGGTTCCAACAGAATGCATATGATTTGGATAGATAGAGTTTGAGGTGAGGAAGCATAGAGAGGTTAGGGCCCGATCACATTCACTTAGTTCAAAAGATTCAAATAAGAAGACATAGCTATAAGAGAATGCTGTAGAGGACATAACACAAGTCTATATTAGTCCTATATGAAGATAAACCAAGTGTGAAGACTTTGCAAATGTAACGCCACGAGAAACACTTCAAACAAAGATTTGGTGGTGGCGTTACCCACCGTATAGGAAGTATTAGACCCAGACACGGTGCACAATTATCGTGGCGCTCCGAAGTCAAATTCCGCGTTAATGTATTCACACTTAGAATGTAAGTCTTCATTGATTGAAGATATACTTTACTTTGTGTGTTGCACATCTAAGTCATCAATATGCATAAGTGTTAGGATGTGTGCCTGATTACAGGACATTTGAGGATTCTAAGATATTTAGCTCACACCGCAACTTGCAAAACCTTTTCTCATCGAAGGGCTTTGTGAAGATATCTGCCAGTTGCTCTTCAGTGTTGACGTGTATGATATCAATATCTTCCTTCATGACATGATCTCTGAGAAAGTGATGACGAATTTCAATGTGCTTTGTCTTTGAGTGCTGAACTAGGTTGTTGGCAATCTTGATGGCGCTTTCATTGTCGCAGTAGAGTGGCACATGCTTCAGATGGACACCATAGTCCTTGAGCGTTTGCTTCATCCAGAGAAGTTGAGCGCAGCAAGATCCAGCAGCAATGTATTCAGATTCAGCAGTGGAGAGTGATACATAGTTCTGCTTCTTTGAAGACCAACAGACAAGTGATCGTCCTAGAAAGTGACATGTGCCTGATGTAGACTTGCGATCAACTTTGTCACCAGCATAATCAGCATCTAAGAATCCAACTAGATCAAACTCTGAGCCTTTGGATACCATAATCCTAGTGTTGGGGTGTAAGCCAAATATCGAAGTATTCGCTTCACAACTAAGTGATGGGACTCCTTTGGTGCCGCTTGATATCGAGCACACATGCAAACACTAAGCATAATATCTAGCCTAGATGCACATAAATAAAGTAAAGAACCAATCATGGAGCGGTATACCTTTTGATCGAAATCTTTTCCATTAGCGTCGGGACCCAGATGGTGTTTAGCTGGCATAGGCGTCGAGTAACCTTTGCAATCTTGCATTCCAAACTTCTTCAGGCAATCTTTGAGATATTTCTCTTGAGATATGAAGATGCCGTTGCTTTGCTGACGAATTTGAAGACCAAGAAAGAACTTCAGCTCACCCATCATGGACATCTGATATTTTTCTTGCATCATGTGACCAAACTCATCACTTTATCTTTTGTCAGTGCAGCCGAAGATAATGTCGTCCACATAGATTTGGTAGACAAACAGTTCATCATCATATGTCTTCGTGAAGAGTGTGGGATCTAGGGATCCAGGTTTGAAGCCTTTGCTCTTCAAGAAGTCTTTGAGTGTGTCATACCAAGCACGAGGGGCTTGTTTGAGGCCATACAGTGCCTTGTTGAGCTTGTATTCCATATCAGGACGTTTTGGATCTTCAAAGCCAGGTGGTTGTGCAACATACACTTCTTCTTCAATCCTTCCATTAAGAAAGGCACTCTTCACATCCATTTGATACAGAAGTATGTTGTGATGATTTGCATAGGCTAGCAGTATGCGAATAGCTTCAAGCCTAGTCAATCCCTTCAACTTGAGTGTATCCTTGAGAACCAAGACAAGCTTTGTTTCTGACAACTTGACCATGCTCATCTTGCTTGTTGCGATATATCCATTTGGTGCCTATTATGTTGTGCTTGCGAGGGTCAGGACGCCTGACAAGTTCCCATACGTTGTTCAGCCCAAACTGTTGAAGCTCTTCTTGCATTGCTTGAATCCATTCGGGTTCCATAAAGGCTTCAACAACTTTCTTGGCTTCAGATATTGAGACAAATGCAAAGTGCCCACAGAAATTTGCTAGCTGTGTCGCTCTTGAACGAGTAAGTGGACCAGGTGCATTTATGCTGTCAATTATCTTCTCAACTTGCACTTCATTTGCAACACGAGGATGAGCTGGACGAAGATTTTGCTCTTGCTGTACATTGTCATCATCAGGAGGATTGTCTTCAGGCTGAGTATTGTCGTCAGGTTGATTTGGAGCAGAAATGATGAGTTCCTCGTCAGGCTGTGCTTCAGAAGGCATGATTTCACCGGTTCCCATTAGCTTGATAGATTCATTAGGTGAAGCTTCAGCCAGCACATTCGGCAGGAACTCTCTTTGTGAACCATTTGTTTCATCAAACCGCACATCCACAGTTTCAACTACTTTATAGAGAAAGATGTTGAAGACTCTGTAGGAGTGTGAGTCTTTTCCATAGCCGAGCATGAAACCTTCTTGTGCTTTTGGTGCAAATTTTGACTTGTGATGTGGATCCTTAGTCCAGAACCTAGCTCAAATACTCTGAAGTAACTGACATTTGGCTTCTTGCCAGTATTAGTTCATATGATGTTTTCTTCAGAAGCTTGTGAAGATAAACACGGTTGATGATATGGCATGCAGTATCAATAGCTTTGGGCCAGAACTTTCTTGGAGTCTTGTATTCATCGAGCATCGTTCGAGCCATCTCAATTAGGGTTCCATTCTTGCGCTCTATGATGCCATTCTGCTGAGGTGTGTACGGAGCTGAGAACTCATGAGTGATTCCCATTGTATCCAGATAAAGATCAAGGCCGGTGTTCTTGAACTCAGTGCCATTGTCACTTTTGATATGCTTGATCTTGACGCCATAGTTGTTCATGGCACGGTTGGCGAAGCGTCGAAGACATCTTGTACTTCAGTCTTGTAGAGAATTATATGCACCCATGTGTATCTTGAATAATCATCAACAATGAAGAAGCCATAGAGACAAGCTGTGGCAGTGAATGTAGAGTAGTGAGTAGGGCCAAATAAGTCCATGTGAAGTAGCTCGAAGGGTTTGGATGTCATCATGATTGTTTTCGAGGGATGCTTGGCCCTAGTCATCTTCCCAGCTTCACAGGCACCGCACAGATGATCTTTCTTGAACTTGATGCCCTCGATGCCTACGATGTGATTCTTATTTGCGAGAGTGTGCAAGTTCCTCATGCCGGCATGTCCTAGCCTCCGATGCCAGAGCCAGCATTCTGAAGCTTTTGCTAGAAGACATACGACCATCTGCGGTCCAGCTGAGAAATCTACCATATACAGATCACCTTTTCTGTATCCTTCAAATACTAGAGACTTGTCAGATTCCATTAGTACAAGGCAAAGAAATTTTCCAAATATCACAATCATGTTTAAGTCACAAAGCATTGAGACAGACATTAAGTTGAAACCAAGGGATTCAACAAGCATGACTTTATCCATGTGCTGATCCCTTGAAATTGGAACTCTACCTAGACCCAACACTTTGCTTTTACCAGTATCAGCAAATGTGATGTGACTCTTGTTAGATGGACGTAAGGTTGAGTCCATAAGAAGACTTCGATCTCCAGTCATGTGATTTGTGCATCCGCTGTCCATAATCCATTCTGAAGACTTTGGTGTCACTCCCTACAATGTAGTTAGGAGGATAGGCTTCACCAATAGCCATTGTGAAGCATAAACATTTGACGTACAAGTGGATTATGAAAGCTTAGATCCAAGTTAGGACTGGTAAGATGATTAGCAAGCGATTCATGAACAAAATAGATAGTAAGACCATTTGGGCATTTGATCTTGCGCCCTACAAGTGTTTTAGGTCCCCAGCAATAGCATCAGACGCCTTTGATTTTCGGCTAGAGACCTTTCCTTGCAAGAGAAAGTTAGTTCTTCTTAACCACCCACATCTTCAGGGGTGGCTTAGAAGCAATGAGTCTAAGAGCAGCATCTGAGAATTTTGGCTTTGGATCCCTAGCAAATAGTCTTGCAGGAGGAGAATAATACTCATAAGAATAAGCAGAAAAATTCTTTGTTTTGTGAATATAGCGGTTTGAGGAAACACGCTCATATTCATGGGTCTGAGTATAATTTCCGTGCAAAACATTGGCGTTAGGGTGACTCAGGTGAGTCCTTTGTCTGTATGAAGCCTTAGGACCATATGAAGCCTTTGGTCCGGGGTTTGTCTTCTTCCCAGGTGGAGTCATGATGACATTTGCTAGAATCTTCTCAAGACAACCTTTGGGAACCCAGATCTTCTTCGTAGGTGGCCCGTTCCTCCAGTTGGTACCAATATACCTGGCAAACACTTCACCATTCTGATTCTTAAACAGTTTATAGTTTGCATCAAAGGATTCATCATTGATAATAGGATTAGCACAAGTGAAGCCAGATAAGGTAGATGGATCCACTGAAGGTTCCTTTGCAGCAACCCATGTGGTTTTGGGATACTGCTCAGGCTTCCAGTATGAACCATCAACATTCATTTTCCTCTCGAACCCTACACCCTCTTTCCTAGGGTTTCGGTTCAGTATCTGCTTTTTGAGGACATCACGTAAAGTCTGATGCCCTTTGAGGCTTTTGTACATCCCTGTTTCAAGCAAAGTCTTCAACCTAGCATTTTCATCAGCAATATTAGTGGTATCCTCAGCAGAGGGGTTAGTTACCACATCAGCAGTTGAAGATATTGCAAAAGTGGCAGCAGTAGAACATTCAGCAACAGATGTAGCGTTATCACGCTCAATGCATTTTAGACATGGTGGTTCAAATCCTTCCTGAGTGGAACTGATCAGTTGTGCGCGGAGTGACTCATTTTCTTTTTGAAGTTCTTCATGAGCCGCTTTCAATTTCTCAAGTTCTCGCTTCCTTTGAAGGTAATCGTGGAAAAGCTTTTCATGAGTTTTTGAGTGCGATTCATAAATACCTTCAAGTTCCTTGTACTTAACATGAAGATCTTTTATGTCTTCAATTAATGACTGAGAATGGGTCATTTCCGCGTCCAACGGGTCATCGCTTTTGTCTAACAATTTTTGAATATGTTCCATAGCTTTCTGTTGTTCAGTGGCAATTTTAGCAAGTCTTTTGTAGCTCGGTTTTGATTCACAATCAGAGTCATCTTCACTGGATGTTTGTGTTGGGTAACGTAGTATTTTCAAAATTTTCCTACGATCACGCAAGATCAATCTACTAGATGCATAGCAACGAGAGGGGAGAGTATGTCTACGTACCCTCGTAGACCGAAAGCGGAAGCGTTTATCAACGCGGTTGATGTAGTCGTGCACCTTCACGATCCGTCCCGATCTAGTACCGAACGTATGGCACCTCCGCGTTCAGCACACGTTCAGCTCGATGACGTCCTCGCCTTCTTGATCCAGCAAGACGGGAGAAGTAGTAGATGAGTTCCGGCAGCACGACGGCGCGGTGACGGTTGTTGATGAAGAATAATCTCTCCAGGGCTTCGCCAAGCACTACAGAAACTAGACGGAGGATGAACTAGAGGGTCAGGGTTGCCGGCACACGGCTTGGTGTATCTTGATGTGTATTGGGTGCTAGCCCTACCACTCTATTTATATGTTGAGCCTTGGGGTCGAAACTTGGAGTAAAAGCCTTCACAAAGTCGGTTTCACCCGAAAGGCAAGAGTCCTTCTCGGACTCCAGGGCCAGACGCCAGGGTTCCCGGCGTCTGGACCCAGACGCTAGGGACCCTAGCGTCTGGCCCCTGGACTCCGCAAAACTTCCTTTTGCGCCTTCCAAAAACCTTGTGTGCTTTCCCTTTTGGCCCAAATAAAGTGTTCTCGTACCCAAACACTTCGGGAAACATCCGGAACCACTTTCGGTGAATTCCGGAACCCTTCCGGAGGTCAAACACTATTATCCCATATATTAATCTTTATCTCCGGACCATTCTATAGTTCCTCGTCATGTCCGTGATCACACCCGGGACTCCGAATAACATTCGGTCACCAACATACATAACTCATTAAATACTATATCGTCAACGAACGTTTAAGCGTGCGGACCCTACGGGTTCGAGAACTATGTAGACATGACCGAGACATCTCTCCGGTCAATAACCAATAGCGGAACCTGGATGCCCATATTGGCTCCTACATATTCTACGAAGATCTTTATCGGTCGAACCGCATAACAACATACGTTGTTCCCTTTGTCATTGGTATGTTACTTGCCCGAGATTCGATCGTCGGTATCTCAATACCTAGTTCAATCTCGTTACCGGCAAGTCTCTTTACTTGTTCCGTAATACATCATCTCCTGACTAACTCATTAGTCATTTGCTTGCAAGGCTTATTATGATGTGCATTACCGAGAGGGCCCAGAGATACCTCTCCGACACTCGGAGTGACAAATCCTATTATTGATCTATGCCAGCACCACGAACACCTTCGGAGACACCTGTAGAGCATCTTTATAATCACCCAGTTACGTTGTGACGTTTGATAGCACACAAGGTGTTCCTCCGGTATTCGGGAGTTGCATAATCTCAGTCATAGGAACATGTATAAGTCATGAAGAAAGCAATAGCAGTAAAACTAAATGATCATAGTGCTAAGCTAACAGATGGGTCTTGTCCATTACATCATTCTCCTAATGATGTGATCTCGTTGATCAAATGACAACTCATGTCTATGGCTAGGAAACATAACCATCTTTGATCAATGAGCTAGTCTAGTAGAGGCATACTAGGGACATACTGTTTTGTCTATGTATTCACACATGTACTAAGTTTCCGGTTAATACAATTCTAGCATGAATAAAAGACATTTATCATGATATAAGGAAATACAAATAACATCTTTATTATTGCCTCTAGGGCATATTTCCTTCAGTCTCCCACTTGAACTAGAGTCAATAATCTAGATTACAAAGTAATGACCTTAACACCCATGGAGTCTTGGTGCTGATCATGTTTTGCCCGTGGAAGAGGCTTAGTCAATGGATCTGCAACATTCAGATCCGTATGTATCTTGCAAATCTCTATGTCTCCCTCCTTGACTAGATCGCAGATGGAATTCAAGCGTCTTTTGATGTGCTTTGTTCTCTTGTGAAACCTGGATTCCTTCGCCAAGGCTATTGCTCCAGTGTTGTCACAAAAGATTTTCATTGGACCCGATGCACTAGGTATTACACCTAGATCGGATATGAACTCCTTCATCCAGACTCCTTCATTTGCTGCTTCCGAAGCAGCTATGTATTCCGCTTCACACGTAGATCCCGCCACGACGCTCTGCTTGGAACTGCACCAACTGACAGCTCCACCGTTCAATAAAAATACATATCCGGTTTGTGACTTAGAGTCATCCGGATCAGTGTCAAAGCTAGAATCGACGTAACCGTTTACGACGAGCTCTTTGTCACCTCCATACACGAGAAACATATCCTTTGTCCTTTTCAGGTATTTCAGGATGTTCTTGACCGCTGTCCAGTGATCCACACCTGGATTACTTTGGTACCTCTCCGCTAGACTTATAGCAAGGCACACATCAGGTCTGGTACACAACATTGCATACATGATAGATCCTATGGCTGAGGCATAGGGAATGACTTTCGTTTTCTCTCTATCTTCTGCAGTGGTCGGGTATTGAGTCTTACTCAACTTTACACCTTGTAATACAGGCAAGAACCCTTTCTTTGACTGATCCATTTTGAACTTCTTCAAAACTTTATCAAGGTATGTGCTTTGTGAAAGTCCAATTAAGCATCTCGATCTATCTCTATAGACCTTGATGCCTAATATGTAAGCAGCTTCACCGAGGTCTTTCATTGAAAAATTCTTATTCAAGTATCCTTTTATGCTATCCAGAAATTCTATATCATTTCCAATCAACAATATGTCATCCACATATAATATCAGAAATGCTACAGAGCTCCCACTCACTTTCTTGTAAATACAGGCTTCTCCAAAAGTCTGTATAAAACCATATGCTTTGATCACCTCATCAAAGCGTATATTCCAACTCCGAGAAGCTTGCACCAGTCCGTAGATGGATCGCTGGAGCTTGCACACTTTGTTAGCACCTTTAGGATCGACAAAACCTTCTGGTTGCATCATATACAACTCTTCTTAGAGATATCCATTCAGGAATGCAGTTTTGACATCCATTTGCCAGATTTCATAATCATAAAATGCGACAATTGCTAACATGATTCGGACAGACTTAAGCATCGCTACGGGTGAGAAAGTCTCATCGTAGTCAACTCCTTGAACTTGTCGAAACCCTTTCGCAACAAGTCGTGCTTTGTAAATAGTAACATTACCGTCTGCGTCGGTCTTCCTCTTAAAGATCCATTTATTTTCGATGGCTTGCCGATCATCGGGCAAGTCAACCAAAGTCCACACTTTGTTCTCATAAATGAATCCCATCTCAGATTTCATGGCCTCAAGCCATTTCGCGGAATCTGGGCTCATCATCGCTTCCTCATAGTTTGTAGGTTCATCATGGTCTAGTAACATGACTTCCAAAACTGGGTTGCTGTACCACTCTGGTGCGGAACGAACTCTGGTTGATCTACGAAGTTCAGCAGAAAATTGATCTGAAGTTTCATGATCGTCATCATTAGCTTCCTCACTAATTGGTGTAGGAATCACTAGAACGAGTTTCTGTGATGTACTACCTTCCAATTCGGGAGAAGGTACAATTACCTCATCAAGTTCTACTTTCCTCCCACTCACTTCTTTCGAGAGAAACTCCTTCTATAGAAAGGATCCATTTTTAGCAACAAATATCTTGCCTTCGGATCTGTGGTAGAAGGTGTACCCAACAGTCTCCTTTGGTTATCATATGAAAACACATTTCTCCGACTTGGGTTCGAGCTTATCAGGTTGAAGCTTTTTCACATAAGCATTGCAGCCCCAAACTTTCAGAAACGACAACTTTGGTTTCTTGCCAAACCACAGTTCATAAGGCGTCGTCTCAACGGATTTTGATGGTGCCCTATTTAATGTGAATGCAGCTGTCTCTAAAGCATAACCCCAAAACGATAGTGGTAAATCGGTAAGAGACATCATAGACCGCACCATATCCAATAAAGTACGGTTACGACGTTCGGACACACCATTACGCTGTGGTGTTCCGGGTGGCGTGAGTTGTGAAACTATTCCACATTGTTTCAAATGAAGACCAAACTCATAACTCAAATATTCACCTCCACGATCAGATCGTAGAAACTTTATTTTCTTGTTACGATGATTCTCTACTTCACTCTGAAATTCTTTGAACTTTTCAAATGTTTCAGACTTGTGTTTCATTAAGTAGATATAACCATATCTGCTCAAATCATTAGTGAAGGTCAGAAAATAACGGTACCCGCCGCGCGCTACAACACTCATTGGTCCAAATCTGTTGCTCGCTCCATTGTTCCGGAGAACGGAGTTTTAGTCATCTTGCCCATGAGGCATGGTTCGCAAGCACCAAGTGATTCATAATCAAGTGATTCCAAAAGTCCATCATTATGGAGTTTCTTCATGCGCTTTACACCAATATGAGCTAAACGGCAGTGCCACAAATAAGTTGCACTATCATTCTTAACCTTGCATCTTTTGGCTTCAATATTTTGAATATGTGTATCACTACAATCGAGACCCAACAAGAATAGACCACTCTTCAAGGGTGCATGACCATAAAAGATATTATTCATAAAAATAGAACAACCTTTATTCTCTGATTTGAATGAATAACCGTCTCGCAACAAACAAGATCCAGATATAATGTTCATGCTTAACGCTGGCACCAAATAACAATTATTCAGGTCTAAAACTAATCCCGAAGGTAGATGTAGAGGTAGCGTGCCGACGGCGATCACATCGACTTTGGAACCATTTCCCACGCGCATCGTCACCTCGTCCTTAGCCAATTTTCGTTTAATCCGTAGTCCCTGTTTCGAGTTACAAATATTAGCAAGTGAACCGGTATCAAATACCCACGTACTACTACGAGTATTAGTAAGGTACACATCAATAACATGTATATCACATATACCTTTGTTCACCTTGCCATCCTTCTTATCCGCCAAATACTTGGGGCAGTTCCGCTTCCACTGTCCAGTCCCTTTGCAGTAGAAGCACTCAGTTTTAGGCTTGGCTCCAGACTTGGGTTTCTTCCTGGGAGTAGCAATTGTCTTGCTATTCTTCTTGAAGTTCCCCTTCTTTCCCTTGCCCTTTTTCTTGAAACTAGTGGTCTTTTTAACCATCAACACTTGATGCTCCTTTTTTTGATTTCTACCTCCGCAGCCTTGAGCATAGCGAAGAGCTCGAGAATTGTCTTTTGCATCCCTTGCATATTATAGTTCATTACGAAGCCTTTATAGCTTGGTGGCAGTGATTGAAGAACTCTATCAATAACACTATCCTTGTCAACTTTGCAACCAAGTTGAGTCATATGATTGTAGTACCCAGACATTCTGAGCAAGTGTTCACTGATAGAACTATTCTCCTCCATCTTGCAGCTATAGAACTTATTGGAAATCTCATATTTCTCAATCTGGGCATTTGCTTGAAATATTAACTTCAACTCCTGGAACATCTCATATGGTCCATGACGTTCAAAACGTCGTTGAAGTCCCGGTTCTAAGTCGTAGAGCATGGCACACTGAACTATCGTATAGTCATCAGACCGTGTCTGCTAGACGTTCAAAGCGTCTACATTAGCGGGAGGGGGCTTGTCACCTAGCGGTGCTTCAAGGACATAATTCTTCTGTGCAGCAATGAGGATAATCCTCAAGTTACGGATCCAGTCCGTGTAATTGCTACCATCATCTTTCAACTTAGCTTTCTCTAGGAATGCATTAAAATTCAAAGGAACGCTAGCACGCGCCATTGTTCTACAACAACATAGATATGCAAAAACTATCAGGACTAAGTTCATGATAAATTAAAGTTCAATTTAATCATATTACTTAAAGAACTCCCACTTAGATAGACATCCCTATGGTCATCTGATACGTCCAAAACGTATCTATAATTTCTGCTTGCTCCATGCCACTTTTGGGTGATATTGCTATGATATTCATACACTTCCATACACTTTTGATCATATTTGGACTAACTTACTAATCCAGTGCACCCCAGTGCCAGTTTCTGTATTCGGCTGTTTTTGTATTTCAGGTTTTCACGTTTCGAGAACTGCCGAGAAAAATCCAGAAAAATTATATAAAAAATCAGCGTTCCGGAAACAACACTGCGTCCGAAGGGCAGCCTGGGGGGGGGGGCACAGGGGCTCCAGGTGCCCTGTGGGCGCCCCCCCCCTGGGCCGCGCCGGGGGGGCGCCTGGGCCCCCCGAGGCTCCCCCGGTGCCCTACTTTGGCATATATTTAAAGGACCCTCCGAAACCCTCAGAACAGGAATTCTTTTCACGATCCCATCTCTGTTCCGCCGCCGCCGCCGCTTCCAAGATCGGGAGCACCAGGAGAACTCTTCCTGGCACCCTGCCGGAGGGGAGGATCACCACCGGGAGCTTCTCCACCACCATGGACGCCTCCCGGATGACTCGTGAGTAGTCTCCCTTGGACCATGAGTCCATGACCAGTAGCTATGTGATGTTCTCCTCCCGTTCTTGTGCTTCACTAATTAGTCCTCGTGAGCTGCCATACATGATCGAGGCACCTATGTAATCCTTATGCTGTTGCTATGTTGAGTTTGCTAGGATCCGATGGATTATGAGATTATGTTCAGAGTGATCTTGAGTAATATATTTGATTCACCTCTTTTATATTTTAGTTCATAAGTAATTCTTGCATGTTCTTCGTTGTTACTTATTGCTTTGGCCGAGTAGTAGGTAGTGACTCCAAGAGGGAACGTTATGCTTGATTGTGGGTTCATGCCCCTCGATGACTAGCTTGAGTGACATAAACATGAGTCTAGGGGATGTGATGTTGCCACCAGGGGGAAAACAACGGTGCTTGTGCCCGCGGGTGCAAGGATTGTTTACTTTACGCAAAGTTCTTTTAATGCAGTTGTCTGTTGCATTGAGTTTACACTATGGGTGGGACTCGCAACTTAATACCAGCGAGATGTTCTGGATAGATATCTCAAAGTGGATGATTAGTAGTAGATATTGATGGATTTCGGTCTACTTACTTTGGCGTACCGCCCATGCTTTGAACCTCAACCTTTCTTGCAAATGTAGTCAGCATTGGTTTGCGTTCGTGGTCCTGTCAATTGTCCAGCTGTAATTTGTTTACCTCACATAGCTGTTTTATCGTCTTTTGGGAGAGAGACATCACTAGTGAACATCATGAGACTCCAGTCCATATTACCATCATTGATCACATCCACTATTTACTTTTCGCTATTTACTTACTATTGCAAAAACTATCTATCGCTACTATCATTGCTTTTAACCCTTTGTGAACTACAAGGCCGGAGAGATTGACAACCTCTCTGTACTCGTTGGGAGCAAAGTTATTTGTATCTGTGTGCAGGTCCACGTTGGTTGCTACTAATCTGGCGCCGTAGCAATTGACACCTACTTGTTGAACCTAGGAGTCTCTGGGGATTCGATCCTTGGCATCTTTGCTAGGGGAAAACACTTCTACTTACTGCATCTTACACCTTCCACTTGGGGTAACCAACGAGGGGTTCGAGGCCCATCAAGGAGTATTTTCTGGCGCCGTTGCCGGGGACTCCACTCTTCAGGATAGGGGAGTTGCATGCTATCTTTTACCTTTGCTTTTTAGTCTTATTAGTTTACCTTTCATTTTTGCTTTAGTACCTTTTTATCAAAAATCACAAAAATAGTTATCTTGCTTGCTTGCTACTATGGGTTCCACCGAGAACACCAATTTGTGTGACTTCACTAGTCACAACAACGATGACTTTATCAGCACACCTATCACTACACCTGCCACTTCAGCACCTTCATATGAAATTAAGCCTGCTTTACTTAACTTAGTCATGAGAGAACAATTCTCCGGTGCTGGAGATGATGCTGCTTTACACTTGAACAACTTTGTAGAACTTTGTGATATGCAAAAGTACCAAGAAATAGATAGTAATATTGTTAAGCTTAAGCTTTTTCCTTTCTCCTTGAGAGGAGAAGCTAAAATTTGGTTTCAGTCTTTGCCTAGAAATAGCATAGATTCATGGGACAAGTGCAAAGATGCTTTTATTGGAAAATACTATCCACCTGCTAAAATTATCCAACTTAGAAGTAACATCATGAATTTTAAACAATTGGATAATGAACACGTTGCCCAAGCTTGGGAACGTATGAAGTCTCTTATCAAGAACTGCCCTACTCACGGTTTGACTACTTGGATGGTTATCCAAACTTTTTATGCAGGCTTGAACTTTACCTCGCGGAACTTGTTAGACTCGGCTGCGGGAGGAACTTTTATGTCAACTACACTTGGTGCTGCCACAAAGCTTCTCGATGAGATGATGGCCAACTATTCCCAATGGCACACCGAACGCGCTCCAACAGGTAGGAAGGTAAACTCTGTCGAGGAGATTTCCTCCCTCAATGAAAGAGTTGACTTGATCATGTCTCTACTTTCGAAGCAATCTACTGTTGATCCTCGTGATGTTCCTTTAAATTCTTTGATTGCTCAAGAACAAGTAGATGTTAACTTTATCCCTAGAAATAATTTCAACAACAATGCTTATAGGAGTAACTTTGGTAACGATCCTAGACCGTTCCCCTCTAACTCTTATGGGAACAACAATGCTTATCCTAGTACCAAGAACTCCACTACTGAACTAGAGATCATGCTTAGAGATTTCATCACTACCCAAAAATCCTTTAATAAGAACGTAGAAGAGAAACTACATAAACTAGATGATCTTTCTTTTAAGGTAGACCACTTAGCCAATGAGTTAAAATTGCTAAAAATTGAAACTTCTCCTCTTAAGGAGAGGGAAGTCATCCCTATTAATGCTACTCAAGTACAAATTAATGAAAACATTAGGATGATGGCTAAGCTAAAAGAAAGATGGGCTAGAGAAAGGGAGGAAGAGGAAAGAATTAAGAGCCTTCCTACCCACCACATTGTTGCTACTATCCAAGTTATTGAGGATGTTCACACTCTTAGCACCCAATGTACTCCTGGTCCCAATGGACCTATTAATGGTGATGCTATAGAAACTACCAACCAAGTGAACCTTAAGGACACCACTACCACTTTACTTGATGCTCGTGACCTTGATTTTGATAATTGCACTCTTACCGAAGTTATTGACTTCCTTCACAAAATGTCTAGAGATCCCCGCACTAGCACGCTTAACCTTGCCTTCACAGAGCATATCACTAATGCTCTTATCAAAGCTAGGGAGGAGAAACTTAGAGTAGAAGCCTCCATACCTAGAAAGCTAGAAGATGGTTGGGATCCTATGATAAAAATTTATTTGAATGACTTCTCTTGTTATGCATTATGTGATGTTGGTGCTAGTACCTCTGTTATGCCCAAAAGGATATATGATATGCTTAAATTGAAACCTTATGATTCTTGTTCTTTTGGTGTTCGTCTCGTTGATTCTTCCATAAAGAAACCTTTGGGGAGGGTCGACGATGTTCTTATTGTTGTCAATGATAATTATGTGCCCGTTGATTTTACTATTATGGATATTGAATGTGATCCTTCTTGTCCAATTATTTTGGGACGTCCCTTTTTGCGCACCGTTGGTGCTGTCATTGACATGAAAGAGGGTAATATAAAATTTCAGTTTCGTCTCAAGAAATGGATGGAACACTTCCCTCGTAAGAAGGTCAAGTTACCTTTTGAGTCCGTTGTACGGGCTAGCTATTCTTTTACTCTTGATAAAACTTGATCTATGCATTATGCCTAGCTTAAAGGCATAAAAGAAAGCGCTTTTTGGAGGCAGCCCACATGAATAAAATTTTCGCTTTTGTTGTGTCTTGATGTTGTTTACTGCTGTAGCATCATCATTGTATCTTTACTTTTCATATTTGTGCCAAGTATAGCCTCCGATTGCTAGAAAGTTCAAAAGTTGTGAGGTGCTGTCCAGGAAACAGATTCTGTCCTTGGATAGAAAAATTCGTATAAAATCACCAGATCATCTTTTTGGTCTAAATTTTTTCAACAGCGTTCTCTATATAATTTTCTTTCGTGCGTCAGTTCTGAGTTTTTTGATTTGAGTTGCAGAAGTATCCCGAACAGATCAATTACTGCCTGCTGTTCTGTTTTTCACAGATTCTGTCCTGTTTTGCCTTATCTTCACTTTGCAAATTAAGAACTTGCTTTTTCTTTGCAAAAACCTTTTGGCAATCTTGAGAAACAGTAGAACTTCAAGAATATCCTGATTTCCAGCAAGGTATAATTATTTTATTAAGGGTACTAACCTCGCTAATCAGATTATGATGAGTTATGTATGAAGGGAGTTTTCAAGTGTGCGAGGGAAGATGATAAAAAGATTCAGGAGTGTCAAGCGCTCAAGCTTGGGGATGCCCCCGTGCACCCCCAAGAAATATTCAAGGAGACTCGAGCGTCTAAGCTTGGGGATGCCCCCGTGCATCCCCTTCTCCATCAACATTATCAGTTCGTCTTTCGTTTCGCTATATTTTTATCACTTCATGTGTTATGTGCTATGCTTGGAGCGTCTTGCTTTTAGTTTTCTTTTTAGTTTTTCATAACGAGTCGGAACCCAGCATTCCTTTATGTGGGAGAGAAACACGCTCCACTTCTACCTAGAACATCACATAGAATTTTCATGTCTATCTATGTTGTGTGTGTTCTTTGTCTTTTAATAGCTACTATCATACGCTGCTCTTAGTATTCATGCTTATCTTTTCAAGAGCTTTTATTTAGTTGGTTGCTTGAACTCTCTTTAATTACCATGCTCACCTTATTAAGGGAGTTTGCTTCCGTTGCATGGGTTAATGTGTCTATGATAAAGATGCTACTTTCATGATGGTGCTTAGTAGTTCAGGTTTTCTTATGGTTAATCTCAAATAGCTGGGGGGTTCCCAATATGTTATTGGAGTACCAACTTGGTTTGTTTGCCTATGATGTGGTATGGTTTAGTAATATCTTCCTTCGAGAATTTATTTTGATTGACTTGGCGTATGCTCACGCATATTCAAGACTGTAAAGAAAGTCTGTCAAGCCTTGGTGATCTTTTATTTCTAAGTAGCGATATAACTACCATGCCTGATTCAATATTGCTTTGTCGCTCTGCATGATTATGACCGTCATTGCTCTCTTAGTTGGTCGCTCCCAGTCTTTTGCTAACCTCCACCTGCACTAAGCAAACTAACCATGCAATACATAGCTCATGGGAAAGTAGCCTAAAAACTATTGTGGTAAAGAATATGTTGCTTATGTATCTTATTTCTTATAAGTTGCTTGCTGAGCGGTAACCATGTTTCTGGGGACGCCATCTACTGTCACACTTTTGTTGAATATCATGCGAGTTGCTATGCATGTTCATCTTGTCTGAAGTAAGGGTGATTTACCGTGGGTTGAATAACTATGCATATTGTTAGAGAAGAACATTGGGCCGCCAACCAAAGCCATGCATCATGGTGGAAGTTTTAGCTTGGACCTTAATCCTCAATCTCTTATGAGAATATGCTGATGCATTAAAGAGGAGTCCATCATCTATTTTATATGTTGTCCCGGTATGGATGTCCTCAAGTTGAGATCTATCAAAAACGAGAAATCAAATGCGATCTATCTCCTTGGACCTTTGTATAGGTGGCATAGAGGTACCCCTTTGTGACACTTGGTTGAAACATATGCAATGCAATGATAACCCATGGGAATCCGAGCTAATTAGGACAAGGTGCGAGCACTATTAGTATTCGATGCATGAGGCCTGCAACTTATAGGATGTTTTATACATGACACATATGAAGTACTACTACCGTTGACACAATTGCTTCCATGTTTTCAAAATAAAAAGCTCTAGCACATAACCTTTCTTTTACCTTTATGTTAAAGCACCAACTACTGAGAGCATGATTGTCATTCTGAGTGTAATGTGCATTGTCCCAAAGTAGCATTGTCTTTTGCATGATTGTGATATCGTTTATTCTGAAATGATTGTATCTAGTCATCACTTAAACCTTGAAGGTGCCCCTGCATTTATGTTTTGCATCACTAAAGGGGGCAAGCTAGATATCACTTTATCATATTTGCACATCATGTTCATTGCAAATCTTTTTGATGTTTCAGTTTCATATTGTAAAACTTTCAGTCATTTGTGATTTTCTCTTGAGACAACTTAATTACTTTAGAATCATTGTCTCAGTAAGCTTTTGTCATATGACTATGAGAAAGTCCTATATGGTTAATAGCATGTCACCACAGAAATTATTCTTGTTATCATTTACCTACTCGAGGACGAGCAGGAATTAAGCTTGGGGATGTTGATACGTCCAAAACGTATCTACAATTTCTGCTTGCTCCATGCCACTTTTGGGTGATATTGCTATGATATTCATACACTTCCAAACACTTTTGATCATATTTGTACTAACTTACTAATCCAGTGCACCCTAGTGCCAGTTTCTGTTTTCGGCTGTTTTTGTATTTCAGGTGTTCACGTTTCGAGAACTGCCCAGAAAAATCTAGAAAAATTATATAAAAAATCAGCTTTCCGGAAACAACACTGCGTCCGAAGGGCAGCCTGGGGGGGCACAGGGGCTCCAGGCGCCCTGTGGGCGCGCCCCCCCTGGGCCGCGCCGGGGGGGCGCCTGGGCCCCTCGAGGCTCCCCCGGTGCCCTACTTTGGCATATATTTAAAGGACCCTCCGAAACCCTCAGAACAGGAATTCTTTTCGCGATCCCATCTCTGTTCCGCCGCCCCCGCCGCTTCCAAGATCGGGAGCACCAGGAGAACTCTTCCCGGCACCCTGCCGGAGGGGAGGATCACCACCGGGAGCTTCTCCACCACCATGGACGCCTCCCGAATGACTCGTGAGTAGTCTCCCTTGGACCATGAGTCCATGACCAGTAGCTATGTGATGTTCTCCTCCCGTTCTTGTGCTTCACTAATTAGTCCTCGTGAGCTGCCCTACATGATCGAGGCACCTATGTAATCCTTATGCTGTTGCTATGTTGAGTTTGCTGGGATCCGATGGATTATGAGATTATGTTCAGATTGATCTTGAGTAATATATTTGATTCACCTCTTTTATATTTTAGTTCATAAGTAATTCTTGCATGTTCTTCGTTGTTACTTATTGCTTTGGCCGAGTAGTAGGTAGTGACTCCAAGAGGGAACGTTATGCTTGATTGTGGGTTCATACCCCTCGATGACTAGCTTGAGTGACATAAACATGAGTCTAGGGGATGTGTTGTTGCCACAAGGGGGAAAACAACGGTGCTTGTGCCTGCGGGTGCAAGGATTGTTTACTTTACACAAAGTTCTTTTAATGCAGTTGTCTGTTGCATTGAGTTTACACTATGGGTGGGAGTCGCAACTTAATACCAGCGAGATGTTCTGGATAGATATCTCAAGGTGGATGATTAGTAGTAGATATTGATGGATTTCGGTCTACTTACTTTGGCGTACCGCCCATGCTTTGAACCTCAACCTTTCTTGCAAACGTAGTCAGCATTGGTTTGCGTTCGTGGTCCTGTCAATTGCCCAGCTGTAATTTGTTTACCTCACATAGCTGTTTTATCGTCTTTTGGGAGAGAGACATCACTAGTGAACATCATGAGACTCCGGTCCATATTACCATCATTGATCACATCCACTATTTACTTTTCGCTATTTACTTACTATTGCAAAAACTATCTATCACTACTATCATTACTTTTAACCCTTTGTGAACTACAAGGCCGGAGAAATTGACAACCTCTCTGTACTTGTTGGGAGCAAAGTTATTTGTATATGTGTGCAGGTCCACGTTGGTTGCTACTAATCTGGCGCCGTAGCAATTGACACCTACTTGTTGAACCTAGGAGTCTCTGGGGATTCGATCCTTGGCATCTTTGCTAGGGGAAAACACTTCTACTTACTGCATCTTACACCTTCCACTTGGGGTAACCAACGAAGGGTTCGAGGCGTAAGCGTACGCGTAATGTCGGTCCGGGCCACTTCATCTCACAATACCGCCGAAGCAAAGTATGACATGCTGGTAAGCAGTATGACTAGTATCGTCCACAACTCATTGTGTTCTACTCGTGCATATCATCTACGCATAGACCTGGCTCATGATGCCACTATTGGGGAACGTAGTATTTTCAAAATTTTCCTACGATCACGCAAGACTACTAGATGCATAGCAACGAGAGGGGAGAGTGTGTCTACGTACCCTCGTAGACCGAAAGCTGAAGCATTTATCAACGTGGTTGATGTAGTCGTGCACCTTCACGATCCGTCCCGATCTAGTAACGAACATACGGCACCTCCGCGTTCAGCTCGATGACGTCCTCGCCTTCTTGATCCAGCAAGACGGGCGAAGTAGTAGATGAGTTCCGGCAGCACGACGGCGTGGTGACGGTTGTTGATGAAGAACAATCTCTGCAGGGCTTCGCCAAGCACTACAGAAACTAGACGGAGGATAAACTAGAGGGTCGGGGTTGCCGGCACACGGCTTGGTGTATCTTGATGTGTCTTGGGTGCTAGCCCTACCCCTCTATTTATATGTTGAGCCTTGCGGTCGAAACTTGGAGTAAAAGCCTTCACAAAGTCGGTTTCACCCGAAAGGCAAGAGTCCTTCTCGGACTCCAGGGCCAGACGCCAGGGACCCTAGCGTCTGGCCCTGGACTCCGCAAAACTTCCTTTTGCGCCTTCCAAAAACCTTGTGTGCTTTCCATTTTGGCCCAAATAAAGTGTTCTCGTACCCAAACACTTCGGGAAACATCCGGAACCACTTCCGGTGAATTCCGGAACCCTTCCGGAGGTCAAACACTATTATCCCATATATTAATATTTATCTCCGGACCATTCCAGAGTTCCTCGTCATGTCCGTGATCACATCCGGGACTCCGAATAACATTCGGTCACCAACATACATAACTCATTAAATACTATATCGTCAACGAACGTTTAAGCGTGCGGACCCTACGGGTTCGAGAACTATGTAGACATGACCGAGACATCTCTCCGGTCAATAACCAATAGCGGAACCTGGATGCCCATATTGGCTCCTACATATTCTACGAAGATCTTTATCGGTCGAACCGCATAGCAACATACGTTGTTCCCTTTGTCATCGGTATGTTACTTGCTCGATATTCGATCGTCGGTATCTCAATACCTAGTTCAATCTTGTTACTGGCAAGTCTCTTTACTCGTTCCGTAATACATCATCTCGTGACTAACTCATTAGTCATTTGCTTGCAAGGCTTATTATGATGTGCATTACCGAGAGGGCCCAGAGATACCTCTCCTACACTCGGAGTGACAAATCCTATTCTTGATCTATGCCAACACCACGAACACCTTCGGAGACACCTGTAGAGCATCTTTATAATCACCCAGTTACGTTGTGACGTTTGATAGCACACAAGGTGTTCCTCCGGTATTCAGGAGTTGCATAATCTCATAGTCATAGGAACATGTATAAGTCATGAAGAAAGCAATAGCAGTAAAACTAAACGATCATAGTGCTAAGCTAACGGATGGGTCTTGTCCATCACATCATTCTCCTAATGATGTGATCTCATTGATCAAATGACAACTCATGTCTATGGCTAGGAAACATAACCATCTTTGATCAATGAGCTAGTCTAGTAGAGGCATACTAGGGACATACTGTTTTGTCTATGTATTCACACATGTACTAAGTTTCCGGTTAATACAATTCTAGCATGAATAAAAGACATTTATCATGATATAAGGAAATACAAATAACATCTTTATTATTGCCTCTAGGGCATATTTCCTTCAGTTTGAAAGTAAGCATCACGTGATTTTACCTTGGCACCGCGTGCCATGAAGCAATAGGTGGGAGCAGAGTCATCGTCCTCATCATCAATGTTGGTGACTGGGCCATTGTCTTCAGTGTTGAAGATGGACTTGGCCACGTAGGTTGTGGCTAGAGCCAGACTTGCAGCACCCGAATCGGACTCCTCCTCAGACTCCACCTCCGCTTCTTCTGAAGCAGACTCCTCCTCTGAATCCATCTCCTTTCCAACAAACGCACGAGCCTTGCCAGATGAATTCTTCTTGTGTGATGTATACTTTGATGAAGACTTGAAGAAGACTTTGAGTATTTCTTCTTTTTCTTGTCATCAGAATCATATTCCTTGCTCTTCTTCTTCTTCTTCGCATTGTCCCATTGAGGACACTCAGAGATGTAGTGACCGGGTTTCTTGCACTTATGACATGTTCTCTTCTTGTAGTCATGGGTAGAAGCTTCATCATTTCTTGATCTGGATTGTGAAGACTTTCTGAAGCCTTTCTTCCTAGTGAATTTTTGGAACTTCTTCACAAGCATGGCAAGCTCCTTTCCAATGTCTTCAGGATCATCAGAACTGTAGTCAGATTCTTCTTCAGATGAAGAAACAGCCTTTGCCTTCAAGGCGCGAGTTCGGCCATAGTTGGGACCATAGATGTCACGTTTCTCAGACAGCTGGAACTCATGTGTGTTGAGCCTCTCAAGTATGTCAGACGGATCAAGAGTCTTGAAGTCAGGGCGTTCTTGAATCATCAGGGCAAGGATGTCAAATGAGCTGTCGAGTGATCTCGGGAGGGTCTTGACGATTTCATGCTTGGTGATCTCAGTGGCGCCAAGTGCCTGAAGCTCATTTGTGATGTCAGTGAGGCGATCGAATGTGTGCTGGACATTCTCATTGTCGTTTCTCTTGAAGCGATTGAAAAGATTGTGAAGGAAACTGATCCTTTGATCTCTCTAGGTTGAGACGCCTTCGTTGACCTTGGAGAGCCAGTCCCAGACTTCCTTTGACGTTTCCAGAGCACTCACACGACCATACTATCCTTTGGTCAGGTGACCACATATGATGTTCTTGGCCGTTGAATCCAGTTGAACGAATCTCTTGACATCAGCAGGGGTGATACCTTCACCAGTCTTGGGAACGCCGTTCTTGACGACAAACCAGAGGTCCACATCAATGGCTTCAAGGTGCATGTGCATCTTGTTCTTCCAGTAGGGATATTCGATGCCATCGAAGACGGGGCACGCAGCGGGGACTTTGATTATCCCTGCAGTCGGCATAGCTAAAACTCCAGGTGGTTAAACCGAATCACACAGAACAAGGGAGTACCTTGCTCTGATACCAATTGAAAGTGCAGTATATCGACTAGAGGGGGGTGAATAGGCGATTTTTATGGAATGCTTCAAAACATGGAAGTTTTGAAGACAAACAATAGTACCAATCCTATTTATATGCAGCGGAAGGTAGACTACACTAGACAATCCATAGTCAAGTATTCAATGAAGTGAAAGCATGAAGACTAAAAGCAGCTAGGCAGTAAGGATCAGGATGGAAGATTGAATGAAGCTAATCAGAACAGGTGGTCACACAGTGAAGTCAAACAAATAGGCAAGCAAGCAAAGACTTCACAACGAAAGACAGTAAGTAAAGAGAAGGAAAGGATAGAACCAGTAGCTCGGGGAAGACAGTGATTTGTTAGACCAGTTCCACTTGCTGTGACAACTGTATGTCTGGTTAGGGAGGCTGAGATTTAACTCAGAAGACCACGTCTTCACCTTGTTCCCCTTGAGCTAAGGACACTTAGTCCTCGCCCAATCACTCTGGTAAGTCTTCAAGGTATACTTCCAAACCTTCACAGACTTCGTTCATCGGCAATCCATAATGACTCTTGGATGCTCAGAACGCGACGCCTAACCGGCTGGAGGAAACACAGTCCTCAAGTGTAACAAGTCTTCAGGTCACACAGACAGAAAGACTTCAGTGATGCCTAACACTCTTTGGCTCTGGGTGTTTGGGCTTCGTCCTCGCAAGGATCTCTCTCTCAAATGCTTCGGAGGTGGGTTGCTCTCAAACGACAAAAGCCGTGTAATAACTCTGAGCAGCCACCAATTTATGGTGTAGGGGGTGGGCTATTTATAGCCACTGGGCAACCTGACCTGATTTGTCCGAAGTGACCCTGGGTCACTAAGGAACTGACACGTGTTGCAACGATTAGATTTCAAACACACACAGCAACTTTAATTGGGCTACAAGTAAAGCTGACTCATCCATCTCTGGATAAGATTTGCTCTCATTGTCTTCGCTCGAAGACTTAGGATTTGGTTGAGCATCACTTCAGTCACTCTGACTTAGTTCACTTGGACCCCACTTAATAGTGCGGTGGTTCCTATGACTCAACAAAGAAGTAAAGGGAACAACGAAACATCGTAAGTCTTCGTGCTCCATAGTCTTCACACAATGTCTTCTCTTGTCATAGTCTTCAATATGATTATCTTCATATACCACCATTGTCGTCAATGTCTTCATACATTTTTAGGGGTCATCTCCGGTAGGTAAACCGAATCAATGAGGGACTACCACCTATGTTATCGTGCAATTCTCATAAACACATTAATCCCTCAACCAGGTTTGTCGTCAGTACTCCAAAACCAACTAGGGGTGGCACTAGATGCACTTACACCGGCAGGTAAGCTCCTGGGGTTCCTGGTGTCAAACAGGGGAATTGAAACTAATCCGGAGAAGATCAAGGCTATTACGTCCTTGGCTAAACCGGTGTTGTAATGCCCAGGATGGAGTTATACCTCCTACGTGTCGAGGCACGACTTAAAGGCATAAGTCCATCCTAGAATGATCTCAAGTTTGGTATCTTTGCACGACTCATGTAAAAGAGGGATTAAATTGCAAAAGGAGATAGTTGGCTTACACTCGCCACTTCACACAATACATTACATAAGCAATACATCATTCAAAACATCACAACCCGACTACGGGTGAAGATCCAAAAGAAAGATACCAAAACAACATAAAGCCACAGGTCAGGATCGAATCCTAGTAGAAACCACTACTGAACATCGAAACGTCACAAACAAACGGCCACACTCTTCAACGAGCTCCTGGTGAAGTACTGAACCATCCTCTGCAACAACTCGGCTGAACCTGCATCTGGTGTGGTGAAGTAACTGTGAGCCACAGAGGACTCAGCAATCCCGTTCCCGGGTAACAAGACTATTTAAACCTTGGGTGAGGACAAGGCTGAAGAAAGAACGAGAGGTGAAGGAACAACAAGAGTCTGCAGCAGCAACTAGCACTAACTTACGCAAAAGAGAGCGAGAAGAGAAGTGCATCGGTCGAAAGATGATCACGAAGTGATCCTAACTAAGCCGGTCAAACATAACCCCACCGTGTTCAACTCCTGAATCCCTATTCGGAAATTGACAGTCACGGTACACACGCTGGTAGTGTATTAGAAACATTGTGTCAAGTTATCTACAACCGGAATTAACAAGCTCCCATCTGCCACATAACCGCGGGCACGGCTTTCGAAAGTTCAAACCCTGCAGGGGTGTTCCAACTTGACCCATTACAAGCCCACGATCCGCGGAGTCGCAACTCCATAGTTGGGAAGACCCGAGTATTCTCGGAATCCCGTGCTCAAGTTAAACCGAACTAAGGTAAGGCTAATCCAGCAAATCCTCCCGGCGTGTCGACACCCTGATAGGTAGCCGCGCGTATCTAGTCTCAGGACACGACCGGATGAGACATCCTACGGGTTTTTACCAGCCCTCGAGTTTCCTTGAGGTGGCCCCGCAGTCCGCTCGTTTCGGACCAACACTCATGAGGAGCACTGGCCCGGGGGGTTGAATTAAGATAAAAGGGATAGCTAGTCCACATGCAAGTTTTATTAGTTATTAGGCAAATAGTACCAATGTTGGGACTTGCTGGAAAAGACTTAGCACTTAGCGGTTTATCAAGGGGGTCCCATACACCCCAACCGTGTTAGGAACGCATAATCAAGGAACATAACACCGGTTTATACGGTTCCTAACGGCATGAGTGGAACAAAACACCAAGCAAAAGGCTTAGCCTTCCACCCTTTCCAATATATAGATGATTTCATTTTTAAGCATTTATATAGTGTGATATAACCCAACCAAACTTCAACATGAAGCAAGCATCTTCAATCTTCACCTGCAACTAACAATGCTATAAGAGGGGCTGAGCGAAGCGTACTTAGCCAAGCAACGGTTTGCGTAGGTAGGGTGGTTAAACAGGGCAATGGTTACAATAGGAGGCTGACAGGAAAACATGGGCATCGAGGCAAAACTATAGAGCGGAACTACTAGCAATAGGCAAAGATAGTAATGGTATCCGGGTTCGGTCATCTTGCCTGGGATTCCACAAGGGAGAAGAACGGATCCACGAAGACGACGGAGCAACACAGACGAGAGAATCCTCACAACTCCGGAACGAAACTGAAGCTAACAAGAGAAGCAACCGGAAAGAAGCAAACAACACGGTAACCACACATATCATAAACATGGCATACGATGCACATCCAAGTATGATGCATGTCCGGTTTAAATATGTATGGCATGGCAAAGTGCACAAACAACACTACAAGTTAAGTGGAGATCAATATGCAACGAGTTGCATATTGACGAAACACCACATTTAATTATTTAATTGACTCTCGTTTATTAATAAGACAAGATTAAAAGTTTGTTAACATGGCAAAAGGTGAAGCATAATAAAACTACACTATTAAGGCAATTTAAATGAGGCCGGAGAATAACAACAACATATCCGGAAAATCCCCATGAGCATGTTTAATAATTATTAAAGCAACAACAATTCACACATATTAATGTTGTTAACATGATGCGGATGACATGAACAAGTTTATGCAAGTTTTTATTAAAAGGGGTTGACTTAAGAGGAAGACATGAAGCATTGTCACCGTGGTGAAAGGAAAAGGTGCCACGGCAACGATCCGAAATGATGCAAAGGCAACAACTCGGTTCCGGTAACTCGTTGAGAGTCCGGGCAAAAGCAAAGATGGCGTGAGCGAGTCAAACGAGATAAAAGGTGGGGTGTTCCCGTTACCGGGTTCCCACGAGTCGGCGACGAGGCAACCGAGGAACATGAAAAAAGGTCGGAACGGACACGGTGCACACAAGGGTAACATTTCATACAACACAACAAGCATGCATCCACGGGTCACGTCTCGGGGTTATACCTTCGAAGCGTTCTCTCTCGAAGCGGTTCGAGATCGTAGAGGAAGAAGGCGTTCACGTCGTAGAGGAAGTAGTGGTTCACGAGTCGTGGTACACGTGTCGTAGAGGGAAGTAGACGTTCTCGTTTCCGAAGGGGTACTTGACGCGGCATCGGACGTCCTCGGGGCGACGGTAGTGGTACACGTTCCGTAGTGGAAGTAGTTGCTCCAGCGACGGTAGTTGTTCACGTTCGCGTCTTGGTTCACGGTCGGATGAGCTCGGACGTCGTGGTACTTGCCGCTCTTGGTTCTTGCGACGGTAGCTGTACACGTGGTCGTCGTGGGAAGTAGTGGAACTTGGTCGTTTTCCGGGCGTCGGTAGTCGTACACGGGGCATTTTGTAGATGTTCACGGATCTTCGGACTTGCGGCTGCGGTCTTCACATCAAAAGAACAAAAAAACAGCAACACAAAAAAAAACACCATCACGGCACGGTCACGGTAAGGAGGCTGCTCGGGACGCTGGAAGGAGCTCGCGGACGAAGCTGGGCGGAGCCGGCTGCATCTGGCCGACCGGATCGACTGGCGGGCGCCAGGCGCTGAACGCGGGGGCGCGGCGAGGCAGAGGCCAGAGGAAGGGCCTCTTGGCCGCGGCTTCTGGACGGCGGGGCGGAAGTGCGACGGTAGCCACGGGCCTCTGGAGGAGGGCGCTCGGGGACGGACGGTCGGGACGAGCTCTGGCGAGGCAGAGGCCTCGGTAGCGACCACGAGGAGGGCGACAGCGCCCTGGAATCGGGCTCCAGGCGAGAGAGCCAGAGGGCGACGCGGGAGATCGTGGAGGGAGGAAGACGGGCGCGGCGCGCTCGCGAGGCGCAGAAGGCGAGGCGATCCTGGCCGCGGCGTCGCTCGGGGAGGGGAACGTCGGGGCCCTGGCTCGACGAGGGAGCCGGAGGCGCGAGCCTCTGGTTGCTGGCCGGTGCTAGAGGCGCGGAAGGGGAGCTCTGCGAGGTGCTCGAGATCGGGAGAGGAGAGGAACCACGGGATCGGGCAGAGGGATCGAAGGCTCGAGGCAGAGCGGGGTCGAGGGGTTTGAGACGATGGGGAGGAAACGGACGAGGGGAACTGGCGGCGGGGAAGAGAGCGAGGGACAGGAGAGGGAGTGCGATGCGAGGCTGAGGGAGTGCGGGGCTCTCGGGCTAGGGTTCGGTGGAGTGGGCCATTGGGCCAGGAGTAAAGGAGGCCGGCTGGTGGGTCTGGGAGCCCAAGAGGCCTAGGAGGCTGGAGGGAAGGATAGACGGAGGCCTAGAGGCTGGCTGCCTCTTTTATTACTTAGCAGAATAAAACAAAATAAGGAGAGCCAAAAATAAAAAGAAAAGAGGCAAAGAAAGAATAAAATGATGGACATTTTTGTAAGGCTTTACGGAATAATTCCAACCTCACAAAAATAGTTCCACCAAAAGGGAAGTGCAAACTAAAACATTTAGGTTGCAAAAAAAAGGAGTTTGAACGGAGTCTAGATAAATGGAGGAGCCTCGAAACAACGGAAAGAATTATTGGCAAGAATTTTGAAGGAGAAACTCGAAGTAGGAAAGCATGGGGAAATTAAGCACGTGTGTTGCGGGTAATTCCAAGAATGGAATATTTATTAATATAGCTCCATAATTATTAGGAGGCTTTTATATGTTTTAAAGAGAAGACCTTCTTCCCTCGATTTAAATGGACCGAAGGTCCACACGATTTATTAGGTTGAGATGCAAAATAAAATATGACATGATGGCATGATGACATGATGCAATGCAAAAATAAATAACACAAGCTCAAAAGAACACACGGGCAACCCGGAACATCTGGAATCTTCTGGAACCTTCTGCAATCTTCTGGGACGTCGGTCTTCGGGCGTCACAACTCTCCCACACTAACAGAGGATCTCGACCCGAGATCCTAGAGATATCACCGGGTAAAAACGGAAGAGGAATGGGTAAAACAAAGTTGCTTCTTTGACAGACGATTGAAACCAAAGAACCTTGAGAGGTTAAACAAGTTGAAAGAAAGAATGCAACGGAGATGAACGAAGTTAAGTGCACTCCGTTAGAAAAGAGTAACTAGGAGCATTACAAGAACCTTGAAGGTTGAAAGACATTAAACAAGTGCTTACGAACCAAAAGAATATGAAACTGCAATGGTATAGCCAAGGAATAAGAAAGACAGAATTTGGACAGCACTCCGTCTGAAAATGGAAGGACAAACCAAGAACTTGAGAAGATGGAATGATACTTGATGAAAACAACAACACACAGCCTCTGAAACAGTTAAAAGAATGGCACAAGGGGTAAGAAAGGATTCAGACAGCACTCCGGTTAAAAGATAGGCAAAACTTGATAAGATGACGTAACTTGAATGAAGAATACAACACTCCGGTTAAATGATAAGCAAGGAAAAGAACAAGATCTCGATAAAAACGAGATGATGGTTAAAGAGAGCAATATCACGAAACCTCCGGAATGAAAGAATAGAGAATATAGTTCAATGAAAGAAATGAACGGAGAAAAGTATGACAACTTCTCTCAAAATTGAATTTGCAAGAGCATCTTACGAAGAAGGGTTGAATAGAGTTGTTGGAATTTCAACAACGAGAAGAATAAGCTTGATGTGGGCTTATGGAAAACATCTCAAAATTAAGAGGTGACAACCAGCCACTAACAGAAATGAATTGCTTGGATCGAGATCAACAAGGAGACGAAGAACTTATTTCACCGGAAGGATAAATGAAGAACTTGGGTCATTTATAAGCACCATAATAGCAACAATCCTTAGGGGAAGCTTTAGGTGAAATACAACCCAAGATAACTCCAACGAATAAAAGAGGGGTTGAAAGGATCTCCTAGAGAGAAAGAAATGATGGTTTTAATTATCTCATTCTTGACAACTTGTGAATCATGAAACATGAATGAATTGACAAGAATGACATAACACCATCTGAAAAGATAAGGTAGAAAGAATTGCAATTTGAAGCATGATGAAGAATGCTTGAACTCCAACAAGAATCTTGAAGAAGACTTCGAGGAAGAATTAAAACATGATGAACCACCATGAAAACTCCGGTAATGAAAGCATAAGAAGTGAAAGATGAAAAGAATAAGATTCAAGGCCTGCGATGAATTAGATGGAGCTTGAAAAGATATGATTGAAATAATTTGGAGCTCCGGAAAACAAGATGAACAACTTAGAAGCGAGAATATGATATGATGAACAAACTCCGAAAGAAGGGATTAAATCACCTTGAGGAGATACGAATAAGATTTACTGTATGCTTATCCTTCATCAAATTAAATTGATGACAAGCAAACGGATTTGGCATACTACTTATTCTCACTGGGAAGAATTAAAGAGAGATCTATCACAAGCTTGGGTAAAACTTCAACGAAGCACCGGTAGGATTATGAAAAGAACAAATGAATTAAAACGATAACAACAGAAGGGTAAACTTGAATGAACCACCGTAAGAATTAGGAGACGAACGAAGAGACATCAATGAAGAATATTTGGAGGATGAAGTTGAAAACTGAGAACGAAGAAATCTTCTGAAATGATGGCCTTCGGAGGAACACAAAGAAAAGAATTCAAGAATGCTTCGGATGGGTATAAAAGAATTCCTCACAATCAAACGATAATGAGGATGGCATGAAGCTAGAACCACGAATCTTGAGAGAACGGGCCAAGATTTAAGAGAAACACTTCTCCGGTCTTCAAATGTTGAGAATGAAGACGAGAAATGCCATAAGAATTGTTGAGCACTCCGGAATGAATAATTAAAAAGGTTGAACCAATGATGAACAAGAATTTGAAAACGATCTTGGAGAAGGCATGTGACTGATGGAAATCATTCTTACGTCACACTTGAAAAGAATTTAAGTATAACTCCAGAAAATAGAAGAGTCAGGTAAGATCCTGGAAAAAGACCTGTGGGTTAGGGCCCACTCAAAGAAATCACCGTTGAAAAAGATTGCTTAAGAGATATTGCACCGGTTGAATTAAATGGCTTGAGTAAGATGATAATCCTCAAAATAGCTTGAACGGATTAAGAATGGAAATATGAATCTTCAGCACTCCGGATATGAATAGCAAGAGGAGAATGATTAATTGGTGCACCGGAATAAGAAAGCATTGTGAAATGAGGAAAAGGATAAGATCAACACCGAAATCTTGAATTACATCCACCGGCAGAATTATTGGAATTAAGAATGATGAACTTGAAGCTCTTGAGCAACTTCACGATAAATCACCGGATAAGAATATTGAAGGAAAAGAATGAAGGAATATCACATGAATAAAATGGATATTTCATTTAAGAATTTCTGGCTCCATAAAGAAAAGGGTGGGAGGGTGGGGAAACAAAAACAACTTGGGATGAACAAAATGGACACCGGTTGAAAAGAATTTAACATGACCATCTTGGTGATTAAGAAGGACTAGCACTCTCATAGAAATATGAGAACACCGATTAAGAAAGGTATGGAATCAACATTTGACATCGAAGCAACTTGAATACCAGAATCAAAACAAAAACAAAGGATATATATGCAACATGATCTTCACAATATCATTCGAACAGAGGATTGAATGAATGAATTCCGCAGATACATCAACTTGACGAGAAGTCACTTGGAGAACAAAAAGATAAATAAAAAGGAACAAGGATCAGATAGAACAAATACAAGATAGAAGTTTCGTTCGACATCTTCGTGCTGAAAGCTCATGGAACGTGTTACAAAAGGGTTTTGTCATCCCCGGATCAGCATAGCCAAGGACCCTTTAAGATGCAACCCCCGATCAGAACAAGTCCATAAAACCACTTCACTCAATGTAGAACCCCAAACTTCATATCGAGCATCCGTTGGAAGAATGTCTAGAACTACTAGATGAACCCACCTATAGATTTCCGAAAGTTTCCAGTTATGCAATCAGGTGTTGGGGATACACGGGAAGCACCGCGCAATCAACTCTAAACCTACATCCAGGTGTATCCATCCTTCAACACATAACCAGTCTTTCTCGGAAACTGTTTACCTCGGACCTTCGAAAAGCATCCACTATAACAAGCTATGGCAATACTCTCGAACTACCTCCCCAGTACTGGGTGATGTCGGGGTTATCTTGCCACTGGCCGTATAGGAGAGATTTTCGATGTCGGCCGTCTTAAGTATTTAGTACTGCCGCGATATGCTTGTGTCAATGATACCTCGAAGCTCAACTCCTCGGTAACAGGAGGCATCGAGAACAATATCCTTGTCACAAGAACATCGAAACAATCCCAGAATACTCGCGGGATCCTAAAAAAAATTTGGTGCAATTTTTGAAAGTAGAAGAGGCAAGAGTAATCGTCAGGAGTCCTCACCAGAGAGAAAGGGGATGAGAAGCAAAGAAATCCTACTCTCCGATATAATATAGGACTCAAAAATTTTCAGTGTGTGCCTAGACTCAACCGTCAACGATTCGATCAATCAGTGGGGGCTTCTAGGTCGGAGAAGGCTCTGATACCAACTTGTAATGCCCAGGATGGGACTATATCTCCTACGTGTCGAGGCACGACTTAAAGATATAAGCCCATCCTAGAATGATCTCAAGTTTGGTATCTTTGCACGACTCATGTAAAAGAGGGATTAAATTGCAAAAGGAGATAGTTGGCTTACACTCGCCACTTCACACAATACATTACATAAGCAAACATCATTCAGAACATCACAACCCGACTACGGGTGAAGATCCAAAGAAAGATACCAAAACAACAAAAGCCACAGGTCAGGATCGAATCCTAGTAGAAACCACTACTGAACATCGAAACGTCACAAGCAAACGGCCACACTCTTCAACGAGCTCCTGGTGAAGAACTGAACCAACTCCTGCATCAAACTCGGCTGAACCTGCAACTGGTGTGGTGGAGTAACTGTGAGCCACAGAGGACTCAGCAATCCCGTTCCCGGGTAACAAGACTATTTAAGCCTTGGGTGAGGATAAGGCTGAAGAAAGAATAAGAGGTGAAGGAACAAACAAGAGTCTGCAGCAGCAACTAGCACTAACTTACGTAAAAGAGAGCGAGAAGAGAAGAGCATCGGTCGAAAGATGATCACGAAGTGATCCTAGCTAAAGCCGATCAAACATAACCCCACCGTGTTCAACTCCCGAATCCCTATTCGGAAATTGACAGTCACGGTACACACGCTGGTAGTGTATTGAAACATTGTGTCAAGTTATCTACAACCGGAATTAACAAGCTCCCATCTGCCACATAACCGCGGGCACGGCTTTCGAAAGTTCAAACCCTGCAGGGGTGTTCCAACTTGACCCATTACAAGCCCACGATCCGCGGAGTCGCAACTCCATAGTTGGGAAGACCCGAGTATTCTCGGAATCCCGTGCTCAAGTTAAACCGAACTAAGGTAAGGCTAATCCAGCAAATCCTCCCGGCGTGTCGACACCCTGATAGGTAGCCGCGCGTATCTAGTCTCAGGACACGACCGGATGAGACATCCTACGGGTTTTTACCAGCCCTCGAGTTTCCTTGAGGTGGCCCCGCAGTCCGCTCGTTTCGGACCAACACTCATGAGGAGCACTGGCCCGGGGGGTTGAATTAAGATAAAAGGGATAGCTAGTCCACATGCAAGTTTTATTAGTTATTAGGCAAATAGTACCAATGTTGGGACTTGCTGGAAAAGACTTAGCACTTAGCGGTTTATCAAGGGGGTCCCATACACCCCAACCGTGTTAGGAACGCATAATCAAGGAACATAACACCGGTTTATACGGTTCCTAACGGCATGAGTGGAACAAAACACCAAGCAAAAGGCTTAGCCTTCCACCCTTTCCAATATATAGATGATTTCATTTTTAAGCATTTATATAGTGTGATATAACCCAACCAAACTTCAACATGAAGCAAGCATCTTCAATCTTCACCTGCAACTAACAATGCTATAAGAGGGGCTGAGCGAAGCGTACTTAGCCAAGCAACGGTTTGCGTAGGTAGGGTGGTTAAATAGGGCAATGGTTACAATAGGAGGCTGACAGGAAAACATGGGCATCGAGGCAAAACTATAGAGCGGAACTACTAGCAATAGGCAAAGATAGTAATGGTATCCGGGTTCGGTCATCTTGCCTGGGATTCCACAAGGGAGAAGAACGGATCCACGAAGACGACGGAGCAACACAGACGAGAGAATCCTCACAACTCCGGAACGAAACCGAAGCTAACAAGAGAAGCAACCGGAAAGAAGCAAACAACACGGTAAACACACATATCATAAACATGGCATACGATGCACATCCAAGTATGATGCATGTCCGGTTTAAATATTTATGGCATGGCAAAGTGCACAAACAACACTACAAGTTAAGTGGAGATCAATATGCAACGAGTTGCATATTGACGAAACACCACATTTAATTATTTAATTGACTCTCGTTTATTAACAAGACAAGATTAAAAGTTTGTTAACATGGCAAAAGGTGAAGCATAATAAAACTACACTATTAAGGCAATTTAAATGAGGCCGGAGAATAACAACAACATATCCGGAAAATCCCCATGAGCATGTTTAATAATTATTAAAGCAACAACAATTCACACATATTAATGTTGTTAACATGATGCGGATGACATGAACAAGTTTATGCAAGTTTTTATTAAAAGGGGTTGACTTAAGAGGAAGACATGAAGCATTGTCACCGTGGTGAAAGGAAAAGGTGCCACGGCAACGATCCGAAATGATGCAAAGGCAACAACTCGGTTCCGGTAACTCGTTGAGAGTCCGGGCAAAAGCAAAGATGGCGTGAGCGAGTCAAACGAGATAAAAGGTGGGGTGTTCCCGTTACCGGGTTCCCACGAGTCGGCGACGAGGCAACCGAGGAACATGAAAAAAGGTCGGAACGGACACGGTGCACACAAGGGTAACATTTCATACAACACAACAAGCATGCATCCACGGGTCACGTCTCGGGGTTATACCTTCGAAGCGTTCTCTCTCGAAGCGGTTCGAGATCGTAGAGGAAGAAGGCGTTCACGTCGTAGAGGAAGTAGTGGTTCACGAGTCGTGGTACACGTGTCGTAGAGGGAAGTAGACGTTCTCGTTTCCGAAGGGGTACTTGACGCGGCATCGGACGTCCTCGGGGCGACGGTAGTGGTACACGTTCCGTAGTGGAAGTAGTTGCTCCGGCGACGGTAGTTGTTCACGTTCGCGTCTTGGTTCACGGTCGGATGAGCTCGGACGTCGTGGTACTTGCCGCTCTTGGTTCTTGCGACGGTAGCTGTACACGTGGTCGTCGTGGGAAGTAGTGGAACTTGGTCGTTTTCCGGGCGTCGGTAGTCATACACGGGGCGTTTTGTAGATGTTCACGGATCTTCGGACTTGCGGCTGCGGTCTTCACATCAAAAGAACAAAAAAAACAGCAACACAAAAAAAAACACCATCACGGCACGGTCACGGTAAGGAGGCTGCTCGGGACGCTGGAAGGAGCTCGCGGACGAAGCTAGGCGGAGCCGGCTGCATCTGGCCGACCGGATCGACTGGCGGGCGCCAGGCGCTGAACGCGGGGGCGTGGCGAGGCAGAGGCCAGAGGAAGGGCCTCTTGGCCGCGGCTTCTGGAGGCGGGGCGGAAGTGCGACGGTAGCCACGGGCCTCTGGAGGAGGGCGCTCGGGGACGGACGGTCGGGACGAGCTCTGGCGAGGCAGAGGCCTCGGTAGCGACCACGAGGAGGGCGACGGCGCCCTGGAATCGGGCTCCAGGCGAGAGAGCCAGAGGGCGACGCGGGAGATCGCGGAGGGAGGAAGACGGGCGCGGCGCGCTCGCGAGGCGCAGAAGGCGAGGCGATCCTGGTCGCGGCGTCGCTCGGGGAGGGGAACGTCGGGGCCCTGGCTCGACGAGGGAGCCGGAGGCGCGAGCCTCTGGTTGCTGGCCGGCGCTAGAGGCGCGGAAGGGAAGCTCTGCGAGGTGCTCGAGATCGGGAGAGGAGAGGAACCACGGGATCGGGCAGAGGGATCGAAGGCTCGAGGCAGAGCGGGGTCGAGGGGTTCGAGACGATGGGGAGGAAACGGACGAGGGGAACTGGCGGCGGGGAAGAGAGCGAGGGACAGGAGAGGGAGTGCGATGCGAGGCTGAGGGAGTGCGGGGCTCTCGGGCTAGGGTTCGGTGGAGTGGGCCATTGGGCCAGGAGTAAAGGAGGCCGGCTGGTGGGTCTGGGAGCCCAAGAGGCCTAGGAGGCTGGAGGGAAGGATAGAAGGAGGCCTAGAGGCTGGCTGCCTCTTTTATTACTTAGCAGAATAAAACAAAATAAGGAGAGCCAAAAATAAAAAGAAAAGAGGCAAAGAAAGAATAAAATGATGGACATTTTTGTAAGGCTTTACGGAATAATTCCAACCTCACAAAAATAGTTCCAACAAAAGGGAAGTGCAAACTAAAACATTTAGGTTGCAAAAAAAAGGAGTTTGAACGGAGTCTAGATAAATGGAGGAGCCTCGAAACAACGGAAAGAATTATTGGCAAGAATTTTGAAGGAGAAACTCGAAGTAGGAAAGCATGGGGAAATTAAGCACGTGTGTTGCGGGTAATTCCAAGAATGGAATATTTATTAATATAGCTCCATAATTATTAGGAGGCTTTTATATGTTTTAAAGAGAAGACCTTCTTCCCTCGATTTAAATGGACCGAAGGTCCACACGATTTATTAGGTTGAGATGCAAAATAAAATATGACATGATGGCATGATGACATGATGCAATGCAAAAATAAATAACACAAGCTCAAAAGAACACACGGGCAACCCGGAACATCTGGAATCTTCTGGAACCTTCTGCAATCTTCTGGGACGTCGGTCTTCGGGCGTCACAGGTGTGCATTAATGATGTTCAACGCCTGGCACGCCGCATTGCGGCACTGAGCCGGTTTATCAACCGCTTGGGAGAGAAGGCCATCCCGCTTTACCAGATGATGAAAAAGACGGATCGCTTTGTCTGGAGTGATGCTGTTGATGCTGCGTTTGAGGACTTAAAGAAGCAGCTAGCAGAGCCGCCTATCCTTGTTGCACCAGTTGATAATGAGCCACTATTGTTATACGTTGCTGCTAATGCCCGAGCTGTAAGTGTTGACATTGTAGTGGAGCGCAAGGAGGTGGGGAAGGAATATCCGGTTCAAAGGCCGGTTTACTATATCAGCGAGGTGCTTATTGAGTCGAAGCAGAGATACCCGCATTGGCAGAAACTGGTATACGGAGTCTTCATGGCAAACCGGAAGCTTAAGCAGTATTTTCAAGGTCATCCCATCACTGTGATCAGTTCTGCCCCTCTAGGAGATATAATCCAAAACAGAGAAGCAACTGGCCGGGTTGCCAAGTGGGCCATTGAACTTAGTCCCCACGGGCTATAATATCTGCCTCGTACTACAATCAAATCTCAGGCACTGGTGGATTTCATCAATGATTGGACGGAGTTGCAAGCACCGGAGGAGAAACCGGATCACTCGTACTGGACTATTCACTTTGATGGATCCAGGCAATTGGAAGGCTCGGGGGCTGGAGTCGTATTAACTTCCCCACGAGGTGATAAGTTTTGTTATGTCCTCCGTTTAATGTTCCCTTCTACTAACAATGCATCTGAATATGAGGCTCTCCTCCATGGTCTGCGAATGGATAAGGAGATGAATTTAAGCCGGGTTAAATGCTTTGGTGACTTGGACTTGGTGGCTCAACAGGTGTCGGGTACTTGGGATTCCAAGGACCCGCTTATGGCGGCATATCGTCGAGAGGTGGACGCTGTCGCTAGGCACTTCAAGGGTTATCAGGTGGACCATGTGGACCGGCGAAAGAATGAAGCGGCCGACGCATTAAGCCGTCTGGGTTCCCAGCGTAAACCGGTTCCACCTAATGTCTTCCTGGACGTATTGCATAATCCATCAGTGAAACTACCTTCAGAAGAAGATTTGGCTGTTCTTGATCCGGAGGCTCAATTGGTAGCGACGCTTCACGCTATTCCGGATTGGACAGTCCCATACCTGGCGTATATGAACCGAGGCGAGTTACCAGAAGATGAAGTCTTGGCCAGGCAGATAATCCGGCGGTCCAAGTCAATGACTATTGTCAATGGGGAACTGCATCATTGCAGCATATCCGGGGCGTTTCGACATTGCGTATCGCCAGAAGAAGGCTGCGAGATTCTTTGAGAGATACACGAAGGAGATTGCGGTCACCATGCTTGTCGGGGATATAGCCCGCGGTATGACCCGACTGGAGTTATAATCCGGCTGGGACTTGATAAACCGGCGGATGGTAAACCGGCGGAGAGTTAAGACAGAGAGTCAAAACAAATGGCTAAGATAGCCGATAAACCGGCTGGTGGTAAACCGACAGACAATGTTAAACCGGCAAACAGTGATAACTGGGTTGCGAGGGGTTATGAAGCCCAAGACGTTATGAAGCCCAAGATGTTAAGAAGCCCGTGAAGGAAATTTAGAATAGTTAAGTCTTAAGTCCGAGTTGGACTCTACATGTAACCCGCCTCTTCAACATATATAAGGAGGGGTAGGGCTCCCTAAAGAAGGACAAGTTCTCACAAGTTTCTAGGGCTAGACACAGAGAGCCGGTTTACCGACGACACCACAAGGATCATAATGAGATCTAGCCTCAAACAGCACGTAGGGCTATTACCGGATGATGTTTCCCGGGGCCCGAAGCTGTCTAAATCCCTTGTCTTGCATTGCGTCTCTCGATTCCGCTCAACCCCTCTCAAGCTACCACATAGATGCGTGGCCTCACGACTAAGTCCTAACCCTAGGACATCTGCCGTGACAAATCCACGACAACGCTGGTTCAAAGTCTTTGGTAGCTAAAGCTTTTCGTCATGGGTTCTATTGGCTGACAGCTCATGCCGATGCAGAGGACTCGGTCAAAAAGTGCGATGCTTTGCTAGAAATTCTCACGACGTGCTCATATACCGGCTCAAGAATTGAGGATGATTCTAATTACTTGGCCGTTCGTAACTTGGGGACTAGATTGGTTGGGCCCTTTAAGAGATCTCCAAATAATAAGACCCACCTTCTGGTGGCGGTTGACAAATTTACCAAGTGGGTCGAGGCAGAACCGGTCAGCAAGTGTGATGCAGCAATGGTTGTTCAATTCATCAAAAAGGTGATTTTCTGGTTTGGCTTTCCACACAGTATTATAACAGATAATGGCACCAATTTGTCCAAGGGGGCTATGGAAGAATTTTGTCAGCAAGATCACATCCGGCTTGACGTATCTTCAGTGGCTCACCCCCAATCCAATGTCAAGCTGAGAGAGCCAATCAAGAGATCTTGAGAGGCATCAAGCCCCGGCTCATGGTTCCTTTGCAGAGGCCGTCGAGTTGTTGGGTGGAGGAATTACCCTCTGTGTTATGGAGCATCAACACCACGCCCAGCAGGTCCACGGGTTACACGCCTTTTTTCATGGTATATGGAGCTGAAGCGGTTCTCCCTAGTGACATCCATCATGATTCGCCTCGGGTGGCGGCTTACGTTGAAGCTGATAACGAGAAGGCGCGGCAAGAAGCATTGGACCGGCTGGATGAGAAGCGTGACATTGCAGCGGCTCGATCGGCGATTTATCAGCAGGATCTGCGTCGATACCATAGTCGCCGAGTTAAAACCAGAATGTTTCAAGAAGGCGATCTAGTGCTCCGGCTCATACAAGACTTGACAGATATGCACAAGCTATCCCCGCCTTGGGAAGGACCCTTTGTGGTCAGCAATAATCTACACAATGGGTCATACTAGCTCATCGACGTTCTAGAACACAAGGACTCACGCACCGCGGAGGAGGAGACCCGATGGCCGTGGAACATCGCTCATCTTTGGCCTTACTGCACCTGAGCATAGGCTCCGCTTTATGTACATATATTCACAATATATATATTATGATCAATATAATAAACCGGCATCCCCGTTAAAGTGGGGTATCTGCTGCTTTTTTCATAAGAGTTTATCACATGGGGGCTTGTGGGTATAAAACGAAGTTCCTATGGCCCTCTTAGTCCGGCTATCAAACCAATATCATCATAAGAGCACAACTCTGGTTACTTCAGTAATCCGGCTATCAAGCCAACATGATGGTAAGGGGCAAAAGAGAGTTTGATGCATAGCACAACTCAAACATAGGCACCCGATGAGCACAACTCACAATGTTACTTGGGGGCTCTTGTCGCACAGTGACAAAGAGCTTTTAAGGCCCTTGTAATAGGCTATCAAGCCACGGCTTGGAAGCCTGGTGTATACACCTAAAACCCCGGGTTAACCTGCCTGCATCAAGTAAGTCACTCCGTCCAGGTAAACCTGGTATGACCCGTCGAACGATTGAACAAGTCAATCTTATACAGACCCTGAACTTGTCAACGTTAAAACGACGATTGGTTAATGTGAGGTCTATCTTAACAGGCTTTGTGAAATGGTTTAACTCAGCGGCCTGGCAGCCCATGAAAAGCCTCGAATTTGGAGCCTGGCAGCTCGTAAAAAGCCTCGACTACAAGTGTTTCTTTGTTTTTGTTTGCCAAGTTTCTTATCTTTTTTAGATCATTGGTATTTATCCGATATCTATCGATTCGGCTTAGTGGTTGGCTACAAGTCACCACCGTCAATAAACCAGTGTTTATCACAACCTGGTCTAGTTTGATTACAAATCGCTAGTATTATCTACAGCTAAGCCGGTGTTCATCACAACCCGGTATGGTTTCATCGTGAACCAACAAAATGTTGCAGGAGTCATCAATACTCACAATTCGGGATCATCACCCTTACTGCAAAAGTTGGTCAAGCCAACGACACGATTTTATATCACAGGTATGATATATGTTTCATATTTAAATACAGCTCAGGTTATAAACATAGATCATGTATTTGGGCATTATGACCCGTCCGGCGATAAACCGCCAGGACCCTTTAAATTTTGTCTTATGCAGAACCAGGTTGAGTAAAGTTGTTCAGCGTAATAAGCAGAAATACTATGAAACTGCCGGATTAAGCAATGTTATGCAGAAGAAATATGGATGAAGACATGACCAAATGTTTCAGCTAGCCTATTACAAGGCGTTTTACAGCCCAAAAGAATATCAGTTCCTCGTCAAGTATTGCGACATATTAACAGTTAAACTGACACCGGTTCATGACTCCTAGTCAGCCCGGTCAGACGGTTCTGGATCATCCTGCGCCGTCTCTTCCTCATTTCCATCTAGCAGTTGGAAGTCATTAGTTGCCCAATTGATCCTAGTCAGAGCCTGGAAAACAGCTTCATCGCTTATAAGCTCATACGATTCAACATCAGGGGCATATGTATGCTTACGGACGGGCGGGATGAGATCCTCCACTTCATGAATCGGTGTGTTGACCCGACGATTGTCAGCATCATAACCCGCCTGATAGCGGGACAGATCAGCTTCATCGGCTAGTTTGCTGGCCAAGGGGCGCATCTCTCTTGTCAAAGTTCACAGGTCTTCATTGGTGAATTCTGATCTGTCCTCTTTCATGCTTGGATAGCCGTTTATTACGTCGGCCGGATCAAGATCAGGTACCCATGACTTTGCCTGAGTTAATGCAGTTAAAGCGCTCGCCCTGGCAGCCGATTTCTTGAGTTCTTCAAACCGGACGGGTAGCACTGATAACTTTTCCAGCGTCTCCTTGATCAATGTGGGAACCGGCACAAATAATCCTTTGAGCACCGGTATAAAGCTGTTCTATAAAGGTATAGGCAGCCTTCAGCCTCTTCTTCATATTAGTGCCAAGATGAGCAGTATGTCTTCCTGCATCAAGGGAACCAGTGTTAAACCGGAAGATTGCAGAGGTCATATTCATAATTATGATAAGGATGCTTACCAAAGACGGCAGTGGTCATAGCGATTATTTGGCGCTTTAGGCCAGATAGCTCCTCTGACACCGGATTAAGGGCGGCCTCTGCGTCAACTGCCCTTTTCTCTAAAGTGGCTCTTTCTGCCTCCCAATCCGCTCGTTCCTTCTGGAAGTCTTTCTTCAATTTCTCCATGCTTGCTAAAGCGCTGGTCAGTTCATCCTTGGTTTTGGAAGCGGCTGTCTGCTAGAATTTCAGGTTCTCTTGAAGGTCGGCCACTTGAGATTTTTTTTGGTTTAGATCAGCCTGCAAAGAAATACACACATCATATATTGGTAAAGCATATTGGAAGTCCCAAGCACATAACAAGTTATACACTTGGCACTTGGGGGCTAATGCATATTTGCAGTTATTAGGCATCTTTATTAAAGTCCCAAGCACATAACAAGTTATACACTTGGCACTTGGGGGCTAATGCGTTATTGTTCAAAAGAAGGTTACAAAATAAAAGTCTCGGTTCATCCTGAAGCAATAAACCGGCCCTTGGGGACTACACAGGCAAAAAGTTACATTTGGTATTCTAAAGTCCCAGTTCATCCTGAAGCGATAAACCGGCCCTTGGGGGCTACGATGGAGTCGAGACAAGTTATTGGGCTTAGGCAAGAATAACATTGCAGAAATTAAGCAGAAGTTTACCTCATATCGTTCCTTCATAAGATTAACTAAACCGACTTCATAATCACGGCTTGTATATAGCCGGTTCAAATAGCCGGAATGAAGGTCCTGGGCGCTGAGTTGAGCATAGCTTGACAAATCGGCATTCCATTTGCCTTTATCCTTACTAGAGACTTCTTCTTTAGTGGTATGCTTTGATAAAGCAACGGGTTCACCAGGAGTGGTATGACGAAAACCGGTAATTATGACATCATACATTGTATCAGCAGCGGCTTTGGCTGGGCTTGCCGAAGTATTACTAGCCCGGACTGGGCTAGTTGGATTATCGCCAAGGTCCATTGGCGCAGCTTCTTGTTCAGTAAAATTTTCATGATCAGGTGGAGGAGGATCATCATGCAAGACATCAGCATTTTCTTCGGCTAGTTCTGGAGTCCTTTCCGGTTCAGGGTTTGTATCATCACCTGCCGTTTTACTCAATTTAGCCTTCTTGCTAGGCTTTGGCCTACTGCGAAAGATAAAAGTAAAAATAGGCAGTGGAATAAAAGAAAAGGATTAACAGGAAAATAAAAATTTACCCGTGAACAGTCTTGAGAGGAGGAAGCTTTGTGGCTGTTGACTCGCCCGATGACGAACGAGGAGTGTCCTGATAATTTGAATAAGACGAATTAAGAGGCTGGCGGAAATGACCCGCTTTGGGATAAAGAGCATTTGGAATATACAAGACCTCTGATCGACGTTTCCGGGCCGGAGTATGTGGTAAACCGGTGCATGTGATTACTTGACCACTGTGATGTGTGGTGCGACGAGCTTCATGTTGCTGTTTCTTCAAAATAAAGTTTGGGTCCAAGTAAGCGAAAGGATGAGAAAATTGTACTTTCCGGCTTGCTCGACGAATTTTCGGTGTTGGCAGAGGATCTGAACCGGAGGAAAGGATAATTACCTCGACATCATCAGCCTCGCTGCCTTCAGCGTTTTCCTGAGTATAATCATTGTCAATAAGATGCAAGAAAAGGGAGCCAAGGGAGTCAAGTGATACCTCTGAGGGCGCTTCACCATCATCATCATCAAGGTTTAAATCGGATGTCTCAGTGGTTTTCTTTTTTGAAGTTTTCTTAACAGTCTTGGTCTTAAGGCAAGCTGCCTTTACCGGTTTATCTTGGGGTTTCCTCTTCCAGAACGGATCATTACCCTGATAAAGGATGTGGGGTCATTTAGAAAGGATACTAAAACAGATTGAAATAAAGCAAACAATATAAGAAGACTTACCGATGGCGGTTTATTGGATTCACAGAAAGGAGCCAGCCCAGTTTTGCTGCAGGCGTCCACTGGTTCAATCAATATCTTCTTGACAGACTCATTGACTTCACTCTCTGACAGCACATCTTTAGTATGACGTAGAGGATCTTTGGGATTTCCGGTATATTCACACATCAAACCGGAACGCCGGCTTAGCGGTAGAATACTCCAAGAAATCCAACATCGAACAAAGTCAATGTCTGTTAAGCCGTTTGCGGTGAAGGCCCGGAGCTTTGAAAGCTGCGGTGCATATTGGGCTCGCTCCTGGGCACTTAGCCGTTGGGGGAAAGGATGATTATCGGGAAGACGATGAGGATGATAACCCGACATAGGATTTTCATCGGCCGGAGATGTGTCTAAACAGTAAAACCAAGTCTGGTTCCAATCTTTAGGATGACTGTGATGTTTGGCGTGAGGAAAGCTGACATCCTTCCTTTTTTGAATGGACATTCCGCCAAGTTCAGTGTTGGGCCCGTCCGTAAATTCTGTGCGGCGGTTTAAGTGGAAGAAATCCCTGAACAGTTCAACTGAAGGTTCCTCTTGCAAATAAGCTTCACAGAATACTTGAAAATTGCAAACATTGGACACAGAGTTTGGTCCAATATCTTGAGGGTGGAGTTGGAACCTAGGCAGTACATCACGAAAGAATTTTGATCCGGGAGGGCTAAACCCTTGGGATAAATGATCAACGAATACAATCACTTCTCCATCTTTGGGCTTTGGAGGACATTCCGGACCTGGGATTATCCGATGGATGACGTCTTTCTTGCCTAAAGCGCCAGATTCAACCCAGTCGTTCAGTTCCTCTTCAGTAACCCGAGACGGAACCCAGTTGCAGGAAGTGAATTGCTTGGCTTGCTTTGCCATTTCAAGGGAAAAGCTGAAATTACAGTAAAGGGACGGTTTATGATCTACGACTGGCAGGGATTGATAAATATGCAATAATAAACCGGAGTTAACTATCAGAAGTATTACGAGGGCGATTACAACGGCGGTTTAAGCGGGGCCTAATGATATCTACCGGTTTACGATTTTTTCTAAAAGCTAAACCGCCGGTGAGAATATGAAAGGTACAGATCTAAAGTTATAGAAAAACAGGTTTCGCAAGTTAGCAACAGAATTACGGATCTACAACATGTCAAAAATGTTCAGAAATATTCAGGATCGAAACTGAAAGGATACTGCAGCAGTTCAAATGAACCTGGATTGGGGATTACTTTAAAGAAAGGATAAGCACGTTAACGAGCGGAGTTATCATTACAGTCGCGGGCAAAAGCATCAGATATACACTGACCATTGAAGCTATGATGAAGAACATAGAAGAACAGCGAAGAATAGCGCCCTAGCCTTGAGGAATTTGCGGGAAAAACCCTAATGAGATCTATATGGAAAGAAAGGAAGGACTTACCGGAGTTGTCGGATGCGGAGGCGCGCCGACGAGGTTTCCGAACAGGGTGATGCAACGGCCTGGGCTGAAGCAGAGGCGAAGGTCGACGGCGGCGGCGGTGCTTAGGCACTGACGGGCGCGAGGAAGAAGAAGGAGCAAAGAGACGAGGGGGGAGAAAGAAAGGACCCCTCGTCATATTTATAAGCTGAAATGATAAACAGCAGGCGCGGGAATCGAGGAGCCCAAAAAATGGATATGGGACGGCACGGTCGCCTCGATTTTCGGAGGTTCAATAAATAAAGATTAAAACATGTACATGCATTAAATGTGCAGGTGACGTCATGGTGGTTCAACGTAATCCAGGAAGATGACGTCATGGCGGTTTACAAGATCATTTGAAGCCACGAAGGACCAAACTTTTCCGAAGTATGGAAGATTGACATGAACAGGTTCAAATCAATCTGGGGCCTAATGTCAGGGATATAACTATTAGGTATAAACCGCCCAGGAGGGACCGGTTTATGCCTATAAAGAATTACCTTTACTGAAGCCCATTAAGACGTAGAATATGGCGCTCCATTATAGAAGACTAAAGATCCAGGGCCGAAAAGGTGTTAGGGCCCGTAAATGTAAAACGCCATACAGCGTGTAACTTGTAACGTAAGATAGGAAAGATAGAGACTGAGTTGGGCACGTTTATGAGCCGGCTTCGGGATTCTGTAAACCGGACCGGGCGTCACCCTGTGTATATAAAGGGACGACCCGGCGACGGTTCAGGGACAGAGAACAACAACTCGAGACACAGGCAAAGCGGATTCGCTCCCTGGTCATCGAAACCTTAGCAATACCACACCAAACTAGATGCAGGATTTTACCTTCATCGAAGGGGCCGAACTAGTATAAAATCCCTTGCGTCCTTGTCCGCTTTAAACCCCTTTAAGCTAACCCGTAGCAATGACTCCACGACTAAGTCTTTTTGCTAGGACATCTGCCGTGACAAAACCACGGCACTCCTCCTCCTCCTCCGCTGCTGGAAGGAAAGGAAGATCCAACAGAGCACCGTCCATGACGATGGCTAGATCTCTAATGGACGCAACCCAGAGCGTCATCTAGGGTTTCGGATCCAACTCCGGCGGCCATCGGTGAGTTGCTGCACCTACTCCTCTCTATCTCTCTCTTCCTCTTCTAATCCTTATCTCTTTTTTTATAGCAGCATCAAAGGAGAGGTGTGGAGAAGAGTTGGATGGGGAAGCACCATCACCATGGACGACTTCATCTCCTCTAGGATAAGCATCGACCATGGATGAAGAGGACGATGATGCATAGCTAGCAGCAGCCATGGCTGGAATTTATTTTTTAATTCCTAATTAGTTACCAGTAGCGAGGGTCCAGACCCACGCTACTAGTTAGTAGTAGCGCGGGTGGGATCCACGCTACTACTAACAGACATAGTAGTAGCGCGGGTGGCATCCGCGCTACTACTACCAGTTAGGTGTAGCGACGTATCAGTAATGTGGGCACCCGCGCTACTGATATACCTAAAACCCGCGCTAATGCTAGGCTTTTCCCTAGTAGTGAGTGAGGCGGGCCTACCCCTGAAAATCAGGGGGGCCAATTAGATGAGGCCATGAGGGCACGCATGGGTACGTAAGAGTCCGTTGTGTTGTTGCCTGTGTGTGTAGTATTATCCATACCTACCCACTTTGAATTCAACCGACGTACGGCATCATCATTATCGCGCTTCAGAGCCATGAACCAACCGTCTTCGACCTGCAAGCCACTGGTGAGCCTAATAAAAGTATAGCGGTGTTGACCCTAAGCTAGCAATCACTTTGAAGAACAAGCGCGGCATCACCCATGGTTTGTCGCCGCATGAATCACGCCTGGATCGATATATAGTTGTGGTTGTTTGCCCCGTGAAGCCCAAAGAGTTGGAAACTCAGCTCCGTGAAATCCTGGAGAAACTAGTGGTTGAATAGTTAGGACTTAGGGTGGAAAAAAAATCTATGAGACCAGGTTTCACGGATTAGCAGGTGAGACCGTCCTGATGGATGACACGTGGCATTCATAAATCATAAAGCACCTACCCCACCCCCACCTGAAATCAAAGGGCGAAGAGATTAGATGCTTTGTGATTTGCGAATGCCACGTGTCATCCATCAGGGCGTGTCTCACCTGCATTATATGAGACCTGGTCTCATATAATTTTTTCCGCGGTTGGTGATACCGCACCAATCCATCAGGATTCAAAACGCAGGTTTGACTCTTCGGTGTCTTATTACCGTGGTTATTATTTTTGTGGGAGGCGACGTACGATCATTATTGAGACATCTATGATGACTTCGCCAATTTTGAAGTTTTGTAACTCTGAGTTGATCTTCCATGAGAGCTATGTGAATGTGTGCAAGAGCATCAACAACGGGATACAACAAATCCGACCCCTCAAGCGCCCGCATACGTCTTCGAGTACGTCCGTGGACAGTGAGCGATCATGCTTTAAATAATTCCTTTCACAATCGTATACATGAATTAAGAAACATCAAATCCATACACTTACATGCAACGTGAAACCCAATCTAAACAGAGCTCGTCCGGCTTCACCATGCTCGTGTCCAGCAGCCGGTTGCGCCCCTTGAAGTGTTGCTCCAGTTGTCGGTGAGCTAGAGTAGGACATGTGCACACACCGGCTCACGGGACTCAAGGCGCCGCCGTCTCCCATGTTCCTACTCTTCCTCATCGTAGTTTGAAGTCTTGACGGTGCTGGTCGATGTGAAGTCGACGGCGGATCCACCGTGGTCGGCGGCCACGTCCACCACGGCGCGTCTGCGGTGCCCGGGGTTGCAAGCCATTCTTTGAGGTGCCGGAGAGTGCGACTCCGCCTCTCTAATGTTGGCCGTGAGGGCTGCCGCAGCCTCCCACACCCTTTGCCTCACACGGAAGGCACGACACGCCATACACTCACTGGACGGACCATAGATGGCCTCGTTGGCGGCGCGCCAACGAAGCAGTTGTGCGTCCTCCATGGTGCTCGGACGCCTAACGGAGCACACCTCCTCCGGCAAGGCAGCGACAACCTGCCTCTCGCGTCGGATCCATGCACCATTTGGGCGGATGCGATGGATTCGCGGCAGATTGAGTCCGACCGTTGTTGGGCATTCTCCTCGAGGGGCGTGGCGGAACACAATGCGTACGGCCATCTCCTCCTCGGGCCTTACAGGGATTAGGTCCGAGTTTGTGGATCGGCTGATGGACGACTCAGATCCATTACCCGCCATGCCGGAGATCGCTCGACGGGAGCTTGGGTGGTGGAGTGAACTGAAGGGGAGTGGTTAGGTTTGGTTCGGAGAGTGGATGGAGATGATTATATGTGAGATTGGGGCGGGCCAACGTGGCCGGCACGGACGTGGCGGACGCGCCTAGGTCTCACCATATCTGTCCTAGATTTGGGCTGGATATAAGGGGTGTCGGTCAGCCCAGATGTTCGAGTCCTGTTTGAGCCGCCCGTCTGGAACGCTTTCTTTTTGACATGTCAGTGACCTGGCCATCCGCCGAGGCTTTTGAGGTCGGTTGGAGGCGCCTTGTAGATGTTTAGGGTGAGTGTATGTATGCATTTACATTATAATCGGTGTTTCTTGTTAAAAAAAACTTCATAAGGGAGATCAACTCAGACCTTATGATAAGGGCAAATTACATGTAAGATTGTAGACATATTATTTGCCCTTATTTGCCCTTATTTGCCCTTATGAAGTCCTTATGAAGTCCTTATGAAGTTTAGCAATGGGACATATTTTTTTGATAAGGGCAAATTACATGTCATCTTTTAGCAATTATTTGCGTTGCGCAAAAAAAATATGTCTACAATGGTTGATAAGATAGTCTTATCTTAAGTTTGCATGTAAATTAGATATGACAAAAAAAATATCTACAATGGGTCATCTCTTAGCCTTATCTTCGATAATTAGTTGTTTCTAAAAACATGATGAGACAAATTGTGCTAAGAGATCATTATCTTAGGGCATGTACAATGGTTCTATCTTAGCAATGCCATGTAGGATAAATGATGAGGTGGAGGAGAGAGAAATCATAAGAGAAGGCTTGTCTTTTCTTAATTAAGAGAAGGCAAGAGATGATCTTTTAGCACAATATGTGTCACCACGTTTTTAGGAATAACTAGTTATTGAAGATAAGGCTAAAAGATGACCCATTGTAGACATATTTTTTTGTCATCTCTAAATTACATGTAAGATTTAAGATAAGACTATCTTATCGATCATTATACATGTCCTTATCTTTTCTTAAATAAGATAAGACAAGATTTCTTTTATGATTTCTCTATCCTCGACATCATCATTTATCCTACGTGACACTATTAAGATAAAACCATTGTACATGCCCTGAGGTATACACGCGGGCAACCAGACATGCATTGAACTCGTCATGTTGGGCAAGGCATACTGGACGCGTCCGTACATGGGCCACCGTACCTCATTGATTTTCCTGAACTGACATGCCTACAACTTGAGGTCTCGTCGTGTTGGCCTGTTGCCTGTTGGGCTCGTCATGTTACCAGCAGGCTCCTCCTACTACTGCTAGCTTCTGTTTGCGCAACGCAAATAATTGTGGCATGGCATATGTGGCTAGAGCTGTCAGCATTTTCTGCAGCCTCGGCTTGGTGGCTAGCCGTATCATCATATCACTTACACGTACGTCTCGTCGCGCTGTACTGCAAGCTGTCCCGATCGAGCCCGTGCACTACCAGGTTCAATGTACTCCCTCCCTCTCTCGTTATCTGCACCTCTGGTCCGGAGGGAACGTATCTAGTGCACCCGGTCAATTGGTGCTACCGGTGCACCGGACCACGTTGCACATTCAAAAATGTTCGAAAAAATTTAAAAATAAATTAGTGCATTGACAAAACATTCCCCTGGTCCGAAAAGTATTGGGTGCTCCAAGGCTTGAGGTACTCCCCATGCTTCAATGTCAAAAAATAATTTCTTAATGATTCAAAAAGTTCCGAGAAAAAATGTGAATGTTCACAAGGAATGTCACGGTAGCCGCTAAAATTTTTAGGTCCAAACTCGAAATGCACATTGAGAAATAAAAAGACAAAATCATATATGAATATTGTCAATGTTGCTTTTGTCTTTTTTACACTATTCAAGCTAGATTTTACATTTTTTATCCCAATGTGCGTCTCGAGTTTGCTCCTGAAAAATTTTAGGGGTTGTAGTCACATTCCTGGTAACCATTTACATTTTTTTCCAGAATTTTTTGACACAATTAAAAATGTTTTTTGACATTGGAGCACCGAGAGTACCTCAAGCCCGGGAGCACCCGATACTTTCCCACCTCCGGTCCATAAGAGAAATCAAGGCGCAGCTAGCGCTGTCATACATGGACTGATGGGCTTATCGCCCTTGCGTTGGCTATATGGTACGTGCAACTTGCGAGGGTGGTGACAATTAGCCATGTAATGTCTGCTTAGTCCTGGCTATGGGCCGGGCCGGGCCTCCTAAAAAAGCCCATGGCAGAAAATTAAGGCCCAGGCCCGCCCTACCATCTGGCCTACTTTTCAAGCCCAAGCCCGGCCCATTTGATAAAAAGCCCTTAGGGCTTAGGGCCGTGGGCCGGGCCTCTTCCTTAAAATGGTAATATGCCAGGCCCAAGCCCATCTAGGCCCTGCTGGTGGGCTCAAAACTCGGGCCCAAGCCCGGCCCACGTGCAAGCCTATCGGGCCTAGGCCCTGGATTATAGGTCAGGCCTGGATGAGCCAATAGGGCCAGGCCGGAGATGGCCAGGTATATGTTTGCTTCTTCATCATTGTACATATTTCTTACTTATAAATGTTGGAGTTGATGATGAGTATGTGAGATCAACAACCTTCACTAATAAACAAGTGTACATTTACCCACATTAAAAATAGAAATTCCATGATGAACGTAAATAAATAAATGTTTATGTACTCACATGTGGGACCAAACACTAATAAATAAATACAATACTAATCAAGTGAGACCAACATTTATAGAAGATAAATAACAAATAATAAACGTGAGTCCAACTCGGTATAATGCTCTTTTTTCCCAACCTAGTTATTTCAGTTTTATATCACATAAAAAGAGAGTGAACAAATTGTAATTCCAAAACAAAGATAGATCTTCTCCTCCTGTCCAATACATGACCTTGTGCAGCCAACTTACCAGTTTCTATTCTCATATGTTTCAACATTCGAAATGTTGTGTCTATATAAGACTATAGTCACTAAAGATTCTCCCATGTCTGACACGTGATCTTTTGTTGTATTTTGTTCTTTTTAATAGTGAACCGTGAGTAAAGACCGTATGAGGCCAACGTATTTTGAGGATTTCCTAAGCTACTAACCTAACTCCTCGTATTTTATAATTTCGTAGCAAAGCACGAGCACTGTGCTAGTATATAGATATACTGTCACTACTAGGAAACCCCCTATAGGCAATCACCTAACAGTAGTGCGGGGTTAAGGGGACGCTCTACCGCTACTTAGCAGTAGCACGGTGTAAAAAAAGGACACGACGCCTTTCACAAAGCTAGGTGACATCCTCCCGGATATGCCGAAGGAGACATCTAAGAAGTGATTGATGATGACGATGTCCGTTTAATTAGTACTTTGTGTAGGACGAGACTTTAAATTTTTGTACGACGAAACTTTGTGATGTAAATTGTCTTCCTAAACTTGCGTAGTGCTCTAGTTAGTTTGGGTACGTTGAACTTCGTTAATTATATTTACTATATGTTGCTTCTATTTGCTAACTCTTTGTCTTGGTGTTGCTTAAGTATAGTACGTTGCATATTATCAATGAATTTCTCTGAGTACGACGCATATGTGTCAGGGATATAGATCGATGGCGAAGAAGTGGTATGCCAAGTACAAAAGAAGGGATCCAGGAGTGTACGACGAGTGGTCAGGCCCAAGTGCACCGCTTCCCGTGCAGCAGCCACAAAGGGTTTCAAAGTAGAAGTGAAGCGGAAGCTAGTTATTTGCAGTTCACGCTAACGGGAGAGAGAAATCGGAACCGGCTCAAGAACTACTTCGTAATTCCATTCTTACTCATCGTGATCGCCATTCTCTTGTAAGTGGTTATATCATAGTTTAGATCGATGATGAAATATGTGTATGTGACCATGTAGTTGCATGTATTCGAGACTTGTAATAATTTGTATCACTATTTTGAGATGATGATGAGACATTTGTTGGATCACTATGATGATGATGAAACATTGTTATATGTATAGTTTCAATGTTGTGTGTATATGCTGCTATTGTATAAAAACTTGTATAAATATTATGTAAATACACAGAATATATATATTAATAGTAGCATCACGGGGTTTAAGCTAGTAGTTGCCCAGGTCCATTTGCTTCCGTCTGATAGAAACGAGATGGATATACAAATGAGCCATATAAGACGCGTTTGGTTGCCTGCATTAGGCCCAGCAAGGCCCGCATGGGATGAAAATGGCTGTTTGGTAGCCAGCATTCACGGTTTGCCCCGCATAGCACGAACCTCAAAGCACCTCTCAGCCAGGCCCGCTGGGAACGGCTGAATCAGCCGTTTTTTGCGAGCTAGGCTTGAGCGATGTGTTGGGGATCGTTGCAGAAATTCAAAAAAATTCTACCCATCACCAAGATCTATCTATGGAGTTTACTAGCAACAGGAGGGGAGTGCATCTTCATACCTTTGAAGATCGCGATGCAGAAGCGTTGCAAGAACGCGGTCAGTGGAGTCGTACACGAAGTGATTCAGATCGTGGCCGAATCTAATCTAAGCACCGAACAACGGTGCCTTCGCGTTCAACACACGTGCAGCCCGGTGACGTCTCCCGCGCCTTGATCCAGCAGGGAGGGAGGGAGAGGTTGGGGAAGACTCTGTCCAGCAGCAACACGACGGCGTGGTGGTGG
>LR738714.1:568049097-568064555 GCA_902687465.1 Secale cereale | reverse complement strand
AATAATTAAAAGGTTTAATTAATTAGTTAACATATTAACTAACTTAATTAAATTAGGTTAATTAACTTAACTTAATTAACATGTCTGATTAATCTAGGTTAATTAGCTATAGTCTATGACAGTGGACCCCACTGCCCCTTTGACCAGTCAACCAGTCAAAGTTGACTGTTGACCCCGCTGACATCACCCTGACATCATGCTGACGTCACCACTTACTATTCCGGATAATGTTGATTTTATTTAATTAAATAAATTCCAAAAAATGTTTAAAACTTTAGAAAATCATATAAAATAATTCGTAACTCGAATGAAAATGTTTTATATATGAAAATCGCTCAGAACGACGAGACGAATTCAAATACGCGGTCCGTTCGTCCGCCACACATCTCTATCTTACCGAACCTGCAACTTTCCCCTCCGATTCATCTATCCGAAAAAGCCAAACTTCGGGAATACTTTCCCGGATGTTACCCCCTTCGTTGGTATCGTGTAGCACCGCGTTAGAGCACCCTAGCACTGTGTGTTGACATGTCGTGCTTTTCTGTTACATCTGTTTGCTTTATATTTACTGTTTCTCCCCCCTCTTCTCTCCGGTAGACCCCGAGACCGATGATGCCCCGGTGATCGACTACGGTGTTGACGACCCCTCCTTCTTGCCGAGCAACCAGGCAAGCCAACCCCCCTTGATCATTCCGATATCGCCCACTCTCTTCTCTCTTATGCTTGCATTAGAACTGCTACTGCTTTTTGTATGAACCTATTCTGATGCATAGCCTGTTATTGATACCGCTTTCATACCTTACCTGTTTATACTAAACTGCTTAGTATAGGCTAGTTAGAGATCCATCATTGACTCCCACATTGTCCCAACTGCCCCGCTGGATTATCAGAAGACCCGTTCAACGGGATCGAAGACCAGGACCAGGCACCGCACATCACTTTCCCCTTAGTTGCTCGACACTACTGGGTTACTATCGAGTGCCGAGGGTGAGACCTCATCAGCACTTCTAATGTTAACCTTGTAGGTTAGTTCATCAGTTGTGGTCATCGAGGGTGATTCCTCTTTCTCCACTCTCGATAATGATATTGTCGTACAACTCCTCAAGAGTGGACCTCGAGGGTGACTCCTCTTTCGTTCACCTTGACGATAAACATCAGGTGAAATTCCATCGAGGGTGATTTCCTCAGGTTTCTCTTTGGTGTCAGACACATAGTTACTATGGTTACTATGACTTTACACTGAACCTGGTTACTAAAGACGGGTCGACCCTGAGGGGTACCCGCGCGAGCTTAATTGCGAGTGATGTATAGTCGGGTTGACCTGGAAGGTGCCCGCGAGATAAATACGAGGCGCGGCCGGGTACTCGCCCTTGCCGCAAGTTCTTGAGACGGGGCGATGGGGTCACATGTTCGTGAGTCTCTGCTCGTTACCGCACGTTCCCAAGACACTAAACGGTTTGGATATTTAATCCAAGGGGCCTCTGGCCTGATAGCGCTAACCATCACGTGGGCATGGTATGGGCATTCTGCGTCGTATGCATCAGCCGAAGCTTAACTAACGTCATTGCGACTAAGCGGCGCGCGCCGGGCTGGACTGGTTAGGCTCCTACCTTTTTAAAGGAGGTTGCTAGGTCTGCTCACAGGCCGCCCACGCAAAGTGCAGGAGTTCTCGGGCGATTGGCCCATGACCCCTGGGGGCATAGGGTTTAGTCCGGCGTGCATGACCTCTCTATTAAGCCTAGGTCGGGTTGCGGTGTATTGTTTGGCCGAGGGCGGGCATGAACTGATGGTGTGTCCGGCCGGAGTTAAGCAAGCGTGATGGGTAAGTTGGTGCACCCCTGCAGAGAAGAAAACATCTATCGATAGCCTGTCCTACGGTAACGGACACTTGGAGTTGTATCCCGATCGCTACAACTAGAACTGGATGCTGAGGCATTGTTTGGATATGTTGCTTCGGGAGTCGAGAAAGGATCCCGGAGCGTTGGAACAATAACATAAATATGACTTATGATATACTACTCTACTCCCCCTTATTGCTGAAAGACGGTGGTTTCCAGAAGATGCTAGTCTTCGATAGGGCTAGCTTCTCCCCCTCTTATTCTGGCATTCCGCAGCTTAGTCCACAGATACTACCCTTTTCATTGATACCGATGCATATGTAGCGTAGATCCTTGCTTGCGAGTACTTTGGATGAGTACTCACGGTTGCTTTGCTCCCCCTTTTCCCCCTTCTTCTTCTTGCTGGTTGATGCAATCAGATGGTGGAGTCCAGGAGCCAGATGCCACACTTGACGACTGCTACTACCCCGACGGAGCCTACTACTACGTGGAGACAGCTGACGACCAGGAGTAGTTAGGAGGTCCCAGGCAGGAGGCCTTGCCTTTTCGATCGTGTTGTTTTTGTACTAGCCTTCTTAAGGCAATCTTGTTTAACTTATGTCTGTACTCAGATATTATTGCTTCCGCTGACTCTTGTGCATTCGAGCTTATGTATTCGAGCCCTCGAGGCCCTTGGCTTGTAATATAAAGCTTGTATTATTTTAATTTGTGTCTAGAGTTGTGTTGTGATATCTTCTAGTGAGTCCTTGATCTTGGTCGTACACATTTACGTGCATGATTAGTGTACGATCAAATCGGGGGCGTCACAATACATTCCCTATAACCCTAGCGTCATCGAACCTTAAGTGTGTAGACCCTATGGGTTCGGGAATCACGCAGACATGACCGAGACATCTCTCCGGCCAATAACCAACAACTGGATCTGGATACCCATGTTGGCTCCCACATGTTCCACGATGATCTCATCGGATGAACCACAATGTCAAGGATTCAATCAATCCCGTATATGATTCCATTTGTCTACCAGTATAGTACTTGCCCGAGATTCGATCGTCGGTATACCGATACCTTGTTCAATCTCGTTACCGACAAGTCTCTTTACTCGTTCCGTAACACATCATCCCGTGACCAACCCCGTAGTCACATTGAGCTCATTACGATGATGTTTTACCGAGTGGGCCCAGAGATACCTCTCCGTCATACGGAGTGACAAATCCCAGTCTCGATTCGTGCCAACCCAACAGATGCTTTCGGGAATACCCGTAGTGTACCTTTATAGCCACCCAGTTACGTTGTGACGTTTGGCACACCCAAAGTACTCCTACGGTATCCGGAAGTTGCACAATCTCATGGTCTAAGGAAAGGATACTTGACATTGGAAAAGCTTTAGCATACGAACTACACAATCTTGTGCTATGTTTACTATCGGGTCTTGTCCATCACATCATTCTCCTAATGATGTGATCCCGTTATCAATGACATCCAATGTCCATGGTCAGGAAACAGTAACCATCTATTGATCAACGAGCTAGTCAACTAGAGGCTCAATAGGGACATGATGTGGTCTATGTATTCACACATGCATTACGATTTCCGGATAATACAATTATAGCATGAACACTAGACAATTATCATGAACAAGGAAATATAATAATAACGATTTTATTATTGCCTCTAGGGCATATTTCCAACACGATGCACGGGAGGGGAACGTCGCGCCTCGCCATGCAGGGGAGGGAGATGGCGGGAGCGATGGCGCATGTCTGAAAAAGCGGATCAATTAGAGTCACCGCTCGCCGATTCGGTCGCCCTATATATCGAGGGTGACCACGGTGGCAAAACTCCTGCCACCATTTCTCCCCTCTCGAGATTTCCTCCGGCGCGGATCCACTCCGACAACAAGGTAAGCGGCGCAACAACTCCGACGAGTTGACTGCGGTGATGGGTCAACTCCTGCTCCTCCTCCTCTCCGACGTGCGAGGCGCCTCCTCCCTGACCGTTCCGATGGCGTATGTAAGTTCAATCACCACCTCCTCCCTACTAGTTGTAGCTAAATCTGTCCATGTGGTAGGGTTAGGTTGTCCAATCTGTTTGACTATGATGTTGTAGTAGTTTGTGAAGGAAATATGCCCTAGAGGCAATAATAAAGATGTTATTTGTATTTCCTTATATCATGATAAAAGTCTTTTATTCATGCTAGAATTGTATTAACCGGAAACTTAGTACATGTGTGAATATATAGACAAAACAGTATGTCCCTAGTATGCCTCTACTAGACTAGCTCATTGATCAAAGATGGTTATGTTTCCTAGCCATAGACATGAGTTGTCATTTGGTCAACGGGATCACATCATTGGGAGAATGATGTGATGGACAAGACCCATCCGTTAGCATAGCACTATGATCGTTTAGTTTTACTGCTATTGCTTTCTTCATGACTTATACATGTTTCTATGACTATGAGATTATGCAACTCCCGAATACCGTAGGAACACCATGTGTGCTATCAAACGTCACAACGTAACTGGGTGATCATAAAGATGCTCTACATGTGTCTCCGAAAGTATTCGTGGTGTTGGCATAGATCAAGATTAGGATTTGTCACTCCGAGTGTCGGAGAGGTATCTCTGGGCCCTCTCGGTAACACACATCACAATAAGCCTTGCAAGCAAAATACTAATGAGTTAGTCACGAGATGATGAGTTACGGAACGAGTAAAGAGACTTGCCAGTAACGAGATTGAACTAGGTATAGAGATACCGACGATCGAATCTCGGGCAAGTAACATACCGTTGACAAAAGGAACAACGTATGTTGTTATGCGGTTCTGACCGATAATAGATCTTCGTAGAATATGTAGGAGCCAATATGAACATACAGGTTCCGCTATTGGTTATTGACCGGAGATGAGTCTCGGTCATGTCTACATAGTTCTCGAACCCGTAGGGTCCGCACGCTTAACGTTTGATGACGATCGGTATTATGAGTTTATGAGTATTGATGTACCGAAGGTAGTTCGGAGTCCCGGATGAGATCACGGACATGACGAGGAGTCTCGGAATGTCCGAGACATAAAGATTGATATATTGGACGACTATATTCGGACACCGGAAGTGTTCCGGGAAAGTTTCGGATTTATCGGGATTGCCGGAGGGGGTTACCGGAACCCCCTACGAGAGGGGATGGTCCATAGTGGGCCTAAAGGGAAAGAGAGAGGCAGCCCATAGAGCTAGCTGGCGCCCCACCTAGGGTTCCTAGTTGGACTAGGATTGGGGGGGCGCCACCTCTCCTATTCCTTTCCCTCTTCTTTCTTTTGGTGAATCCTACTAGAAATAGGATTGCAATCCTATTCCTAGTAGGACTCCTTCCCTAGCCGCACCAGGAGAAGTTGGCCGGCCTCCCTCCCTTGCTCCTTTATATACGGGGGCAGGGGGGCACCCAAAGACACACAAGTTGAATTGTTTTAGCCGTGTGCGGTGCCCCCCTCCACAGAAACACACCTCGGTCATACCGTCGCGGAGCTTAGGCGAAGCCCTGCGCTGGTGAATACATCATATCCGTCACCACGCCGTCGTGCTGACGAAACTCTCCCGTGAAGCTCAACTGGATCAAGAGCTCGTGGGACGTCATCAAGCTGAACGTGTGCTGAACGCGGAGGTGCCGTACGTTCGGTGCTTGATCGGTTGGATCGCGAAGAAGTTCGACAACATCAACCGCGTCACTTGACGCTTCCGCTCCCGGTCTACGAGGGTACGTAGACACACTCTTCCCTCTCGTTGCTATACATCTGGTAGATAGATCTTCCGTGATCGTAGGAAAATTTTAAAATACTACGTTCCCCAACAGTGGCATCATGAGCCAGGTCTATGCGTAGATGATATGCACGAGTAGAACACAATGAGTTGTGGGCGATACTAGTCATACTGCTTACCAGCATGTCATACTTTGCTTCGGCGGTATTGTGAGATGAAGCGGCCCGGACCGACATTACGCGTACGCTTACGCGAGACTGGTTTCACCGCTACGAGCACTCGTTGTTTAAAGGTGACTGGCGGGTGTCTGTCTCTCTCACTTTAGCTGAATCAAGTGTGGCTACGCCCGGTCCTTGTGAAGGTTAAAACAGCACATACTTGACGAAACATCGTTGTGGTTTTGTATGCGTAGGTAAGAACGGTTCTTGCTAAAGCCCGTAGCAGCCACGTAAAACTTGCAACAACAAAGTAGAGGACGTCTAACTTGTTTTTGCAGGGTATGTTGTGATGTGATATGGTCAAGACATGATGAGTTATACATTTTTGTATGAGATGATCATGTTTTGTAAAGTTATCGGCAACTGGCAGGAGCCATATGGTTGTCGCTTTATTGTATGAAATGCAATCGCCATGTAATTGCTTTACTTTATCACTAAGCGGTAGCGATAGTTGAGGAAGCAATAGTTGGCGAGACGACAACGATGCTACGATAGAGATCAAGGTGTCGCGCCGGTGACGAAGGTGATCATGACGGTGCTTTGGAGATAGAGATCAAAAGCACAAGATGATGATGGCCATATCATGTCACATATTTTGATTGCATGTGATGTTTATCTTATTATGCTTCTTATTTTGCTTAGAACGACGGTAGCATTATAAGATGATCCCTTACTAAATTTCAAGGTATAAGTGTTCTCCCTGAGTATGCACCGTTGCGAAAGTTCGTCGTGCCGAGACACCACGTGATGATCGGGTGTGATAAGCTCTACGTTCAAATACAACGGGTGTAAGCCAGTTTTTGCACACGCAGAATACTCGGGTTAAACTTGACGAGCCTAGCATATAAAGATATGGCCTCGGAACACTGGAGACCGAAAAGGTCGAGCGTGAATCATATAGTAGATATGATCAACATAAGATGTCCACCATTGAAACTACTCCATCTCACGTGATGATCGGACATGGATTAGTTGATTTGGATCACGTGATCATTTAGATGACCAGAGGGATGTCTATCTAAGTGGGAGTTCTTTAAATTAATATGATTAAATTGAACTTTAATTTATCATGAACTTAGTCCTGATAGTTTTGCATATCCATGTCGTTGTAGATCAATGGCCCGTGCTACCGTTCCTTTGAATTTTAATTCATTCCTAGAGAAAGCTAAGTTGAAAGATGATGGTAGCAATTACACGGACTGGGTCCGTAACCTGAGGATTATCCTCATTGCTGCACAGAAGAATTATGTCCTTGAAGCACCGCTAGGTGACAAGCCCCCTCCCGCTAATGTAGACACTTTGAACGTCTGGCAGTCGCGGTCTGATGACTACACGATAGTTCAGTGTGCCATGCTTTATGGCTTAGAACCGGGACTTCAACGACGTTTTGAACGTCATGGACCATATGAGATGTTCCAGGAGTTGAAGTTAATATTTCAAGCAAATGCCCGAATTGAGAAATATGAGATTTCCAATAAGTTCTACAGCTGCAAGATGGAGGAGAATAGTTCTATCAGTGAACACTTGCTCAGAATGTCTGGGTACTACAATCATATGACTCAACTTGGTTGCAAAGTTGACGAGGATAGTGTTATTGATAGAGTTCTTCAATCACTGCCACCAAACTATAAAGGCTTCGTGATGAACTATAACATGCAAGGGATGCAAAAGACAATTCCCGAGCTCTTCGCTATGCTCAAAGCTGCGGAGGTAGAAATCAAAAAGGAGCATCAAGTGTTGATGGTTAACAAGACCACTAGTTTCAAGAAAAAGGGCAAGGGAAAGAAAGGGAACTTCAAAAAGAATAGCAAGTCAGTTGCTACTTCCACGAAGAAACCCAAATCTGGAGCCAAGCCTGAAACTGAGTGCTTCTACTGCAAGGGGACTGGACACTGGAAGCGGAACTGCCCCAAGTTTTTGGCGGATAAGAAGGATGGCAAGGTGAACAAAGGTATATGTGATATACATGTTATTGATGTGTACCTTACTAATGCTCGTAGTAGTACCTGGGTATTTGATACCGGTTCGGTTGCTAATATTTGTAACTCGAAACAGGGACTACGGATTAAACGAAGATTAGCTAAGGACGAGGTGACGATGCGCGTGGGAAACGGTTCCAAAGTCGATGTGATCGCCGTCGGCACGCTACCTCTACATCTACCTTCGGGATTAGTTTTAGACCTGAATAATTGTTATTTGGTGCCAGCGTTGAGCATGAACATTATATCTGGATCTTGTTTATTGCGAGACGGTTATTCATTTAAATCAGAGAATAATGGTTGTTCCATTTTGATGAATAATATCTTTTATGGTCATGCACCCTTAAAGAGTGGTCTATTCTTACTGGATCTCGATTGTAGTGATACACATATTCATAATATTGAAACCAAAAGATGCAAGGTTAATAATGATAGTGCAACTTATTTGTGGCACTGCCGTTTAGGTCATATTGGTGTAAAACGCATGAAGAAACTCCATAAAGATGGACTTTTGGAATCACTTGATTATGAATCACTTGGTGCTTGCGAACCATGCCTCATGGGCAAGATGACTAAAACTCCGTTCTCCGGAACTATGGAGCGAGCAACAGATTTGTTGGAAATCATACATACTAATGTATGTGGACCAATGAGTGTTGATGCTCGCGGCGGGTATCGTTATTTTCTGACCTTCACTTATGATTTGAGCAGATATGGGTATATCTAATTAATGAAACACAAGTCTGAAACATTTGAAAAGTTCAAAGAATTTCAGAGTGAAGTAGAGAATCATCGTAACAAGAAAATAAAGTTCCTACGATCTGATCGTGGAGGAGAATATTTGAGTTACGAGTTTGGTCTTCATTTGAAACAATGTGGAATAGTTTCACAACTCACGCCACCTGGAACACCACAGCGTAATGGTGTGTCCGAACGTCGTAACCGTACTTTATTAGATATGGTGCGATCTATGATGTCTCTTACCGATTTACCACTATCGTTTTGGGGTTATGCTTTAGAGACAGCTGCATTCACGTTAAATAGGGCACCATCTAAATCCGTTGATACGACGCCTTATGAACTATGGTTTGGCAAGAAACCAAAGTTGTCGTTTCTTAAAGTTTGGGGCTGCGATGCTTATGTGAAAACACTTCAACCTGATAAGCTCGAACCCAAGTCGGAAAAATGTGTCTTCATAGGATACCCAAAAGAGACTGTTGGGTACACCTTCTATCACAGATCCGAAGGCAAAATATTCGTTGCTAAGAACGGATCCTTTCTAGAAAAAGAGTTTCTCTCGAAAGAAGTGAGTGGGAGGAAAGTAGAACTTGATGAGGTAATTGTACCATCTCCCGGATTGGAAAGTAGTACGTCACAGGAAATTGTTCCAGTGATTCCTACACCAATTAGTGAGGAAGTTAATGATAATGATCATGAAACTTCAGATCAAGTTTATGCTGAACGTCGTAGATCAACCAGAGTACGTTCCGCACCAGAGTGGTACGGCAACCCAGTTCTGGAAATCATGTTACTAGACCATGATGAACCTACGAACTATGAGGAAGCGATGATGAGCCCAGATTCCGCAAAATGGCTTGAAGCCATGAAATCTGAGATGGGATCCATGTATGAGAACAAAGTGTGGACTTTGGTTGACTTGCCCGATGATCGGCAAGCCATCGAAAATAAATGGATCTTCAAGAGGAAGACCGACGCAGACGGTAATATTACTGTTTACAAAGCTCGACTTGTTGCGAAAGGTTTTCGACAAGTTCAAGGAGTTGACTACGATGAGACTTTCTCACCTGTAGCGATGCTTAAGTCTGTCCGAATCATGTTAGAAATTGCCGCATTTTATGATTATGAAATCTGGCAAATGGATGTCAAAACTGCATTCCTAAATGGATATCTCAAAGAAGAGTTGTATATGATGCAACCAGAAGGTTTTGTCGATCCAAAAGGTGCTGACAAAGTATGCAAGCTCCAGCGATCCATCTATGGACTGGTGCAAGCATCTCGGAGTTGGAATATACGCTTTGATGAGGTGATCAAAGCATATGGCTTTATACAGACTTTTGGAGAAGCCTGTATTTACAAGAAAGTGAGTGGGAGCTCTGTAGCATTTCTAATATTATATGTAGATGACATATTGTTGATTGGAAATGATGTAGAATTTCTGGATAGCATAAAAGGATACTTGAATAAAAGTTTTTCGATGAAAGACCTCGGAGAAGCTGCTTACATATTAGGCATCAAAATCTATAGAGATAGATCAAGACGCTTAATTGGACTTTCACAAAGCACATACCTTGATAAGATTTTGAAGAAGTTCAAAATGGATCAGTCAAAGAAAGGGTTCTTGCCTGTTTTACAAGGTATGAAGTTGAGTAAGACTCAATGCCCGACCACTGCAGAAGATAGAGAGAAAATGAAAGTCATTCTCTATGCCTCAGCCATAGGATCTATCATGTATGCAATGCTGTGTACCAGGCCTGATGTGTGCCTTGCTATAAGTCTAGCAGGGAGGTACCAAAGTAATCCAGGAGTGGATCACTAGACAGCGGTCAAAAGCATCCTAAAGTATCTGAAAAGAACAAAGGATATGTTTCGCGTGTATGGAGGTGACAAAGAGCTCGTCGTAAACGGTTACGTCGATTCTAGCTTTGACACTGATCCGGATGACTCAAAGTCACAAACCGGATATGTATTTTTATTGAACGGTGGAGCTGTCAGTTGGTGCAGTTCCAAGCAGAGCGTCGTGGCGGGATCTACGTGTGAAGCGGAATACATAGCTGCTTCAGAAGCAGCGAATGAAGGAGTCTGGATGAAGGAGTTCATATCCGATCTAGGTGTAATACCTAGTGCATCGGGTCCAATGAAAATCTTTTGTGACAACACTGGAGCCATAGCCTTGGCAAAGGAATCCAGGTTTCACAAGAGAACAAAACACATCAAAAGACGCTTCAATTCCATCCGCGATCTAGTCAAGGAGGGAGACATAGAGATTTGCAAAATACATACGGATCTGAATGTTGCAGACCCGTTGACTAAGCCTCTTCCACGGGAAAAACATGATCAGCACCAGGACTCCATGGGTGTGAGGATCATCACTTTGTAATCTAGATTATTGACTCTAGTTCAAGTGGGAGACTGAAGGAAATATGCCCTAGAGGCAATAATAAAGATGTTATTTGTATTTCCTTATATCATGATAAAAGTCTTTTATTCATGCTAGAATTGTATTAACCGGAAACTTAGTACATGTGTGAATATATAGACAAAACAGTATGTCCCTAGTATGCCTCTACTAGACTAGCTCATTGATCAAAGATGGTTATGTTTCCTAGACATAGACATGAGTTCTCATTTGGTCAACGGGATCACATCATTGGGAGAATGATGTGATGGACAAGACCCATCCGTTAGCATAGCACTATGATCGTTTAGTTTTACTGCTATTGCTTTCTTCATGACTTATACATGTTCCTATGACTATGAGATTATGCAACTCCCGAATACCGTAGGAACACCTTGTGTGCTATCAAACGTCACAACGTAACTGGGTGATCATAAAGATGCTCTACAGGTGTCTCCGAAAGTATTCGTGGTGTTGGCATAGATCAAGATTAGGATTTGTCACTCCGAGTGTCGGAGAGGTATCTCTGGGCCCTCTCGGTAACACACATCACAATAAGCCTTGCAAGCAAAAGACTAATGAGTTAGTCACGAGATGATGAGTTACGGAACAAGTAAAGAGACTTGCCAGTAACGAGATTGAACTAGGTATAGAGATACCGACGATCGAATCTCGGGCAAGTAACATACCGTTGACAAAAGGAACAACGTATGTTGTTATGCGGTTCTGACCGATAATAGATCTTCGTAGAATATGTAGGAGCCAATATGAACATCCAGGTTCCGCTATTGGTTATTGACCGGAGATGAGTCTCGGTCATGTCTACATAGTTCTCGAACCCGTAGGGTCCGCACGCTTAACGTTTGATGACGATCGGTATTATGAGTTTATGAGTATTGATGTACCGAAGGTAGTTCGGAGTCCCGGATGAGATCACGGACATGACGAGGAGTCTCGGAATGTCCGAGACATAAAGATTGATATATTGGACGACTATATTCGGACACCGGAAGTGTTCCGAGAAAGTTTCGGATTTATCGGGATTGCCGGAGGGGGTTACCGGAACCCCCTACGAGAGGGGATGGTCCATAGTGGGCCTAAAGGGAAAGAGAGAGGCAGCCCATAGGGCTGGCCGGCGCCCCACCTAGGGTTCCTAGTTGGACTAGGATTGGGGGGGGGCGCCACCTCTCCTATTCCTTTCCCTCTTCTTTCTTTTGGTGAATCCTACTAGGAATAGGATTGCAATCCTATTCCTAGTAGGACTCCTTCCCTAGCCGCACCAGGAGAAGTTGGCCGGCCTCCCTCCCTTGCTCCTTTATATACGGGGGCAGGGGGGCACCCAAAGACACACAAGTTGAATTGTTTTAGCCGTGTGCGGTGCCCCCCTCCACAGAAACACACCTCGGTCATACCGTCGTGGAGCTTAGGCGAAGCCCTGCGTCGGTGAATACATCATATCCGTCACCACGCCGTCGTGCTGACAAAACTCTCCCGTGAAGCTCAACTGGATCAAGAGCTCGTGGGACGTCATCAAGCTGAACGTGTGCTGAACGCGGAGGTGCCGTACGTTCGGTGCTTGATCGGTTGGATCGCGAAGAAGTTCGACAACATCAACCGCGTCACTTGACGCTTCCGCTCCCGGTCTACGAGGGTACGTAGACACACTCTTCCCTCTCGTTGCTATACATCTGGTAGATAGATCTTGCGTGACCGTAGGAAAATTTTAAAATACTACGTTCCCCAACAGTTTGCTATGATGGATTTGGTGCATGCTGGGGCTTGTTTCCGTGTGGTCAAGTGTTGGTAGCCAGTGCTCACGGATGGTTTGCTGGTAGTGTGTAAGTGTTGAACAAGATCATCCATATGTGTCTGAGATTAGTGCTCTGTTTTGTTGTGTCGATGTGTAGTAGTATGCTTTGATGGATTTGGTAGTGCTGTCTTGAACTAGATCATCCATGTGTACATTTGTTACTGCTAGTTGTACTATCCACGTGTAATGTCTTGTGGTGTTGATCACGCTTACGTTTGTAGGACATGACCACACAAACGCAAGAGATTAGTCAGGCCCTCGTGCTGTCCGAGAGCCAGTTCCTGTCGTCCTACATCGAGTACTCTCAGCCTCCTATGGAACAGATGCCTCTTGATTCAGAGGTTTTGCGAGGTGCCTCCTATGGTTCCTCCATTTGTGTTGGCTCGGCCTAATGCTGTTGCTCAAAAGGCAAGAGCAAAGAAGAAGGATGACAGGGGGAACAACATGAAATGGTAGTCGTTCCTCTCCACGTTTGTGCTTAACAAGATGTGTGGTATCTTATCTAGTGGGGTGGGGACGGACAAAGGCTTAAGGAGGTGCACTTGAACCTTATTGCAAAGTAGGTGTTCGACTTTTCTGGACAGGAGGTCACCTCGACCCAGGTGTACAACCACCTGAGGAAGTGGAGAGCTAGGTGGATCACCGCCTCCAAGCTCAGAGACCTCAGCGGTGCTTCATGCGATGAGGACACCTACTCGATCCTTCTGGAGGCAGAGCACCACCAAGGCCACATCACGATTAGCTCAGAAACCATTCCATTCTAACAGACCAATATTTCAAGCCTATGAACCATTGCCATACTAACTAACATGCCTGCCCTGTTTCTTCTTAGGCTCACCCAAAGGACGCAGAGTTTCTCAACACCCATATCCAGAACTACCATCAGATGCAGCAGATCTTCTCCTTTGGGCTCGCAACCAGCAAGCATGCCATGGGCTCTGGTCAACCTCTTGGCTCGCCGATGCCCGAGTATCTAGACACCTAGGAGTCAGACACCATCAACGTTGATGCTCCTGAGAAGGATGGTGCTTGATAGGAAGAGGAAGAGGGCAGCCTTCATGGACAAAGAGCTCAGCTTCTTCATCAGCATGACTGAGGCAGTGAAGAGGGCAGCTTACTCTAAGTATGTGCGAGAGCAATCATGCAGCAAGGTTGCGGTTGCCAAGGTGGATTGACCATTACGGTTGAAGAACTTCATCATCTTCCTCCAGTTCATCGCCATAGCTTTATTGTGGCGTTGGTGTGCTCGGTGTGAGTGTGTAAGGTATAGTGCTACTGGTAAGCTCACCAAGTAGGGTACAAGATGAGCACAAGGCTATGCTCGTATGCAACCAAACAACGTGCACTCGTGTGAGCACACACAATGCGAGCAACGAAACGCGGTGCGTAAAGGCGTCGCTACGGTGCAGGGAGAGAACATGCATGCATCCAATCAACATGCAAATGTTGATTTTTTGCCTGCATATACTCAACCAGACCCAACTAGAATAAATATGCAAATAGGTAAAAACGATGCAGGTAGCCAAACACGCCCATCGCGTATTACTGAGTGCAAATACAACACACACAGCAGACGAGATACAAGAGAGAAATGGATGCAATAAATACAAATCGCTGATCCAAGAGCGATCGAGCGGCAATGATTTGCATAGCACTGACGACCGCCGTGAGCCAAAGGTGTTATTCGCTCGTGCGGATCACTTTGTATACAGACCGCGAGACGCGCGGATAATATGTGAGTTTCTGCATGCCCCTCCGTATGTACTCGCTGCTATAGGAGCTTCGACCTTTCACGCGCGGAGACAAAAGATGATGCATATAGTCAAACGAACATCGATATCAAGAAACACCTACAGAATACTAGTAGTGGTGAAACCTGCAGATTGCCCTGGCTGGCTTGGACGGTACCGGCGACCGACTGCACGGCCGCCGGACGCGGTGTGTGTTGCCAACTGGCCGTAGCCAATGTTCCCTGCCGACCCCACAACCATGGTGGTGCACTGTAGACGGTCGCTCTCCGACAAGTGGTCACGGACTACATCAGGGTCGGCTTCACGAACGCGACGGTAGCCCGCCAGCTCTTGTCCCGACTCCGACCATTTCGTATCGTTCCATAAGGGCATGTATAATGGTTGCTAAGATAGTCTTATCTTAAGTTTTGCATGTAAATTAGAGATGGCAAAAAAACAAGTCTACAATGGGTCATCTCTTAGCCTTATCTTCAATAATTAGTTATTCCTAAAAACATGATGAGACAAATTGTGCTAAGCTATCATCTCTTGTCTTTGCTTAAATAAGCTAAGACAAGCCTTCTCTTATGATTTCTCTCTCCTCCACCTCATCATTTATCTTACGTGGCATCCTTAAGCTAGAACCATTGTACATGCCCTAATCCATTCTCCTACGCGCCAGAGCACGTAACAGCTAGCATGTTTATCGCTACCGGCGATAATTCACACGTACGATATCTTCTCGCTCTGGTCTGGTTTGCTACGACGAGCGTGTGGAGCGGAGCAAGGGGGTGCATGTGTGTGACGCCGTTTCTTCCGTCGGCGTCGCAGTTTCGTCATGTTGACTGATACAGCTATTTTGAAGTCAAATCACAAATGGCGCCGACGACGCCAGGAGATGGGATTGGGAATTGGGGATGGCTGGCTCCGTCTGCATGCTGCTCGTGTGAAGCCAAAGCCGAAGCGCCCGTGCCGCCATATGAGCTGCATGCAGC
>LR738714.1:568023303-568048701 GCA_902687465.1 Secale cereale | reverse complement strand
CGGTTTTTCTATCTTACGAAAATAGCGCGGCCTCGTCCTACGGAAGGACGACAGGGACTAATCGTCCTACTGCTGGACGACTAGTTTCAGTCGGCCTATAGGAAGCCGACAGGTGGCTCTGGTTCCACGTGGCGGCCGACGATTGGCCCGGTCACGTCGCGCGGCTCCCCCTCGTCCCGGCATGGGCTGTCGGTGCCCGGGGCCCAGCCGACACGAGGCAGTCGCCCTCTCGCTGGACGATCATCCTCCCGCAAGACGACAGGGCGCCTGGCCCACCCGACGCCCTTTCTTCCTCCCCTTTCTTCCTCCTCGCTCTCACCTTATCCTCTTCTCTTTCTGTGCTTCCTTCTGCTGTTCGTTTTTCTCCTCTCTCCCACTGAAAAAACAACCGATTTGTACACCAAACTGAGCCATTTTTTTTGCCGATTTGCCACCGTAGATGCATTGTAGAGAGTTGGGGGAGGCTAGGGAGAGGTCGATCTAGCGATGGGGTAGCTCGTGGTGGTCGTTGTGAGCATTTTGGTGGAGGTGGTGGTGAGCATATTGGTGGAAGTGGTGGATGTTCTGTTGGTGGTGGAGATGAAGCTGCGGCAGTGAGGTGGAGGTGAAGCTCCGGTGATTGAAGGCCGCCGTTCTTTATCGTTGCTTCGCACGCTTCAAGGGTATAATTTTGCAGACATTTTCTTCTGTAGATGTGCGAATATTGATATTTACTATGGTATTATTTTGTATTAGGTGTGCGAATATTTTTAGACGCTCCGGTAGTAACCGATATATTTTTAGACATTTGCTCCGGTATTATTTTGTATTAGGTGTGCGAATATTTTTAGACGCTCCGGTAGTAACCGATATATTTTTAGACATTTGCTGCGGTAGTTTTTTGTATTAGGTATGCGGATAGTTTAGGCGCTCCGGTAGTAACCGATATTTTTTTAGACATTTGCTCCTATAGTTTTTTGTATTAGGTATGCGAATATTTTTAGGCGCTTCGGTAGTAACCGATATTTTTTTAGACATCTGCTCCGGTAGTTTTTCGTATTAGGTATGTGAGTATGTTTAGACATTTGCTCCGGTACTATATTTAGTTATGTGAGTTGCTCCGATAATATCCGTACTAACAATTGTCTGTCGATGTTAAATAATTTTATAGGTGAGCCGAGATGTCTGATGTAGTGAGGTTCATATTTTACTATGTTCCTGGTACTGTCCAAACAAATGAGATTGGGGTTGATCTGAGTGAATTTAAGCACATAGAGGTGCCACTGACCGCCCCTTCAACATGGATTGTTAGTCAGTTGAAAGAATGGTTGACAACATGTTTAGGGCTGAATACTGAAACTCACACGGTGGGTGTTCATGCATTATGGACCCGGTCAAGTACAAACATTTTATTCTATTTGAGGCCAATAGAGAGGGAATCTCAGTGGCTGCGCTGGTTACAAGGTTGTGAAACCAGGGGATGCAATCCTTGTGCCTTAGTGCTTCCCGTTGTGAAGGAGGTAGTTGCACCTGAAGGCCAGGGTGGTCACAATCCTGGGCAAAGCAGTCATGGGATTACGCAATCTATGCCAAATGCTGGAGATGATGATTACGCACAAGGGCAGAGTAGTCAGGTAGAAGGAGGAAATGCCGATGGTTATTACAATGGGGAGGTGGACGGCGACGAGGTAGATGGGCACATGCAAAACCAGATGGAAGATGAGAATACAGATGTTGACATTGGTCATGCCAATGATTCCGATGAGTCTGATGAAGAAGATAACGAAGAGGATGTGCCGATTCCTGCATCATGGAATCATGACTTCTCATCAGTAATGATCGTGGACGATGGGCATGATTTTGCTTGGCAATATCACCAGAATAACATTGCGATGGTGCTATGTATCCGAACAAGAATGCTCTGAAGGACGTAATCATTCAATGGGCAATGTCCACACAAAGGGTTTTCATAGCTCAAGTGTCAAGTCAGAAACACTTGACAATGGTATGCAAGAACGAAGATTGTCCCGCCAGGGTGCATGTGTTGGGGAACGTAGTATTTAAAAAAATCCTACGATCACGCAAGATCTATCTACTAGATGCATAGCAACGAGAGGGGAGAGTGTGTCTACGTACCCTCGTAGACCGAAAGCGGAAGCGTCTAGTGACGCGGTAGATGTAGTCAAACTTTTTTCGTGATCCAACTGATCAAGCACCGAACGTACGGAGCCTCCGTGTTCAGCACACGTTCAACTTGATGACGTCCCACGAGCTCTTGATCCAGTAGAACTTCACGGGAGAGTTTCGTCAGCACGACGGTGTGGTGACGGAGATGATGAAGCTACCGGTGCAGGGCTTCGCCTAAGCACTGCAACGGTATGACCGAGGTGTGTTTCTGTGGAGAGGGGCATCGCACACAGTTGGGAGAGATCAACTGATCAACTTGTGTGTCTATGGGGTGCCTCTACCCCCGTATATAAATGAGTGGAGGAGGGGGAGGGCCGGCCCTCTCTATGGCGCGCCCTAGGGAGTCCTACTCCCACCGGGAGTAGGATTCCCCTTTTCCTAGTAGAACTAGGAGCCCTTCCAAGTAGTAGGAGTAGGAGAGAAGGAAAGGGAAAAGAGAAGAGAAGGAAGGAGGGGGCACAGCCCCTCCCCCTAGTCCAATTCGGACTAAGCCTTGGGGGCGGAGCCTCCTCTCTCTCTTTCCCCTAAAGCCCAATAAAGCTCATATACTCCCCGGCGAATTCCCGTAACTCTCCGGTACTCCGAAAAATACCCGAATCACTCGGAACCTTTTTGATGTTCGAATATAGTCGTCCAATATATCGGTCTTTATGTCTCGACCATTTCGAGCCTCCTTGTCATGTCCCCGATCTCAACCGGGACTCCGAACTACCTTCGGTACATCAAAACACATAAACTCATAATACCGATCATCATCAAACGTTAAGCGTGCGGACCCTACGGGTTCGAAAACTATGTAGACATGACCGATACTCATCTCCGGTAAATAAATAATAGCGGAACCTGGATGCTCATATTGGCTCCTACATATTCTACGAAGATCTTTATCGGTCAAACCGCATAACAACATACATTGTTCCCTTTGTCATCGGTATGTTACTTGCCCTAGATTCGATCGTCGGTATCACCATACCTAGTTAATCTCGTTACCGGCAAGCCTCTTTACTCATTCCATAATACATTATCTCGTGACTAACTCACTAGTCATTTGCTTGCAAGGCTTATTATGATGTGTATTACCGAGAGGGCCCAGACATACCTCTCCAACACTCGGAGTGACAAATCATATTCTTGATCTATACCAACACCACGAACACTTTCGGAGACACCTGTAGAGCATCTTTATAATCACCTAGTTACGTTGTGACGTTTGATAGCACACAAGGTGTTCCTCTGGTATTCGGGAATTGCATAATCTCATAGTCATAGGAACATGTATAAGTCATGAAGAAAGCAATAACAGTAAAACTAAATGATCATAGTGCTAAGCTAATGGATGGGTCTTGTCCATCACATCATTCTCCTAATGATGTGATCCCGCTGATCAAATGACAACTCATGTCTATAGCTAGGAAACATAACCATTTTTTATCAATGAGCTAGTCTAGTAGAGGCATACTAGGGACACTCTGTTTTGTCTATGTATTCACACATGTACTAAGTTTCTGGTTAATACAATTCTAGCATGAATAATAAACATTTATCATGATATAAGGAAATAAATAATAACTTTATTGTTGCCTCTAGGGCATATTTCCTTCAGTCTCCCACTTGCACTAGAGTCAATAATCTAGATCACATCACCATGTGATTAACACCAATAGTTCACATCACCATGTGACTTAACACTTTATAGTTCACATCGCCATGTGACCAATACCCAAAAAGGTTTGCTAGAGTCAGTAATCTAGTTCACATTGCCATGTGATTAACACCCAAAGAGTACTAAGGTCTTATCATGTTTTTCTTGTGAGAGAGGTTTAGTCAATGGGTCTCCCACATTCAGATCCGTATGTATTTTGCAAATTTCGATGTCTACAATGCTCTGCACTGAGCTACTCTAGCTAAATGCTCCTACTTTCAATATGTATCCAGATCGAAACTCAGAGTCATCCAGATCGGTGTCAAAGCTTGCATCGACGTAACTCTTTACGACGAACTCTTTATCACCTCCATAACCGAGAAATATTTCCTCAGTCATCCAGTAACTAAGGATAATTTTTGACCGCTGTCAAGTGATCTACTCCTGGATCGCTTTTGTACCTCCTTGCCAAACTCATGGCAAGGTACACAACATGTTTGGTACACATCATGGCATACTTTAAAGAGCCTATGGCTGAGGCATAGGGAATGACTCTCATTCTTTCTCTATCTTCTGCTGTGGTCGGGTTTTGAGTCTTACTCAACTTCATACCTTGCAACACAGGCAAAAACTCTTTTTTTGACTGTTCCATTTTCAACTACTTCAAAAAAACTTGTCAAAGTATGTAACACATTGACAAAACTTATCAAGCGTCTTAATCTATATCTATAGATCTTGATGCTCAATATGTAAGTAGCTTCACCAAGGTCTTTCTTTGAAAAACTCCTTTCAAACACTCCTTTATGCTTTCCAGAAAATTCTACATCATTTCCGATCGACAATATGTCATTCACATATACTTATCAGAAAGACTGTAGTGCTCCCACTCACTTTCTTGTAAATACATGCTTCACCACAAGTCTGTATAAAACTATATGCTTTGATTAACTTATCAAAGTGTATATTCCAACTCCGAGATGCTTGCACCAGTCCATAGATGGATCGCTGGAGCTTGCACATTTTGTTAGCACCTTTAGGATTGACAAAACCTTCTGGTTGCATCATATACAACTCTTCTTTAATAAATCCATTAAAGAACGTAGTTTTGTTATCCATTTGCCAAATTTCATAAAATGCGGCAATTGCTAACATGACTCGGACAGACTTAAGCATCGCTACGGGTGAGAAAGTTTCGTCGTAGTCAACTCCTTAAACTTGTCAAAAAAACTTTCGCAACAAGTCAAGCTTTGTAAACAGTAACATTGTCGTCAGTGTCGGTCTTCCTCTTGAAGATCCATTTATTTTCGATGGCTTGCCGATCATCGGGCAAGTCAACCAAAGTCCACACTTTGTTCTCATACATGGATCCCATCTCAGATTTCATAGCCTCAAGCCATTTTGTGGAACCTGGGCTCATCATCGCTTCCTCATAGTTCGTAGGTTCATCATGGTCTAGTAACATGACTTCTAGAACTGGGTTGCTGTACCACTCTGGTGCGAAACATACTCTGGTTGATCTACGAAGTTCAGCAGTAACTTGATCCGAAGTTTCATGATCATCATCATTAGCTTCCTCACTAATTGGTGTAGGAATCACTGGAACTAGTTTCTGTGATGTACTACTATCCAATTCGGGAGAAGGTACAATTACCTCATCAAGTTCCACTTTCCTCCCACTCACTTCTTTCGAGAGAAACTTCTTCTCTAGAACGGATCCATTCTTAGCAATGAATATCTTGCTTTCGGATCTGTGATAGAAGGTGTACCCAACAGTCTCCTTTGGGTATCCTATGAAGACACATTTCTCCGACTTGGGTTTGAGCTTATCAGGTTGAAGCTTTTTCACATAAGCATCATGCTACTTCTCGAGCTTGTGTTGTATTCCCTCGAAGAGGAAAGGAAGATGCAGCATAGTAGCGCAAGTATTTCCCTCAGTTTTTGAGAACCAAGGTATCAATCCAGTAGGAGACCACGCGCGAGTCCCTCGCACCTGCACAAACAAATAAGAACTTCGCAGCCAACGCGATAAGGGGTTGTCAATCCCTTTACGGTCACTTACGAAAGTGAGATCTGATAGAGATGATAGTTTGTATTTTTGGTATTTTTGGTTTATAAGAACAGAAAATAAAAGCGATAAAAGTAAAGTAGATGTAGATAGATATGTTGAGAATAGACCCGGGGGCCATAGTGTTCTCTAGTGGCTTCTCTCATGATATAGATATTCTACGGCGGGTAAACAAATTACTGTCGAGCAATACATAGAAAAGCGAATAATTATGAGACTATCTAGGCATGATTATTGTATATAGGCATCACGTCCGAGACAAGTAGACCGACTCCTGTGTGCATCTACTACTATTACTCCACACATCGACCGATGTCCAACATGCATCCAGTGTATTGAGTTCATAAGAACAGAGTAACACCTTAAGCAAGATGACATGATGTAGAGGGATAAACTCAAGCAATATGATATAAACCCCATCTTTTTATCCTCGATGGCAACAGTACAATACGTGCCTTGCTGCCCCTACTGTCACTGGGAAAGGACACCGCAAGATTGAACCCAAAGCCAAACACTTCTCCCATTGCAAGAACTATAGATCTAGTAGGCCAAACCAAACCAATAATTCGAAGAGATTTGCAAGGATATTATGAGCACACATAAAAATTTCAGAGAAGAACCAAATATTTCTCATAGATAATCTTGATCATAAACTCACAATTCACGGGATCTCGAAAAATACACCGCAAAAAGAGATTACATCGAATAGATCTCCTCGAAGACCGAGGAGAACTTGGTATTGAGATCCAGAGAGAGATAAGAAGCCATCTAAATACTAGCTATGGACCCAAAGGCCTGTGGTAAACTACTCACAACTCATGGTGAGGGTGATGATGATGATGATGATGAAGAACTCCGTGATGGATCCCCCTCCGATGGAGCTCCGGAACAGGCTCCAAGATGGGATCTCACTGGAACAGAAGGTTACGGCGGTGGAATTAGGGTTTTCTCTCTGTTGTCGAAGGTTTCGGGGTACGTAGACTTATATAGGAGGAAGGAGGACACCGGGGGGTGCTCGAGGGGCCCACGAGGCAGGGGGCGCGCCATGGGCTGGGGGCGCGCCCCCCACCCTCGTGGACACCCCGAGGCTCCCCTGACGTGGTTCTCAAGTCCCCTGTGCGTGATTTTCTCCAAAAATATCTCTCGCGAAGGTTTCATTCCGTTTGTACTCCGTTTGATATTCTTTTTCTGCAAAACCCTGGAACAGGCAAAAAACAGCAATCTGGACTGGGCCTTTGGGTTAGTAGGTTAGTCCCAAAATGATATAAAAGTGTATGATAAAGCCCATTAAACATCCAAGACTTCATAAATAATAGCATGGAACAATCAAAAATTATAGATACGTTGGAGACGTATCAAGCATCCCGAAGCTTAATTCCTGCTCGTCCTCGAGTAGGTAAATGATTAAGAAAGAATTTTTGATGCGGAATGCTAACCAATATAATTTTTCAATGTAATTCTCTTAATTGTGGCATGAATGTTCAGATCTGAAAGATTCAAGACAAAAGTCTATCTTGGCATAAGAAATAACAATACTTCAAGCATACTAACAAAGCAATCATGTCTTCTCAAAATACTATGGCTAAAGAAAGTTATCCCTACAAAATCATATTGTCTAGCTCTGCTCCCTCTTCGTCACACAAAATATTCATATCATGCACAACCCCGATTTCAGCCAAGCACTTGTTTTCATACTCTATTCTTTCAAACCTTTCAACTTTCACGCAATACATGAGCGTGAGCCATGGACATAGCACTATGGGTGGAATAGAGATGGTTGTGGAGAAGACAAAAAGGAGGGAGATAGTCTCACATCGACTAGGTGTATCAACGGGCTATGGAGATACCCATCAATAGATATCAATGTGAGTGAGTAGGGATTGCCATGCAACGGATGCACTAGAGCTAAATATGAATGAAAGCTCAACAAAAAGAAACTAGTGGGTGTGCATCCAACTTGCTTGCTCACGAAGACCTAGGGGCATTTGAGGAAGCCCATCGTTGGAATATACAAGCCAAGTTCTCTAACGAAAAATTCCCACTAGTATATAAAGTGACTAAGCATGAGACTCTCTACAATGAAGAACATGGTGCTACTTTGAAGCACAAGTGTGGAAAAAGATAGTAGCAATTGTCCCTTTTTTCTTTTCTTTTTTTTTCTCTTGGGCCTTTCTTGTTTTCTTTGGCCTTTCCCTTTTTTCCTTTTTTTTTGCAGAGGGGCTTTATAGATTTAGCCTTTCCTCCCATGGGACAATGCTCTAATAATGATGATCATCACAGTTTCATTACAACTTGATATTACAACTCGATACTATAACAAAGTATGACTCTATATGAATGCCTCCGGCGGTGTACCGGTATGTGCAATGAAACAAGAGTGACATGTATGAAAAGTTATGCATGGTGGCTTTGCCACAAATACGATGTCAACTACATGATCATGCATGGCAATATGACAATATGATGCGTGTCATATGAACAGAACGGTGGAAAGTTGCATGGCAATATATCTCGGAATGGCTATGGAAATGCCATGATATGTAGGTATGGTGGTTGTTTTGAGGAATAATATGGTGGCTGCTTTGAGGACGGATATATAGTGGGTTTATGGTACCAGCGAAAGTTCCGCGGTACAAGAGAGGCTAGCAATGGTGGAAGGGTGAGAGTGCGTATAATCCATGGACTCAACATTAGTCATAAGAACTCATATACTTATTGCAAAAAACTATGAGTCATCAAAACAAAGAAATCAACGCATGCTCCTCGGGGGGAGGTTGGTAGGAGTTAACCATCGCGCGCCCCCGACCTCCACACAAAGGTTGGCACTTTACAAATACCTCATGCTCTAACTTCGTCACATAGCGGTTCACCATACGTGCATGCTACGGGAATCGCTAACCTTAACACAAGTATTTCTGAATTTCATAATAACTCCACTAGCATGACTCTAATATCACTACCCTCATATCTCAAAACAATTATCAAGCATCCAACATCTCATCATATTCAATGCACTTAGTGTGATTTTTTTTTACTACATTGACATTGGATGTCTATCATGTGAAGACTAGTTTTATTAGCCTAAACACATTACCATGCTGTTTTAATAGAATTTCAAATAGATATAAGTGAAGCATGAGAGTTCAACAATTTCTACAAAATATTACCACCACCGTGCTCTAAAAGATATAAGTGAAGCACTAGAGCAAAAACTATTCAACTCAAAAGATATAGGTGAAGCACATAGAGTGTTCTAACAATTCTTAGGCCATATTTAACTCTCTCAAATAGGTGTGTCCAGCAAGGATGATTGTGACAAACTAACAAGCAAAGACTCAAATTATACAAGACACTCCAAGCAAAACACATATCATGTGGTGAATAAAAATGTAGCTCCAAGTATAGTTACCGATGGATGAAGACGAAAGAGGGGATGCCTTCCCGGGGCATCCCCAAGCTTAGGCTTTTGATTATCCTTGAATTTTACTTGGGGTGCCATGGGAATCCCCAAGCTTAGGCCTTTGCAACTCTTTGTTCCATAGTCCATCAAAGCAATACTCAAAACTTGAAAACTTCACAACACAAAACTTAGACAAAAATTCTCGTGAGCTCCGTTAGTATAAGAAAGCAAACCACTACTCAAAGGTACTGCAATGAATTCATTATTTGTTTATATTGGTGTTAAACCTACTGTATTCCAACTTCTATATGGTTCATACCTCCAAATATTACTCATATATGCATTGAAATAAGCAAACAACACACGAAAAACAGAATCTGACAAAAACCGAACAGTCTGTAGTAATCTGCAGGTTTCGCCTACTTACGGAACTCCAAAAAATTCAAACTAAATTGGTAAATTTGAGGGATTTTTCTATTAATCATCTGCAAAAAAGAATCAACTAAATAGCATGCTCCAGTAAAATCTGACGACCACTTTAGCGAGTGCTAACGATTCAATTTTTCACAGTAAGATCACATAAACTTCACACAAGTCTTCCCAACGGTTCTACTTGGCACAAACACTAAACAAAACATGAAACCACATCTAAACATAGGCTAGATGCAATATTTATTCCCTAACAGCAACAAAAACAAAAATATAAAATCAGGTTGCCTCCCAACAAGCGCTATCGTTTTACGCCCCTAGCTAGGCACGATACCAGATAAATCTAGGTATTGCCATCTTTGGAAGGCAATCCATAAGTGGCTCTCATGATAGATTCATATGGTAATTTGATTTTCTTTCTAGGAAAGTGTTCCATGCCTTTCCTTAACGTAAATTGGAATCTAATATTTCCTTCCTTCATATCAATAATTGCACCAATCGTTCTAAGGAAAGGTCTACCAAGAATAATAGGACATGAAGGATTGCAATCTATCAAGAACAATGAAATCTACAGGCACATAATTCCTATTGGCAACAATAAGAACATAATTAATCCTTCCCATAGGGTTCTTAATAGTGGAATCCGCAAGATGCAAATTTAAAGAACAATCATCAACTCATGGAAACCTAGCAAATCACACAAAGTTTTTGGGATAGTGGAGACACTAGCACCCAAATCACACAAAGCATAGCATTCATGATCTTTTATTTTTATTTTGATAGTAGGTTCCCATTCATCATAAAGCTTTCTAGGGATAGAAACTTCTAACTCAAGTTTCCCTTCATAAGATTGCATCAAAGCATCAACTATGTGTTTGGTGAAAGCTTTATTTTGACTATAAGCATGCGGAGAATTTACTACGGATTGCAACAAGGAAATACAATCAATCAAAGAGCAATTATCATAACTGAATCCCTTGAAATCCAAAGTAGTGGGTTCATCACTATGCAAAGTTTTAATCTCTTCACTCCCACTTTTAGCAATTTTAGCATCAAGATCTAAAAACTCTGAATCATTGGGACACTTTAAAGCAGAATCATCTCCAATCCTATCTTGATCAAAATTTATACTAGAAAACGAGGATCTAATAGGAGACATATCAATAACTTTTAGATCTTCATCTTTATTTTCATGATAACTAGAAGAACACGCTTTAATATAATCCTCTCTTTTAGTACGCATCCTAGCGGTTCTTTCTTTGCATTCGTCAATGGAAATTCTCATGGCTTTGAGAGACTCATTGATATCATGCTTAGGTGGGTGGGATAGATCTAAGTTTCAAAGAATCACCATCAAGAGTAATTATATCCACACTTCTAGTCAATTCATCAACCTTAATCAATTTCTCTTCAAGCATATCATTGAAATTCTTTTGCGAGATCATAAACTCCTTAACACTAGTTTCAAATTCAGAAGGCATCTTTCCATAAGAGTTGTTGTAGGAGTTACCATAATTATTTGAGGAATTACTAGGAAAAGGCCTAGGATTAAAATTACCTCTATAAGCATTATTGCCAAAATTATTCCTACCAACAAAATTCACATCCAAAGATTCATTGTTATTCTCAATCAAAGTGGACAAAGGCATATAGGATCAGAAGAAGCACTCTTAGCAGCAAACAATTTCATAAGTTCATCCATCTTTCCACTCAAAACACTAATTTCTTCGATGGCATGCACTTTTTTACTAGTATATCTTTCGGTGTGCCACTGAGAATAATTAACTATAATATTATCTAGGAGTTTGGTAGCTTCTCCTAAGGTGGTTTCCATGAAAGTGCCTCCGGTGGATGAATCTAAAAGATTTCTAGAAGCAAAATTTAAGCTAGCATAAAAGTTCTGAATAATCATCCATAGATTCAAACCATGTGTAGGGCAATTACGTATCATTAATTTCATTCTCTCCCAAGCTTGTGCAACATGCTCATGATCTAGTTGCTTAAAATTCATAATATCGTTTCTAAGAGAGATGATCTTAGCAGGAGGGAAATACTTAGAGATAAAAGCATCTTTGCACTTATTCCACGAATCAGTACTATTTCTAGGCAAAGAGGAAAACCAAGTTTTAGCACGATCTCTAAGTGAAAACGGAAATAACTTCAATTTAACAATATCGTTATCTGTATCCCTTTTCCTTTTCATATCACACAAATCAACAAAGTTGTTTAGATGGGTAGCGGCATCTTCACTAGGAAGACCGGAGAATTGATCTTTCATGACAAGATTCAACAAAGCAGCATTGATCTCACAAGATTTAGCATCAGTAATAGGAGAAATCAGAGTGCTAATAAAATCATTGTTGTTGGTATTGGAGAAGTCACACAATTTGGTATTGTTCTGAGCCATAGTGACAAGCAAGCAATCCAACACACACAAGCAAACAAGAAGCAAGCGAACGATAAACACACGGAGGAAGAAGGGCAAATAAAACGGCAAGCGTGAAGTGGGGGAGAGGAAAACGAGAGGCAAATAAATGTAATGTGAAGGATAAGGGTTTGTGATAGGTACTTGGTATATGACTTTTGCGTAAGCCTCCCCGGCAACGGCGCCAGAAATTCTTCTTGTTACTTCTCGAGCTTGCGTTGTATTCCCTCGAAGAGGAAAGGGAGATGCAGCACAGTAGCTTAATTATTTCCCTTAGTTTTTGAGAACCAAGGTATCAATACAGTAGGAGACCACGCGCGAGTCCCTCGCACCTGCACAAACAAATAAGAACTTTGCAGCCAACGCGATAAGGGGTTGTCAATCCCTTTACGGTCACTTACAAAAGTGAGATATGATAGAGATGATAGTTTACATTTTTGGTATTTTTGGTTTATAAGAACAGAAAATAAAAGCGATAAAAGTAAAGTAGATGTAGATTGATATGTTGATAATAGACCCGGGGGCCATAGTGTTCTCTAGTGGCTTCTCTCATGATAGCGATATTCTACGGCGGGTAAACAAATTACTGTCGAGTAATTGATAAAAATAGAATAATTATGAGACTATCTAGGCATGATCATTGTATATAGGCATCACGTCTGAGACAAGTAGACCGACTCCTGCCTGCATCTACTACTTTTACTCCACACATCGACCGCTATCCAGCATGCATCTAGTGTATTGAGTTCATAAGAACAGAGTAACGCCTTAAGCAAGATGACATGATGTAGAGGGATAAACTCAAGCAATATGATATAAACTCCATCTTTTTATCCTCGATGGCAACAATACAATATGTGCCTTGCTGCCCCTACTGTCATTGGGAAATGACATCGCAAGATTGGGCCCAAAGCCAAGAACTTCTCCCATTGCAAGAACTATAGATCTAGTAGTCCAAACCAAACCAATAATTCGAAAAGACTTGCAAGGATATTATGAGCACACATAAAAAGTTCAGAGAAGAACCAAATATTTCTCATAGATAATCTTGATCATAAACTCACAATTCATCGGATCTCGACAAACACACCTAAAAAAGACATTACATCGAATAGATCTCCTCGAAGACCGAGGAGAACTTGGTATTGAGATCCAGAGAGATAAGAAGCCATCTAGATACTAGCTATGCACCCGAAGGTCTCTGGTAAACTACTCACAACTCATGGTGAGGGCGATGATGATGATGATGATGAACTCTGTGATGGATCCCCCTCCGGTGGAGCTCCGGAACAGGCTCCAAGATGGGATCTCACGGGAACAGAAGGTTACGGCGATGGAATTAGGGTTTTCTCTCTGTTGTCGAAGGTTTCGGGGTACATAGACTTATATAGGAGGAAGGAGGACACCGGGGGGGTGCTCGAGGGGCCCACGAGGCAGGGGGGCGCCCCCCCACCCTTGTGGACACCCCGAGGCTCCCCTGACATGGTTCTCAAGTCCCCTGTGCATGATTTTCTCCTAAAATATCTCTCGCGAAGGTTTCATTCCGTTTGGACTCCGTTTGATATTCTTTTTCTGCAAAACCCTGAAACAGACAAAAAACAGCAATCTGGACTGGGCCTTTGGGTTAGTAGGTTAGTCCCAAAAATGATATAAAAGTGTATGATAAAGCCCATTAAACATCCAAGACTTCATAAATAATAGCATGGAACAATCAAAAATTATAGATACGTTGGAGATGTATCACATCGCAGCCCCAAACTTTAAGAAACAACAACTTTGGTTTCTTGCCAAACCACGGTTCATAAGGTGTCGTCTCAACGGATTTAGATGGTGCCCTTATTTAACGTGAATGCATCTGTCTCTAATGCATAACCCAAAACGATAGTGGTAAATCGGTAAGAGACATCATAGATCACACCATATCTAATAAAGTATGGTTACGACGTACGGACACACCATTACGCTGTGGTGTTCCGGGTGGCGTGAGTTTATGAAACTATTCCATATTGTTTTAAATGAAGACCAAACTCGTAACTCAAATATTCGCCTCCACGATCAGATCGTGGAAACTTTATTTTCTTGTTACGATGATTCTCTACTACACTCTGAAATTCTTTGAACTTTTCAAATGTTTCATACTTGTGTTTCATCAAGTAGATATACCCATGTCTACTCAAATCATCAGTGAAGGTCAAAAAATAACGATACTCGCCGCGTGCCTCAACACTCATGAGTCCACATACATCAGTATGTATGATTTCCAATAAATCAGTTGCTTGCTCCATTGTTCCGGAGAACGGAGTTTTAGTCATCTTGCCCATGAGGCATGGTTCGCAAGCACCATGTGATTCATAATCAAGTGATTCCAAAAGTCCATCACTATGGAGTTTCTTCATGCGCTTTACACCAATATGACCTAAACGGCAGTGCCACAAATAAGTTGCACTATCATCATTAACTTTGCATCTTTTGGCTTCAATATTATGAATATGTGTATCACTACGATCGAGATCCAACAAATTATTTTCATTGGGTGTATGACCATCGAAGGCTTTATTCATGTAAACAGAATAACAATTATTCTATGACTTTAAATGAATAACCGTATTGCAACAAACATGATCAAATCATATTCATGCTTAAGGCAGATGTCAAATAACATTTATTTAGGTTCTACACTAATCTCGAAAGTATAGGGAGTGTGCGATGATGATCATATCCATCTTGGAACCACTTCCAACACACATCGTCACTTCACCTTTAACTAGTCTATGTTCATGCTGAAACTCTCGTTTCGAGTTACTAATTTTAGCAACTGAACCGGTATCAAATACCCAAGGGTTGCTATGAACACTAGTAAAGTACACATCAGTAATCCGTATATCAAATATACCTTTGTTCACTTTGCCTTCCTTCTTATCCGCCAGGTATCTAGGGCAGTTCCACTTCCAGTGACCATTTCCTTTGCAGTAGAAGCACTTAGTTTCAGGCTTGAGTTTGGCTTTGGGTTTCTTCACGGGAGTGACAACTTGCTTGTCATTTTTCTTGAAGTTCCCCTTCTATCCCTTTGCCGTTTACTTGAAACAAGAGGTATTGTTAACCATCAACACTTGATGCTCTTTCTTGATTTCTACCTTCGCCGACTTCAGCATCGCGAAGAGCTCGGGAATTACTTTCGTCATCCCTTGCATATCATAGTTCATCACAAAGTTCTACTAACTTGGTGATAGTGACTAGAGAACTTTGTCAATTACTATCTTATCTGGAAGATTAACTTCTACTTGATTCAAGTAATTGTAGTACCCAGAATATCTGAGCACATGCTCACTGGTTCAGCTATTCTCCTCCATCTTTTAGGCAAAGTACTGTCAGAGGTCTTATACCTCTAGACACGGGTGATGTCTACTACGCACCCTTCTTCTTGTAGACGTTGTTGGGCCTCCAGGTGCAGAGGTTTGTAGGATAGTAGCAAATTTCCCTCAAGTGGATGGCCTAAGGTTTATCAATCTGTGGGAGGCGTAGGATGAATATGGTCTCTCTCAGGCAACCCTGCAACCAAATAACATAGAGTCTCTTGTGTCCCCAACACACCCAATACAATGGTAAATTGTATATGTGCACTAGTTCGGCGAAGAGATGGTGATACAAGTGCAATATGAATGGTAGATATTGGTTTTTGTAATAAGAAAAATATAAAAACAGCAAGGTAGCAAGTGGTAAACGTGAGCATAAACGGTGTTGCAATGATAGTAGGCAAGGCCTAGGGTTCATACTTTCACCAGTGCAAGTTTTCTCAACAAGGATAACATAATTAGATCATATTACTAGCCCTCAACATGCAACAAAGAGTCACTCCAAAGTAATTAATAGCGGAGAACAAACGAAGAGATTATGGTAGGGTACGAAACCACCTCAAAGCTATTCTTTCTGATCGATCTATTCAAGAGTCTGTCGTAACGTTCAATCTATCATAGAGTTCGTACTAGAATAACACCTTAAGACACAAATCAACCAAAACCCTAATGTCACCTAGGTACTCCATTGTCACCTCAAGTATCCGTGGGCATGGTTATATGATATGCATCACACAATCTCAAAAACATCTATTCAACCAACATATAGAACTTCAAAGAGTGCCCCAAAGTTTCTACCGGAGAGTCAAGACGAAAACGTGTGCCAACCCCTATGCATAGGTTCACAAGGTCACTGAACCCGCAAGTTGATCACCAAAACATACATCAAGTGGATCACATGATATCCCATTGTCACCATAGATAAACAGGTGCAAGACATACATCAAGTGTTCTCAAATCCTTAAAGACTCAATCCGATAAGATAACTTCAAAGGGAAAACTCAATCCATTACAAGAGAGTAGAGGGGGAGAAGAAGATCCAACTAGAATAGCAAAGCTCGCGATACATCAAGATCGTGTCATCTCAAGAACACGAGAGAGAGAGAGATCAAACACATAGCTACTGATACATACCCTCAGCCCCGAGGGTGGACTACTCCCTCCTCGTCATGGAGAGCGCCAGGATGATGAAGATAGCCACCGGAGAGGGATTCCCCCTTCCGGCAGGGTGCCAGAACGGGTGTAGATTGGTTTTCGGTGGCTACAGAGGCTTTTGGCGGCGGAACTCCCGATCTAGGTAAATTTCTGGAGGTTCCAGTATTTATAGGAATTTTTGGAGTCGGGACCAAGTAAAGGGGAGCTACGGGCCGTCCTCGAGATAGGGGGGCCTACCCAGGGTGTGGCCCCCACCCTCGAGGGCAGCCCGTGGCCCTCCTGGCCCAACTCTTTTGCTTCGGGGGCTTCTTTTGGTCCAAAAAAAATCATAAAAAAATTGACTCGTCAATTGGACTCCGTTTGATATTCCTTTTCAGTAAAACCCTAAAACTGGAGAAAAACAGAAACTGGCACTAGGCTCTGGGTTAATAGGTTAGTCCCAAAAATCATATAAAAGTGTATAATAAAGCCCATAAGACATCCTAGAAGGATAATATAATAGCATGGAACAATCTAAAATTATAGATACGTTGGACACGTATCAGCATCCCCAAGCTTAATTCCTACTCGTCCTCGAGTAGGTAAATGATAAAAACAGAATTTTTGATGTGGAATGCTACCTAACATAATTTTCAATGTAATTCTTTTAATTGTGGCATGAATGTTCTGATCTGAAAGATTCAAGATAAAATTCTATATTGACATAAGAAATAATAATACTTCAGGCATACTAACAAAGCAATCATGTCTCAAAATACTATGGCTAAAGAAAGTTATCCCTACAAAAGCATATAGTGTTGGCTATGCTCCCTCGTTATCACACAAAAATATTCATATCATGCACAACCCCGATTTCAGCCAAGCACTTGTTTTCATACTCTATCTTTTCAAACCTTTCAACTTTCACGCAATACATGAGTGTGAGCCATGGACATAGCACTATGGGTGGAATAGAGGTGGTTGTGGAGAACACAAAAAAGGAGGGAGATAGTCTCACATCAACTAGGCGTATCAACGGGCTATGGATATGCCCATCAATAGATATCAATGTGAGTGGGTAGGGATTGCCATGCAACAGATGCATTAGAGCTAAATATGAATGAAAGCTCAACAAAAGAAACTAGTGGGTGTGCATCCAACTTGCTTGCTCATGAAGACCTAGGGCATTTGAGGAAGCCCATCGTTGGAATATACAAGCCAAGTTCTATAATGAAAATTCCCACTAGGATATGAAAGTGACTAAGCATGAGACTCTCTACAATGAAAAACATGCTGCTACTTTGAAGCACAAGTGTGGAAAAAGATAGTAGCAATTGTCCCTTTTTCTTTTCCTTTTTTTGGGCCTTTCTTTTCTTCTTTGGCCTTTCCTTTTTTTTTTGTGGAGGGCTTTATAGATTTAGCCTTTCCTCCCATGGGACAATGCTCTAATAATGATGATCATCACACTTTCATTACAACACGAAATTATAACTCGATACTACAACAACAAAGTATGACTCCATATGAATGTCTCCGGCGGTGTACCGGTATGTGCAATGAAACAAGAGTGACATGTATGAAGTTATGCATGGTGGCTTTGCCACAAATACGATGTCAACTACTTGATCATGCATGGCAATATGACAATATGAAGTGTGTCATATGAACGGAACGGTGGAAAGTTGCATGGCAATATATCTCGGAATGGCTATGGAAATGCCATGATAGGTAGGTATGGTGGCTGTTTTGAGGAATAATATGGCGGCTGTTTTGAGGAAGGATATATAGTGGGTGTATGGTACCGGCGAAAGTCACGCTGTACAAGAGAGGCTAGCAATGGTGGAAGGGTGAGAGTGCGTATAATCCATACTGAACATTAGTTATAAAGAACTCATATACTTATTGCAAAAATCTACGAGTCATCAAAACAAAGCAATCAACGCATGCTCCTAGGGGGAGGTTGGTAGGAGTTAACCATCGCGTGCCCCCGACCTCCACACAAAGGTTGACACTTTACAAATACCTCATGCTCTAACTTCGTCACATAGCGGTTCACCATACGTGCATGCTACGGGAATCACTAACCTTAACACAAGTATTTATCAATTTCATAATACTCCACTAGCATGACTCTAATATTACTATCCTCATGTCTCAAAACAATTATCAAGCATCCAACATCTCATTCTATTCAATGCACTTAGTGTGATTTTTTTTACTACATTGATATTGGATGTCTATCATGTGAAGACTAGTTTTATAGCCTAAGCACATTACCAAGCTGTTTTAATATACTCTCAAAAGGATATAAGTGAAGCATGAGAGTTCATCTATTTCTTTAAAATAAAACCACCGCCGTGCTCTAAAAGATATAAGTGAAGCACTAGAGCAATATCAAACTACTCCGAAAGATATAAGTGAAGATCAATGAGTAGTTGAATAAATATGTAACTATGTGAAGACTCTCTAACATTTAAGAACTTCAGATCTTGGGATATTATTCAAACAGCAAGCAAAACAAAATAAACTAAATTGACGCTCCAAGCAAAACACATATCATGTGGTGAATCAAAATATAGCTCCAAGTATAGTTGTCGATGGATGAAGACGAAAGAGGGGATGCCTTCCCGGGGCATCCCCAAGCTTAGGCTTTTGGTTGTCCTTGAAGTTTACCTTGGGGTGCCATGGGCATCCCCAAGTTTAGGCTCTTGCCACTCTTTGTTCCATAGTCCATCAAAACAATACTCAAAACTTGAAAACTTCACAACACAAAACTTAGACAAAAATCTCGTGAGCTGCGTTAGTATAAGAAAGCAAACCACTACTCAAAGGTACTGCAATGAATTCAATCTTTGTTTATATTGGTGTTAAACCTACTGTATTCCAACTTCTCTATGGTTCATACTTCCCAATACTACTCATAGATGCATCGGAATAAGCAAACAACACACGAAAAACTGAATCTGTCAAAGAAAGAACAGTCTGTAGTAATCTGCAGGGTTCGCCTACTTCTGAAACTCCAAAAATTTCAAACTAAATTGGTAAATTTACGTAATTTGTCTACCAATAATCTGCAAAAAGAATCAACTAAAAAGCACGCTCCAGTAAAATCTGAAGACTACTTTAGCGAGCGCTAAAGATTCTGTTTTTCACAGCAAGATCACATAAACTTCACACAAGTCTTCCCAAAGGTTCTACTTGGCACAAACACTAAACAAAACATGAAACCACATATAATCAGAGGCTAGATGCAATATTTATTCCCTAACAGCAACAAAAACAAAGAAAACAAAATAAAGTTGGGTTGCCTCCCAACAAGCGCTAGCGTTTAACGCCCCAAGCTAGGCATAATGATGCTCACATAAAAGATAAGAATTGAAACATAACGGGAGCATCATGAAGCATATGAATAGCACATTTAAGTCTAACCCACTTCCTACGTGTCGTGGTTCTAAGCCTGACAGTACGAGTAGGGGGTACGAATGAGGAGGCAAGGCCCTAGCTATGGTGGAGTTGTACACGAGGTGTTTTTCGAGTTCAGGCCCTTCTCGGAGGAAGTAACAGCCCTACGTCTCGGTGCCCAGAGGCAGTCGACTGATATGTGTATAGGTGTGAGTTACAGGGGTGCGAACCCTTGTACAAGAGGAGGGGTGGCTTATATAGTGCGCCAGGACCCCAGCCATGCTCCACGTTACCAAGGGTTCAATGTTCATTAAGGCAGACGTTACTGATAACGTCTGTAGTAAGGAGTAATAAAGGCATTCACTATGGCGAGTAAATACCAGGTTGTTATTATCCTAAGGGACCTTTGACCTTCGGGGGTCGAGTGCCTTGGATTGGTCGGGTGGAGTTGAGTCGTCTTGCAGGTGACGTCCAGTCGAGTGGGATGTCCTCTTGGGCCGTCTCAGTCGACTGTCTTCATCATTGTAGGTTTTGTCTTTTGATCTTCTGGGTAGCGACCTTGGGTGGGGTACCTTGGTCAGGTCTGTGACCCTACCCTAGGTCTGTAACCTCGTCATTAGCCCCCGAATGGATTGAGGCTTGAGCAGGAGAGAGTGCTGAGGAAAGCCCCGGACCTGGCTAGACGCCTTTGGGGTAGTCTTCTCTGAGCTTGCGGACTTAGGCTGTCCTTCTCAGTCTTCTCCGAGCTTGGTCAGGCCTTGATCGATTCTGGAACCGTCGAGTGCGTTTTTTGCATCTCCCGTCGACTGAACTTTGCACTAGGCGTCGGGCGCTCGTTGGCGTGCGCAGTTTTCGGCAGGGTTGGTTGCTCTTCGGTTGCCGGACTTCACGGGGTTTCGAAATTTGGGGAAGCGCGCGGGGCGGGTCGTGCCGCAGCAATCGGACGGATATGCTCGGGACACCTCGATCCTCGCGCCACCTTTTTCGCCACGTATCGCGCCCGCGCCTGTTACGGGATTTGATAAGATCGCTCGGGGCCACTGGTCATCCACTCGACCGGGGTGCTATAAGTGTGCGCCGAGCCCGAAGCGGGGGCACTGTGCGCCCATTCCCTGTCTTTTCGCCCCTGCCTCCCCGCCGCGCCTCTGCTCCTCCTTGCTTTCTCCACGGCAACCGTCGGCTCGCGTGCCATGGGCAAGGACAAGACCGCGGCGATGGAGCGTTCGAAGAAGGCGGCGACGGGGAAGGGGCGGCGGTCCGGCCGCAGCGGATCGTCGTCGAGGTCCGGGCTCCCTCCTGGTTGGATCCAGGGGGATTGGATCAGGTCCACCATCACCACGTTGGATTTGGAGGAGCTGGAGGAGGAGGGGCTGGTCGCCCGCGGCTCCTGGCGGGTGCCCGAGGGCGAGCTCGAACCCCGTCCGCTGGAGGGCAAGTGCGACCTTCTCGCGACCCACGTCGATCGAGGTTTCTTCATGCCTCCGCATCCTTTCTTTCGTGCTTTCTTGATATTCTTTGGTGCTCAGCTGCATTACTTCATGCCCAATTCCATCGCTTTCCTTGTCGCGTTCGTCTCTATGTGCGAGAACTTCCTCGGCTGTCGGTCGCACTAGGGTTTGTTCAAACACATCTTTACTTCTCGCTCGCAAACCATCAAGAAAGCAAATCCGAGTGACGAGAAGACGCACGTCCTCCAGGTATGCGGCGGGCTCGGCATCCAACTTAGGAATAGGAGCGCTTTTCCCCCCATGATTCTTCCAGAGTCGATTCGGGGCCGGCAGTCGAGTTGGTTCTATTACAAGGACAGTCCGACTCCTGGTCAGTTGATCGGACTTCCCCCTTTCTCTCTTGGTTGAGCCAGCCAGCCTCCATCAATGATCGTGGGTCGGGCCGAGAGGGCGGAAGTGAACATGTTGGTGGAACGGGTCATCCAGTTGGTCCGCGAGGGAGTCACGGGGTTGGACCTGCTTGAGGTGTACCTCATGCGAAGGATCCAGCCACTCCAGGCTCGTGACCACCCGATGTGGCTGTACTCCGACACTAACGACTCGTCGCGAGTCCACCCGGAGGCGGCAGACGTGAAGTACGTGGCGCAGTGCCTGAAGTGCATCACGGGGAACAAAGACAACCCCAGGGGGTCTTGGAGGGTCCTCCAATTCGATGCTGATCATCTTCCTGACAAGGTCTATCCTTGGCTTCCGAGTGGTGTTCCTGTTTATTGGCTTGTAATTGTCTTGCTGAATCCGACTGACATTTGGCTGATCTTCCTTTTTCGCAGATCTACACTGAAATGTACTCGGTGCCCAACGGGGACCAGGTCCAAGAAGGCGAAGAGGGCGTGGGCGACGTCTCCGAGTGGAAATCAGATGAAGAGACCGAAGAGGAGAGCGAGGACTACAGCAGCGGGGAGGAGGTCGAGTTACCTTCCCGTGACGAGAAGCGATCCAAGGGGAAGCACGACCCAGGGGCCGTGCGCCCTCGGACGGGTCCCTCTAGCTCCCAAGCGAGCTCGTACGGCCACTCCTGATCCATCTGAGAAGGCGCCCAAGCAACCCAAGGTCACCACCGCCAAGCCCCGGAAGGCTCTGCCCAAGATTAAGGTGGATGTTCCCATTGCCTCCACGTAAGTGCCATTCAGCTTTGTTTCTTTCTGTCTTTTGGAAGGCGACTCTGCCTTTGTCGACTCATCTTCAAGGAAATTCTTCAGTGTTGCTGCTTCCGCGACCTCGATGGACATCGACAAGGGCCAAGACGATGAGGAGACCGCGGATGATGCAACATCTCGCGCAGCCGTGAGTTGTAGATCGTGTTTTGCTTTTCGTCGGCTAGGGCTGATGGTCGACTGAGCCTCACAATCGTTTGTTTTGAAGTGTCGCGCCACGTCATAGAGCTCCCAGACGACGATGATGATGAGGAGGAGCGCTTGGGAGGGGCTCGACGGCGCACGGGGAAGAAGGGCCGGAAGGTGCCTTCTGGCTCAGAGGCCCAGCAACAGGAAGATGCGGTCCGAGCCACGGTCTCCTTCGCCGTCCCCGTGTCGACTGAGCGCCTTGCCTCGTCGGCTGGAGGGGCCGTCGACCCAGCACCTGCTCCAGCTGCCGACCCAGCGTCCGCTCAGGCCGTCGACCCAGCGCCTGCTCCGTCGTCCATTCTCGTCTCCACCTATCGCCTCCCGGAGGATCCCGTGGGTGCGGCTCAAGAAGTCGTTTGCCAGGTGGGGCTGATGATGGAGAAGATGAAGGCGGCGTACGAGGCCAGCATGGCTTCTTACAACGCTAGTTCTGCCCTTCGGACCAATGTCCAGGTTTGTTTCCTCCAATTGATTGGCTTGTTGTGCTGGAATAATCTTCAGTTTGAAAAAATCTACTGCTTTGTTCATAAGATGATGCCACACCCACTGGGTGTTGTCTTTTCTTGTAGCCTTTTAGTGTTTGCTTTCAACTTCCCTTGAGCTCGAGCCAGACTGATCTTGGCCGAGTGAGAACTAGTGGGGCACGCTCAGTGCACCCACTGGGTGTAGTCCCCGAGACCGTGGTCGACTGCTGGTAGTCGGCCATGGTCTGATGATAGAACTTTCCTCCTTGTTGTTTTTTTAGCTCAAGCCAGACTGATCTTGGCCGAGTGAGAACCAGTGGGGGCACGCTCAATGCACCCACTGGGTGTAGTCCCCGAGACTGCGGTTGGGTGTTTGACTCGACTGCAGTCTTAGAATTCTGTTTTGTTGTGTTGATGCGGAAATCTTGCGAGTTTGGAGCTAAATTTGCGGATCTTGAGAAGAAGCAGATCCAGCTCAATCTCGACTTGCAGCTGGCTCGGGACCACCTGAAGAGACGTAGGATGACGCAGCTGGTAACTCACGCGAGCAATTCGTCGACTGACCTTTGATAAATATGCTCTGTGTCCCCTCATGTTCATCTGTCCAGTGATGTCTTTTGCACGTCAACTGAAAGCGGCCTTGGAACAGAAAGACCTCGACTTGGCGGCGGCGCAACAGGCGGCTCAAGAGAAGGCAGAACTGGCAGCGGAGAAGCTGGCTTCCGTAGGTGCGCTTTAGGCGGAGATCACGAGGCTGAAGGGTTCACTCGACACGGCTAACCAAGAGGTGACTCAGTTGAAGAATGCCAAGAGTGCTCTGAATGACAAATACGAGGCCCTCTTCCAGAAGAGGATTGATCTGGAGGCTTATCTGAGCTACCTTACCAAGAAGTGGTATCTCGTGCTCGAAGGTTTGCCCCTTTGGCTCAGGCTAAGTTGGATCGGTCGACCCATATTTTGCTTCTTGACTCGACTTGTTTTTTGTGGTGTAGAATTCTGTCGCAACTTTGACAAAGAGACTGGGCGGGTCGAGCCCGGTCTGGACCCAGCCAATTCCATTATCAAGGACGAAGCTGCCATGAATATCTTGAGGCTGGAGTCCCGTCTTACTGCTGCCACTGGCTACCTGGGACGGCTGAAAGCGGTGATGGCCCGTATCGACACTGCGCTCTGGAGGGGGTTGTGCAGGAGAACGACCTAGAGTCTCTGATGACTCGACTCAATGAGATCCCCAGTCGAGTGCAGGAGTGGAAGAAGTCGTCTGCCCGTTGTGGAGCCGACGTGGCGCTATCCTTGGTCCGGGTGCACTGCAAGGAGGTGAAGGAGAGAAGGCTCGCAGCGCTCAAGGTCGCCAATACGAAGGAGCTCCAGTTCCAATCGTTCATGGAGACTTTCTTGGAAGCCACCACCCGCATTGCCGATGGGATCGACCTAGACCAGTTTGTTGCCCCTGCGAGCCCGCCTCCTCCTCATGAGTGAGTGAACTTTGACACTTTAATTCAATTTGCCTCGGAATGCCGAGTGATCCTGTAATCGTTAAACTCTTGTGGGCCCGTGGCACAGGTACTCTTTCCCGAATCCTGTGGGACTTTATCTGGATTTGATTCCTTTGCTTGTGACTCTTTTTTGATCGCTTGGATTTTGAGTCGACGTCTTGATGGCAACGTTGCGCTTGTTGCGGGGCTCGGAGGTCGCAGCTAAGTCCCCAAGTGGGAGGATTGCTCTTCACTCGGGGTGGATGTTTGTAACTTAGGCGAGTCAAGGGGTCGCAGCTAAGCCCCCGAGTGAGAGGATTGCTCTTCACTCGGAGTGATTTTTGAAACTTAGGCGATTCCAAGCAACGTTGTATTTGCGGCGGAGCTCGGAAGACAGAGCCACATTATACTTATGACGTAGCTTGGAGGACCACAGCTAGGCCCCCGAGTGAGAGGGTTGCTCTTCACTCGGAATGGATGTTTGTAACTTAGGCGAGTCACAGGGTCGCAGCTAAGCCCCCGAGTGAGAGGATTGCTCTTCACTCGGAGTGGTTTTTGTAACTTAGGCGATTCCAGGCAATGTTGTATTTGT
>LR738714.1:568006364-568022853 GCA_902687465.1 Secale cereale | reverse complement strand
AGTGGTTTTTGTAACTTAGGCGATTCCAAGCAACGATGTATTTGTGGCGGAGCTCGGAAGACAGAGCCACATTATACTTATGACGTAGCTCGGAGGACCGCAGCTAAGCCCCCGAGTGAGAGGGTTGCTCTTCACTCGGAGTGGATGTTTGTAACTTAGGCGAGTCACGGGGTCGCAGCTAAGCCACTGAGTGAGAGGATTGCTCTTCACTCGGAGTAGTCTTTGAAACTTAGGCGAATCGGGTTCGCGGCTAAGCCCCCCGAGTGAGAGGATTGCTCTTCACTCGGAGTAGTTTTTGAAACTTAGGCGAATCGGGTTCGCGGCTAAGCCCCCGAGTGAGAGGATTGCTCTTCACTCGGAGTAGTTTTTGAAACTTAGGCAAATCGGGTTCGCGACTAAGCACCCACTGGGGGATTTTGAAGACCAGCAACTTAGAAAACAACAATCATTAAAGGATCGCTGCAGACTTATCTTTGAAATACATCAGAAAATCCTTATTACAACTCGACTGTTCGAGTGTTTCAAGTGTAGAAGCGGCGGAGCAGGTCCGCGTTCCATGAACGAGGTTCGTCTTTCTTCTTGGCGACATTGTAAAGGTGATATGCTCCGTTGTGCAGTACCTTGGTGATGATGAAGGGGCCTTCCCAGGCCGGGGCGAGCTTGTGCGGTCGTTTCTGATGCACTCGAAGAACCAGGTCTCCTTCCTGAAATGCTCGGCTTCGGACATTGCGAGCATGGAATCGACGCAGGTCTTGCTGATAGATGGTCGACCGGATCAGGGCCATCTCTCGTTCCTCCTCCAAGAGGTCGACTGCATCCTGACGAGCTTGCTCTGGCTCGGCTTCAGAGAAGAGTTCCACTCGGGGGCATTATGTAACAAATCACTTGGCAACACGGCTTCAGCTCCATAGACCATGAAGAAAGGGGTACGGCCAGTCGACCGGTTTGGAGTTGTCCTCAGACCTCATAGGACAGTTGGTAGTTCGGTTACCTAAGCCCCAGTGCATGCTTAAGGTCACGCATGAGCCATGGCTTCAGGCCTTGGAGAATCAAACCGTTTGCCCTTTCTGCCTATCCATTCGACTGTGTATGCGCCACGGAGGCATAGTCGACTCGTGTTCCTTGGGAAGCACAGAAAGCTTTGAATTCATCCGAGTCAAAGTTGGAGCAGTTGTCCATGATGATGCTATGGGGAACTCCATATCTGAATATCAATTCCCTGATGAAGCTGATGGCGGTGCTCGACTCGAGGTTCTTGATGGGTTTGGCCTCAATCCATTTGGTGAACTTGTCGACTGCCACGAGCAGGTGAGTGAATCCGCTTCTGCCTGTCTTGAAGGGGCCGACCATATCCAAGCCCCAAACGACGAAGGGCCAGACTAGTGGAATGGTCTTCAAAGCAGACGCCGGCTTGTGGGACATGTTGGAGTAGAACTGGCAACCTGCACACTTGTCCACAATATCTTTGGCCATCTCGTTGGCTCGTGGCCAATAAAACCCGGCTCGGTACGCTTTGGCCACTATAGTCCGAGAGGAAGCGTGGTGGCCACAAGTTCCCGAGTGAATCTCATCCAGGATCAGTCGACCTTCCTCTGGGGTGATGCAGCACTGAGCGACTCCGGTGACGCTTTCTCTGTAGAGTTGACCTTGAATGACAGTGAACGCCTTAGATCGGCGGACGATCTGGCGCGCTTCTTCTTCATCTTCCGGGAGTTCTTGCCTGAGCAGATATGACATGTATGGCACAGTCCAGTCGGGCGTAATCACTAAAATCTCCATTATCAGGTCGACTGCCGCAGGCACTTCGACTTCAGTCGGATCTGACGCACTGAGTGGCTGCGGGGGTTCTTCCGTGAAGGGGTCTTCTGTGACAGAAGGGGTGTGCAGATGCTCCAGAAACACATTCTTGGGTATAGGCTTCCGAGTCGACCCAATTTTTGCGAGGTCATCGACAAGCTGATTCTTGGCTCTGGGCACGTGATGGAGCTCTAAACCTTCAAATTTCTTTTCCAGCTTCCACACTGCACTGCAATAACTGGTCATTGTCGGGCTCCTGATGTCCCATTCCTTCATCACTTGGTTCACCACTAAGTCTGAGTCGCCGTAGACCATCAGGCGACGGACGCCGAGTGAGATGGCCATGCGCAATCCATACAAAAGTGCTTCGTACTCAGCTTCGTTGTTCGATGAGTCAAAGTGGATCTGAAGGACGTAACTGAGCTTGTCGCCCCGGGGAGATACCAGGACCACGTCTGCGTCGGATCCGTTCAACATCTTGGATCCATCAAAGAACATAGTCCAGTGATCCAACTGAACTTGAGTCGGCGGCTCTTGTTCTATCCATTCGGCCACAAAATCTGCTATAGCCTGAGACTTGATGGCTTTCTTCGCTTCAAACTTGATATCTAACGGAAGAAGTTCAATCGCCCATTTTTCCACTCGACCGGTTGTGTCTCGGTTGTTCAGGATCTCTGACAATGGGGCGTCGCTGACGACTGAGATTGTATGGTCCGAGAAGTAATGGGCAACCTTTTTTGCAGTAAAGTAAATCCCGTACACGAGCTTCTGGTAATGCGGGTACCTTTGCTTGGAGGGAGTCAAAACTTCGGATATGTAATAGATTGGGCGCTGGACCTTGTAGGCCTTGCCCTCTTCTTCCCGCTCGACCGTGAGTACAGTGCTGACGACTTGTCCGGTGGCTGCAATGTATAGTAGGAGAGGCTCTTTGCTGACTGGAGCAGCAAGCACCGGCTGGGTGGACAGCAGGGCTTTGAGCTCTTCAAATGCTGCTTCGGCTTCGGAATCCCACTCGAACTTGTCTGATTTCTTCATGAGTCGGTAGAGAGGCAGTGCCTTCTCACCGAGACGAGAATTGAATCGACTCAATGCGGCCAAGCAACCAGTGAGCTTCTGGACGTCATGTATACGCTCGGGGCATTTCATTCGGCGGATGGTGCTGACCTTCTCTGGGTTGGCGTCGATTGCCCGTTCGGAAATGAGAAAACCGAGTAACTTCCGCGAGGAACTCCAAATGTACACTTCGACGGATTGAGCTTGATTTCATAGCTTCTTAAGTTTGCGAATGTCTCAGCGAGGTCGGTCAGCAGGTCGGAACCTTTTTGTGACTTCACCACAATGTCATCCATGTATGCCTCGACGTTCCGACTGATTTGCTTTATCAGGCACTTCTGGATCATGCGCATGAAGGTAGCGCCGGCATTTTTGAGACCAAAAGGCATGGTGACATAACAGAAACACCCGAAGGGATGATGAAGGCTGTCTTGATTTCATCGGGCCCGAACAGACGGATCTGATGGTACCCGGAATACACGTCCAGAAAGGACAAACGCTCGCATCCCGCAGTCGAGTCAACTATCTGATCGATGCGAGGGAGAGGAAAATGATCCTTCGGGCAGGCTCGATTGATGTGCTTGAAATCGATGCACATGCGGAGAGACTTGTCCTTCTTGGGGACCATGACGACATTGGCGAGCCACTCGGAGTGGTAGATCTCGCGGATAAACTCATCTGCCAGGAGCCGAGCCACTTCCTCGCCAATTGCCTTTCTCTTCTCCGTAGCGGACCGACGGAGATGTTCCTTCACAGGCTTCACTTTTGGGTCGACTCACAAATGATGCTCAGCCAGTCCCCTGGGCACACCCGGCATGTCTGATGGTTTCCATGCGAAGATGTCCCAGTTTTCACGGAGGAACTGAATGAGCGCTTCTTCCTATTTGCTGTCGAGTGTAGTGGAAATGTGGGTCGGTGGGGTGGATGTGTACGGGCTTCGTCTCCCCGGCCGACTGGAAAGCTGACTCGGAAGCCGGCTTCTTTGCCCTCGGTAGATCACTCAGGTCCACGCTTTTCTGGTACTCCTCCATCTCTACTGCTGCCATCTTCCGCTTTCTAGCGGTTCCCAGTGACGGTTATAACGCCGTTGGGTCCCGGCATCTTCAGCTTGAGATAAACATAACACGGTCGAGCCATGAACCTGGCATAGGCAGGCCTACCCAGAATGGCATGATAAGCGCTGTTGAAGTCCACCACTTCAAACGTCAGCTTCTCTTTGCGATAATTCTTCGACTCGCCAAAGACTATGTCGAGTGTGATTTGGCCAAGTGAGTCGGCTTTCTTCCCGGGGATGACCCCGTGGAACCTCATGTTGCTTTCGCTCAGCTTGGACATTGGGATGCCCATATCCCGGAGGGTTGCTGCATACAGAATATTCAAGCCACTGCCTCCATCCATCAGGAGCCTGGTCAGACGAGTGCCCGCGAATACTAGGTCGACCACCAGTGCCTGTCGCCCGGGGGTGCCGATGTGCGCAGGGTGATCAGACTGGTCAAATGTGATGGGGGTCTTTGACCACTTCAGAAACGTGGTGGTTGCCGGGGCAACCATGTTGACTTCTTTGTTGATGACTTTCAGTCGACTTTTGCTCTCTACGTCTGCGAAGATCACCAACGTGGAGTTGATCTAGGGTATCCTCCATCCCCTTCCTTGTCTTCGGACTCCTCTGATTCTTTTCCCTTCTCGGCCGACTGATCTTTCTGGAAGTTCTGGATCAGGAGCCGGCACTATCGAGTGGTGTGCTTGGGATATACCAAGTTTCCCTCTTCATCTTTCTTTGTGTGAATGGGACACGGCTGGTCGAGTACATCATTCCCAGCTTGATCCTTCACTTTCTTAGGAGCCCAGGGCCCCTTGGGCTTTCCTTTGCCTTTCCCTTGGTTGACCATTGCGGCTTCGCCCTGAGCAGCTGGCTCGGCCTTGCGCTTGTTCTTCCGATTAGAATTCTGATCATCATGTCCGACTGGTTTCTTGCCACCGCGGAGCCGATCGGCCTCTTCACCGTTGGCGTACCGACTGGCAATCTCCATCATCCGAGACAGGGACATATCACCTGTTCGACCAAACTTCAGATTCAGCTCTCGATTACGTGCGCCCTCCTTGAAGGCGCAAACTGCCTGGTGCTCAGACACATTTTCCACCGTGTGATGCAAGGTGGTCCATTGCTGGATGTAATCTCTCAAAGTATCATTCGACTTATGCGCGCAGTGTTGAAGCTCTGCGAGGCTAACAGGCCGCTTGCAGGTGCCTTCGAAGGTCCGAATGAACACTCGAGCTAGCTCTTCCCAGCTGTAAATACTCCCGGGGGCCAACTGATTGAGCCACGCCCGAGCCGAACCACACAGCATCAGAGGAAGGTGCTTCATGGCCACGTTGTTGTTGTCGCCTCTGATCTGCACAGCCACTCGGTAGTCTTCTAGCCAGGTGTCTGGTTTTGACTCGCCGGTGAACTTACTTACCCCCGCCGCCAACCTGAAGTTTGGGGGGATCTCAGCGGCCGTGATGGCGCTGCAGAAACACTCGGGTCCAGAGACAGGTGCTCGGCTTCCGCTCGGATGATCTCTGCCTTGCTCTTCTCTGAACGCCCTGTTCCGGTCGACCCGGCCCTGCACAAGGATAGACCTTGCGTTGAAACCCGGCCTCCGGGGGTCTGGGGGAACCCTCCGCTCGTCGTCGCGCAGGCGCCTGCCTTCGTGCCGCCGGGGCGAGAACGATCCCTTCCCGGAGGAGGCGTAGGCACTCGACAGCGGTCATGATGACCGGGTCGACGGTCGTGTTGCTCGTCATTCCGACCCAGATTTCGGTCTTGCCGCGGGCCACGTTCCTCACGCCTTGGGGGCGATCTTGGACTGTGGGCTGAACAAACGGTGTCTGCAGCGACAGATCTGCTGTGGATCCTGTTGCACGACTGAGAAACAGCCGCGTTTTGCTCTTCAGCTGTTCGGAGTAAAGCTCAGATCTGCTGAAGACCTCTCCCAGCTTCCGACTGAGATGGTTGAACCAACTCCGCAATGCGAGCCGCGGCTTCGAGGTTCTGGACCGGTGTGCAGAACACCTGAGCCTCGCGCGGGTGTGATTGCCGCAGTCGTCGACTGGACTCGGGGACCAGTCGGCGGGCCTGTTCGTCGAGTGCGCGCTGGATATTTTCCAAGCGCGCGCGCTCAGCCACGGTGGCCAAGCGCGTGGCTTCCATGGCCAGAGCCTCCGGAGAATCTCCCACGATGGGAGTGAAGAGCGCGTCTTCATTGCGGCGACAGAGCTCATCCCTCTGCTCGGCAGTGAGGGGTTGAGGAATGTACCCGTCGTTGTCGTATGAACGGCCGCCACCGCTGCCGCCATCACCACCACGAGGAAAACCCGGTGGGCTGCGACGCGAGTCGACCATGAGGACTTCCGCTGTGGGATCGCTGCTCCCGCACTCGGAAACTGAATCTACGAGCTCGATCGACGGATCGGTCGGCCCGTAGAGGTAACCATCGGGCTCGATGGCCGCGACTTGAGGGGTGTCCATCTGGCGGGCCACCTCGTGTTTCACCCACCGATGGAGCCATGAGCGACCGGACCGCTTGCGACGGCGTCCGGCGGGGATATGGGACGATGTAGGGATCGATAGGTACTGAGTCGACGGCTGCCGAAGGAGGACGCCGTAGGCGCTGGTGCGGAAGTGCGCAGCACCGCGCACGAGCAGAGCCTCGACGTTGAGAGGGGCCTCCTGGAGCCATGCGGAGTCATCGACGACGAAGACGAGCGCGCCGAGCCGGATCTCGCGGCCCAACGCCAGACCACCGCCTGCCACCATGATGAAGGAGATCGGAGAAAAGGTTGCAACCTCACCAGAAGTCGCTAAGACGCCTTGCCCCACGGTGGGCGCCAACTGTCGTGGTTCTAAGACTGACAGTACGAGTAGGGGTACGAATGAGGAGGCAAGGCCCTAGCTATGGTGGAGTTGTACACGAGGTGTTTTTCGAGTTCAGGCCCTTCTCGGAGGAAGTAACAGCCCTACGTCTCGGTGCCCGGAGCCAGTCGACTGATATGTGTATAGGTGTGAGTTACAGGGGTGCGAACCCTTGTACAGGAGGAGGGGGTGGCTTATATAGTGCGCCAAGACCCCAGCCATGCTCCACATTACCAAGGGTTCAATGTTCATTAAGGCATATGTTACTGATAACGCCTGCAGTAAGGAGTAATAAAGGCATTCACTATGGCAAGTAAATACGAGGTTGTTATTGTCCTAAGGGTCCTTTGACCTTCGAGGGTCGAGTGCCTTGGATTGGTCGAGTGGAGTTGAGTCGTCTTGCAGGTGACGTCCAGTCGAGTGGGATGTCCTCTTGGGCCGTCTCAGTCGACTGTCTTCATCATTGTAGGTTTTGTCTTTTGATCTTCTGGGGTAGCGACCTTGGGTGGGGTACCTTGGTCAGGTCTGTGACCCTACCCTAGGTCTGTAACCTCATCACTATGCATAGGGATTTTGTGAGCAAACAACTTATGGGAACGATAATCAGCTAGCATAGGAAGGCAAAACAAGCATAACTTCAAAACTTTGAGCACATAGAGAGGAAACTTGATATTATTGCAATTCCTACAACCATATGATCCTCTCTCATAATAATTTTCAGTAGCATCATGAATGAATTCAACAATATAATCAACACATAAATCATTCTTTTCATGATCTACTTGCATAGAAATTTTACTACTCTCCACATAAGCAAAATTCTTCTCATTCATAGTAGTGGGAGCAAACTCAACAAAATAACTATCATGTGAAGCATAATCCAATTGAAAACTAAAATCATGATGACAAGTTTCATGGTTATCTTTATTCTTTATAGCATACGTGTCATCACAATAATCATCATAGATAGCAACTTTGTTCTCATAATCAATTGGAACCTCTTCCGAAATAGTGGATTCATTACTAAATAAAGTCATGACCTCTCCAAATCCACTTTCATCAATATAATCATCATAAATAGGAGGCATGCTTTCATCATAATAAATTTGCTCGTCAAAACTTGGGGGGCTAAAAATATCATCTTCATCAAACATAGCATCCCCAAGCTTGTGGCCTTGCATATCATTAGCATTATGGGTATTCAAAGAATTCATACTAACAACAATGCAATCATGCTCATCATGCACATATTTTATGCCAAGCATTCTATGTAATTCTTCTTCTAGTACTTGAGCACAATTTTCCTTCCATCATTTTCACGAAAGATATTAAAAAGATGAAGCATATGAGGTAACCTTAATTCCAATTTTTTTGTAGTTTTCTTTTATAAACTAAACTAGTGATAAAACAAGAAACTAAAAGATTCTATTGCAATATCTAAAGATATACCTTCAAGCACTAACCTCCCTGGCAACGGCGCCAGAAAAGAGCTTGACGTCTACTACGTACCCTTCTTCTTGTAGACACTGTTGGGCCTCCAAGTGCAGAGGTTTGTAGGACAGTAGCAAATTTCCCTCAAGTGGATGACCTAAGGTTTATCAATCCGTGGAAGGCGTAGGATGAAGATGGTCTCTCTCAAGCAACCCTGCAACCAAATAACAAACAGTCTCTTGTGTCCCCAACACACTCAATACAATGGTAAATTGTATAGGTGCACTAGTTCGGCGAAGAGATCGTGATACAAGTGCAATATGGATGGTAGATATTGGTTTTTGTAATAAGAAAGTATAAAAACAGCAAGGTTGCAAGTGGTAAACGTGAGCATAAACGGTGTTGCAATGATAGTAGGCAAGGCCTAGGGTTCATACTTTCACTAGTGCAAGTTCTCTCAACAAGGATAACATAATTGAATCATATTACTAGCCCTCAACATGCAACAAAGAGTCACTCCAAAGTAACTAATAGCGGAGAACAAACGAAGAGATTATGGTAGGGTACGAAACCACCTCAAAGCTATTCTTTCTGATCGATCTATTCAAGAGTCTGTCGTAACTTTCAATCTATCATAGAGTTCGTACTAGAATAACACCTTAAGACACAAATCAACCAAAACCCTAATGTCACCTAGATACTCCATTGTCACCTCAAGTATCCGTGGGTATGGTTATATGATATGCATCACACAATCTTAGAAACATCTATTCAACCAACACATAGAACTTCAAAGGGTGCCCAAAAGTTTCTACCGAAGAGTCAAGACGAAAACGTGTGCCAACCCCTATGCATAGGTTCACAGGGTCACTGAACCCGCAAGTTGATCACCAAAACATACATCAAGTGGGTGACATGATATCCCATTTTCACCATAGATAAACACATGCAAGACATACATCAAGTGTTCTCAAATCCTTAAAGACTCAATCCGATAAGATAACTTCAAAGGGAAAACTCAATCCATTACAAGAGAGTAGAGGGGGAGAAGAAGATCCAACTAGAATAGCAAAGCTTGCGATACATCAAGATCGTGCCATCTCAAGAACACGAGAGAGAGAGAGAGAGAGAGAGAGAGAAAGAGATCAAACACATAGCTACTGATACATACCCTCAGCCCCGAGGGTGGACTACTCCCTCCTCATCATGGAGAGCACCGGGATGATGAATATAGCCACCGGAGAGGGATTTCCCCCTCCGGCAGGGTGCCAGAATGGATGTAGATTGGTTTTTGGTAGCTACAGAGGCTTTCGGCAGCGGAACTCCCGATCTAGGTTAATTTCTGGAGGTTCCAGTATTTATAGGAATTTTTGGAGTCGGGGCCAAGTAAAGGGGAGCTACGGGCTGTACTCGAAATAGGGGGGCGCGCCCCCCTGCCCAGGGCGTGGCCCCCACCCTCGAGGGCAGCCCGTGGCTCTCCTGGCCCAACTCTTTTGCTTCGGGGGCTTCTTTTGGTCCAGAAAAAATCATAAAAAAATTAGCTCGTCAATTGGACTCCGTTTGATATTCCTTTTATGTAAAACCCTAAAACATGAGAAAAACAGAAACTGTCACTGGGCTCTGGGTTAATAGGTTAGTCCCAAAAATCATATAAAAGTGTATAATAAAGCCCATAAGACATCCTAGAAGGATAATATAATAGCATGGAACAATCAAAAATTATAGATACGTTGGAGACGTATCAACGGGCATGAGTATGAAATACTAATTTCAACTCTTGGAACATCGCATATGCGCTGTGGCGTTCAAAACGTTTTTGAAGTCTCGGTTATAAGCCGTAAAGCATGGTGCACTAAACTATCAAGTAGTCATCATACCGAGCTTGTCAAACGTTCATAACGTCTACATCAGCTCCTGCAATAGATATGTCACGTAGTGGTGCATCAAGGACATAATACTTCTGTGCAGCAATGAGGAAAATCCTCAGATCACGGAACAAGTCCGCATTATTGCTACTAACATCTTTCAAATTAGTTTTCTCTAGGAACATATCAAATAAACGGGGAGCTACATCACGAGCTATTGATCTACATAGATATGCTAATACTACCAGGACTAAGTTCATGATAAATTAAAGTTCAATTAATCATATTACTAAAGAACTCCCACTTATATAGAAATCCCTCTAGTCATCTAAATGATCACGTGATCCAAATCAACTAAACCATGTCCGATCATCACGTGAGATGGAGTAGTTTTCAATGGTGAACATCTTATGTTGATCATATCTACTATATGATTCACGCTCGACCTTTGGGTCTCCAGTGTTCCGAGGCCATGTCTGTATATACTAGGCTCGTCAAGTTTAACCCGAGTATTCTGCGTGTGCAAAACTGGCTTGCACCCGTTGTATGTGAACGTAGAGCTTATCACACCCGATCATCACGTGGTGTCTCGGCACGACGAACTTTCGCAACGGTGCATACTCAGGGAGAACGCTTGTACCTTGAAAGTTCATAAGGGATCATCTTATAATGCTACCGTCGTACTAAGCAAGATAAGAAGCATAATAAGATAAACATCACATGCAATCAAAATATGTGACATGATATGGCCATCATCATCTTGTGCTTTTGATCTCCATCTCCAAGGCACCGTCATGATCACCATCGTCACCGGCGCGACACCTTGATCTCCATCGTAGCATCGTTGTCGTCTCGTGTCGGGGGAAACTGTCCACCACGAACACCTATGGGACCGGAGCCCCTTGTACGTTGCGGTAAGGGAGCGGAGGAAGCACAAAGAGCAGATCGAGGAGAGCACGCGGGCAGTTTACCCAGGTTCGGGCCGCGACGGACGCGTAAAACCCTACTCCTGCTTAGATTGTATTGAGTGTTGGAGCTCGGGAGCTTGAAGAACTAGCTACACCGAGCGAGAGAGCTGTCTAGGTTCCGAACCCTTTCTACGTTGTGCATGGGCCTCCTTTTATAGCTCAAGGGGTCACCGACAGGTGCCAACGTAGAAGAAGGGCAAAAATGTAACTTTTGTGGTAGTTGTAATAGTGCGGGAACAGTGCGTGAACAGTGGATGAACAGTGGTCATCACCTACTTTGACAGTGGGGGACAAGAGCATTGAATGCCCGTCGCCGTCGACCCCAAAAGCGCCCGCCCGTGCGTCTCCGTTCGCCACGGATGTAGCTTCGTCACCGTGGAGTGCCACCGTGTCCCCCAGGCTGCACAGCCATCCGCCACGCGTCCCTGGAATGGCCCCAGGGCGACGCGTGGGTCGATGAGCTGGAGCGCGGGCACACAGCGTAACTCTCCCCGGCAAGCACCTTGCCGGGGCCTTGACCTTGCCGGGCCCTGAAGCTTGTCGCTCCCCGGGCCCTGCCGGGGCGCATGTTGCGCCGAGGCATGTCTTCTGAGATGTAGTCTTCTGGTCTTCTTGGCAAGCTCCTCTTGCCAGGGGCTTGTGCTTAATGTAATAGTCTTGAGCCTGGAGCGGCCTTCCCGGCAAGCTCCACTTGCCGGGGTCTTGATCTTCTGACTTGTATACTTTGTTTTTGAATGGCTTAATAAGGACCGGAGAGGTTTCCGGCAAGCACGTGGTAGACCCTGCCACGGGGAGCTGCCACTGCCCGTGCACAAGTTGGGGTACTAAGGTACCCCTATCTTAGTACACCGACAGGAGCCCCCGGGCCTGGGCCACACACGGTGCCGAGCGCTGTTGGGCCAGGCCCAAAACAGTGCATGGGCACGCGCGGCCCATGGCGAGCCGTAATTCCCCTTCCGCATCCGCCGCGTCCCTCCCTAACGGCACGCGTCGATTGCGGCATCGTGGGAGAGAACGTGGCCACGTTCTTTAATGGGAAATGCAGATCGTCCCCCACTTCCCCCTTAAAAGCAGAGGAAACAGGGGCAGTTTCCCTCCTGTGCTTTCATTGCTTCTTCAACCTCCAGAAACCCCCCTCTGCGCTCTGCCTCCACACCTCCTCCGCCGTCTTCCGCATCTGCGGCGCCGCCGAACTCCTCGCCCCTTCCCTCGCCGCCTCCGCCATGGCCCCGAAGACCGAGAAGGAGAAGGCGGAGAAGGCCAAGAAGGAGAAATCCGAGCAGGCGGCGAAGCTTGCTCTTCTGCGGAAGAGGGACGTCGTCTTCGCACCAAGGCTCAGCGCGAGGGAGCTCTGGAACAAGTACTATCTCTTCTGGGCCAAGAAGACCAAGGCACATCCTCGCACCAGAGTCTACCCGGCCGCCGCCAGAGATCTGTACCCCGGCGGGTATTTCTTCTTCGTTGTCTTCTTTCTCTGTGGCTTGTGCCCTCCGTTCTCGGAGTTTTTCTGCGACATCATGAACACGTACAACCTCCATCTCTTAGACTTCACCCCCAACGCCATCCTTACGATGGCGGTTTTCGCACATCTGTGCGAAAACTACATAGGGATCTATCCAAACGTAGCACTCTTTCGGCATTTCTTCATGCCTAGAGTAGAGGCCGGCGCCCCCCTCTCCGGGGGGATCTCCTGGATCTTCCGCTTGAACAAGAAGGAATCATATCTGAGAGGCGAACTCCGCGGCAAGTGGGAGGAGTGGCGCGCGGATTGGTGTTGGGTAGTGGAGGACGAGCCGCAGCCTTTCACTGCGCCGCGCACAACAGCTATAGTGCGCGGCAGGGACTGGAGCGATTTGGCCGCGGATGACGTCAAGCTCAACGTCGCCCTTGTCAGGATTCTTCGTCTCCGGACAGCCAAGTTGACCATCGGAGAGGTAGGGGCAGATTTCCTCCGCCGCTGCATTGCTCCTTTACAGGAGAGGAAAAGGCCAGCATGGGAGTTCGGCAACGCGGCGGATATTATGAGGCTGCGCCCAGGATTGAATTTCAACTTCACGTCGTTGGAGCTGAAGGCGATGGTCCGGGAGCTTTTTAAGCATGACCCGGCCCATCCGGAGTGGTTTAGACCTCCCCGGGGAGTGGTGCCGCTGTGCAACAGCACCGCCCGGGATGCCTTGCGGGCGATGATGCCCGCGTGTGACTCTCACGGCATCGACCCAACATGGATAGTGCCCACGCCGGACGCCATTATGAGTTTCTTTGATAACTTGGTCGAGGTGCCGAAGAACACCGAGGAGATCAATGGTCTCACCCGGGCCACCACGGATCGAGAGATAGCTTATATTGCTACCCGGGTGGAAGAGGCCGCCGCAGCCGCAGCGGTAGGAGACTTCGGGTTCACCGTTGACGAGGCAGAGGCCGAGGACGCGTCGTGCCAGGCCGAGGAGGCAGAGATCCGGAGACTTCTCAAACTTCCGCCCGACAAGCTCGCCGGGGTCCCTTCTCTGAGGCATGCCGGGATCCCCGGGGTTGTGAGCGAGGCCGCGGCAAGAGGCGAGGTTGCCGGAGGAAGCAGAGGTGCCGGAGGGAGCGGAGCCACCGGAGGGAGCAGGGTCGCGGGGCAGGGCGCTGGGCCCAGCGAGCCCACCGAGGAGGAGGAGGAGGAAGACGCCGGAGCCGACGAGGACACTGGCGGATCTCTGGGGCTAGACGATGTCTCCTCGTCCTCGGAGAGCTCTCCGCCCCGGGCAAGTCCCAAGCGAACTCCGTTGAAGCGCCTCCGCAAGGCGCCTACAGCGACGAGGACGCAGGCGCCCCGACAACAGCCTGCTCGCCGGGCGACGCGAGCCACCAGGGGGAGCCAGGCTACGACGGAGGCGCCCCGCACATCAGCCGCGACGGAGGCGCCCCGTGTGCCAGCGCCAAGTGGAGGGGGATCCTCTCAGAGTGGAGCAGCTGCTCCGCCTGCTCCCCGGGCCTCGGCGCCAACGGAGGCTGGGTCTTCGCAGCCCCCAGCCCCGGAGACCGCCAAGCGCCCGAGGGAGCCTTCTCCTCCTGCTCCTCGCGCGGGGGCGCCTCAGGTGGAGTTCGACTTCTCCGCCCTGAGCGACGACGACGACGAGGAACAGGAGTAAGCACTTGTATTTTGTAGCTTCCTCAATTCTCTCTTGATTCTTTCATTGATGATTCTGATCTTGTTTCTTGATTTGCCTGCAGGACCCTGACCCAACGGATGGCGAAGAGGGCCAAGGTCCCCGTGGTCGAGGTCGAGGACGACTCGCCCGTCGCGGCGACAGGGGACGCGCCGGCGACGAACTTGCCGGACCCAAGCGCTGCTCCGAGGAGCAGCCCCCAACGCAGCCCCCAGCGTAAGTCTGGGCTTGATCTTTCCGCTTGTCGGGCGCACATGAGGTCTTTGCTTGATACTAACGTTTTGTTGCTCTGTTTGTCTTGCTTGTCTTGTGCAGAAGTTGAGCCGCAGCCGCAGGAGCGCCCGGAGATTACTCCCGATGAGCTGCAGGTTCCACCCTCCCCGCCAAGGACGAACTCCCCCGCGAGGGAGGATGTTCCGCCAAGGACGGGCTCCCCGCCAAGGGCGGGAAGTCCGACAAGGGTGGCCACCCCGCCAAGGGAGGGCACAGGCGGCCCTCCGCCATCAGGGGCCACTGCTCCCCCGCCAAGGGAGGAATCCCAGCCTGTCATCGACGAAGTCCGCGAAGGTAAGTCTTATAGCTTCGTCTTCTTGGACTTGTCTTTTTTGGATATTTGCTTGATCTTTTTCTTTTCTTCTTCTTCTTCTGTCAGATCCTCCTCCCCCGGAGCGGATGGAGACGGAGGTCATCGTCGAGGAGGAGGGCGCGCAAGGCGACGCCGGCAATGCCACTGTCGTCGATTACATGGTGGGAGCCGACGAGCCTGCCGCGGAGGAGACTGCCCCGACCGCAGACGCAGCGGCCGGGGAGGGGGGCGGCGGCCACACTGCCGGCCCGGAGGCGGCAGGAGCGTCGAGCGCTGCGCCGGCCGCCGACCCCTCCGCCGGCAAGGAGCAGTCGGGCTTCTATCTTGAGGCCCCCAATGGCGTCTTCATACAAGTGCCGTGGGGGTCTTCGTCGCGAGCCCCCGAGGAGGGAGAGACCTTTGATGGAGAGGTCCTCGCCTCCGCGGGGTTGAAGATCGTTGAAGCGCCTGGCGGGAGCGATGAGCCCGAGGAGGAGAAACTGCTTCACCGGCTCCTGGCCCTTTACCGGGCCAGGCAGGCGAAACTTGAGTCTCGGGAAGCCCTCACCGCCAAGGCTGCAGCAGACTTGGAGAAACGCGCCGCAGAGCTCCGCGCCGCCAACCAGGCGGCCCTCCGCGACTTGGCGGAGGAGCGCGAGAGGCTTGCCGGAGAGCAGCAGGAGTTCCTCCTAGAGAAGGCTGAGGCCGAGGAGCAGCAGCGTCTGGCTGGTGAAGCGCTGTCCCAGCGAGAAGGAGCGCTCAACCAGCGGAAGGTCGACCTCGACGCTCATGAGGACGACCTTACCGCCCGGGAGCAGACCCTTGGCGGAGAGTTGAAGGAAGCGAAAGCCGCCGCGGCCACCGTGGAGACCGCCAAGAAGGACCTTGAAGCTAAGGTGGTGCAGCTGGAGGAGTACCTGAAGGCGAGCACGGAGAGGGTCACCGCGCTCAACATAGAGCGCGAGAAAGACGCCCATACCAACTCTGAACTCCAGGTACGCCTCTCCAAGCAGGGCGACGAGCTCAAAGCCGCCAAGGACTCAATTGCTGATCTGGAGTTGAAGGTCTCTACGTTGAAAGATTCACTCGACGCCGTCCGGGACCGCGAAACCAAGCTGAAGGACGAGCTCCGCAAGGAGCGAGGCCTGGTGGAGAGCGCTGCCACTTCAGCTAACAACTTCCGCCGGACCGTCGAAATATGGACTGAAGATCTGGTGGCTTCTGCTGGCAACATCGACAAGGAACTGATGGCGCTGAGGGTGGAACACCTCATATACTCTCCGGATCCAAATCTCCCCCACAGCGCCAAGCTCAGTCTTTTCTTCAGGGGGATCGCGCCGGCGCTCGCACGTCTGCAGCAGAAGCTCCCCGCGCAGCTGGCCGAGGAGTCGCGCCAGATCTGCGCGGGGACCCTGGAGCGCGTCTTGACCAAGATTGTTTACCGCAATCCTGGTATTAATCTCGTCAACGTCCTCCGCAGCTTGCCGGCCGACGCAGATCAGGAGGCCCTGAAGGCGCAGGTCGCCCACATCATCGCCAAGGTGAACAAGATCTCCAGGCGTGAAGGCGACCGCGTAGATTAGGCCTCTTTCTTTTTATTTCCTTTGCTGCTGCAAAGTGTGCCATGGACATGAATCTATTAGTGATTGCGACAAGTTATCCCTTGTAATATATTATCTTATTTTGAGCAATCAGTGCAATGTTATCTCCCTTGCTTTGGTCCTTTACTTTGTATGCTTTTAACCCTACGCTTCTAGGGAACT
>LR738714.1:567970522-567993172 GCA_902687465.1 Secale cereale | reverse complement strand
GTTGGGCCGACGCAGCCTTCGCTCCGCCACCGCGCGCGGGCCAGCGCCTCACCGGGCCGCGCCGTCGCCGCCCTGGGCCGCCGCCTCCTCCGCATCAGCTCCAGGCCACGGGCCGCCGCAACAGTTCCGGCCCAGATCTGCTTCACCCAGGCCGAGCCCGTTACTGTTCGCCGGATCTGTTTTTTTTCTCTGCTGAGGTTGACTCTATTCCACTAAGTCCCTGTTTAACTGATCTGTGATGCAATCTTTGAACTGCTCTAACTTTGTGACTGTTGCTCCGTTTTGCGCGTGTAGCATGTCCAGATGTTCGTGGAGATGTCCTCTACGTTTTACCTGTTGTAGTCATGCATGTTAGATGTCATCTTGACACTTGTTTTGCTGTTGCAAGAGTGCATCATGTTATAAACTGCTGTTATGTGTTATTTTCATGCCACCTTTGACTTGTGATAACTTTTAGCTCGTTTGTCCAAACGATGCAAATGACATGTCCACGTGTTCGTCTTGCCACGAACTACGTGTTGCTTGTGATAGGTTGCATGATAGATTTATTATTGCCTTGTTATCATCATCGCAAAGTGCCATGTTCACATGTTGTGTTTTTACTTGTTATGGAATGCCATCTTGTTGAGCTCGTTGCAATCGGTGTGTTCACCTCTATGAAGCATGCTTGTGTGTTTCGGGATCACCTTCATATGTATTTTGATGAGGTGCTTATCCTTTGCCATGTTTAGTTTCGAGGTGTCTTAAACATGCTCTTTTGTGTGCTATGATGATATTGCTGTTTTAGGACTTTGTGAAATTTCACTAAGTCTGAAATCTGTAACGTTCCGATGCCATGTTCGTGTGATGTTGTAGGACAAAGCATGATAGTTTTGGGGTGGATTTTGATTGTTCCTTGTAGTATATATTGTTGTCTTTCCATCCATGTCCTCACATGTCCATTGGAGTGGCTATAGCATGTTTATCTTTTGCTCTAAAGTTTCAATAAAATTCTGCTGCCAGAATTTTATTTCAAAGTTCGATATGTCAAAGATCATTGCTATTGATCCGTGACTCCGTTGGGGGTGCACTTTGGACCTAGTTGCTGTACTATATATCTAGTTTGTGTTCAAGTCCTTTGCCATGCTTTTTGGGTGCTGTAGTTTAATTATTTTGAGCTCCCAAGTTGCTATGTTGCTGTAATTTTCAGTTTTCGCTCAAATCTTGTTTCGGGCATAACTTTTAGCCCGTAACTCCGATTTCAGCGAATCTTATATCAAACTTGGGTGTTTTTCTGTGTAGATTAATAATATCAGGTTGTTATCTTGTTTTGAGGTGTTTTGCTTGAGTGATGTTTTACGTGCTCCATGTGCATCCCTAGTGCATCCATCATGCATTCATGTTTTTCGAGTGCGCATTGCATCGTGTTGATTGGTGCTTGGTGTGTTTGTTGTGTTTAGAGCCGGAAGCTGAGACCGGGTACGAAGTTGAGCACGAGTTTTCCAACGAGGTTGAGCACGAGGACCCTTCTTACGATCCGAACGAATTCTCTTCAGGCAAGATGACCGAACCCCGATAACATTACTATCTTTGTCTATTGCTAGTAGTCTCGATCTATAGTTTTGCCTCGATGCCCATGTTCTTCTTGTCAGCCTCCTACTTGTAACCAATTGCCATGTTTAACCACCCTACCTATGCAAACCGTTGCTTGGCTAAGTACGCTTCGCTCAGCCCCTTCTTATAGCGTTGCTAGTTGCAGGTGAAGTGAAGATGCTTGCTCCATGTTGAAGTTTGGTTGGGTTATATCACACTATATAAATGCTTTAATTGAAATCACCTATATATTGGCAAGGGTGGAAGGCTAAGCCTTTTGCTTGGTGTTTTGTTCCACTCATGCCGTTAGGATCCGTATAAGCCGGTTTTATGTTCCTTGATTATGCGTTCCTAACACGGTTGGGGTGTATGGGACCCCCTCGATAAACCGCTAAGTGCTAAGTCTTTTCCAGCAAATCCCAACATTGGTACTATTTGCCTAATAACAAACTAAACATGCATAGGGAGTAATTAACCCTCTTTTTTAATTCAACAACCCCGGGCCAGTGCTCCACATGAGTGTTGGTCCGAAACGGGGGTTCTGCGGGGCCACCTCAAGGAAACTCGAGGTTTGGTAAAAACCTGTAGAATCGCCCATCCGGTCGTGGCCTGAGACGAGATACGCGCGGCTACTATCAGGGTGTCGGCACGCCGGGAGGATTTGCTGGATTAGCCTTACCTTAGCTCGGTATATCTTGAGCACGGGATTCCGAGGATACTCGGGTCTTCCCACTTTGGAGTTGCGACTCCGCGGATCGTGGGCTTGTAATGGGTCAAGTTGGAACACCCCTGCAGGGTTTGAACTTTCGAAAGCCGTGCCCGCGGTTATGTGGCAGATGGGAGCTTGTTAATTCCGGTTGTAGAAAACTTGACACAATGATACTAATACACTACCAGCGTGTGTTCCGTGACTGTCAATTTCCGAATCGGGATTCGGAAGTTGAACACGGAGGGGTTATGCTTGTGAGCTTGTAGCTAGGATCACTTCGTGATCACTTCTCGCCGATGCCTTCTCTTCTCGCTCTCACTTGCGTAAGCTAGATGTTAGTTGCTGCTGCAGACTTGTTCTTTCTTCAGCCTTTCCCTCACCTAAAGGCTTAAATAGTTCTGTTACCCGGGAACGGGATTGCTGAGTCCTCTGTGGCTCACCGTTACTTCACACACCAGATGCAGGTCCAGCTGTGAGCTATCCAGGTGATGGCACCGAGCTGGATTGGGAGTACGACGAGGAGCGTAGTCGTTACTACGTGCGCTACCCGGACGATCAGTAGTGGAGTCTCTTACTAGGATTCGATCTGCCTGTGGTTGTTTTATCTGAGTTTGGTACTTTGACATTTGGCTTTTGCCCTTAGAGGGTTGTAGTGATCTTAATGTATGATGTTTGAGACTTGTACTGTTATTCTGTGACGTGGCGATTGTAAGCCAACTATTTTTCAGTTTACTATCCCTCTTTTAAATGAGTTGTGCAAGGATTACCAAACTTGAGATCATTCTAGGATGGACTTATGCCTTTAAGTCGTGCCTCGACACGTAGGAGGTATAACTCCATCCTGGGCATTACACTCCTGTACCACGGCGCTGCTGGGTTGTCGTCTGCTGAGATGGACGTGGCGCATCTACGGACACCGAAGCTCGGTCGTCCGTCTTGTCCTTAGACTTGGTGGTGCCGCGAGTTTCCTCGCCGGCGACCACCCTTCCGCCGGCGTCTCCTCCACCCACCGTTGGTTCTGGTGGCGGTGGAACAGACGCAGACGGGCCTGCGACCTCCGGGGCTTTCTTCTTCGGGGCCATGCTGTTGTTGCTGGAGTTGATGAAGCTGGAGAGGTTGATGAAGAATGCGCCCGCGTGAACGCCGGATCAGGTCCACACAACCTCGACGCCCCCTACCTGGCGCGCCAAAGATGTTGGGGGAAACTGTCCACCACGAACACCTATGGGACCGGAGCCCCTTGTACGTTGCGGTAAGGGAGCGGAGGAAGCACAAAGAGCAGATCGAGGAGAGCACGCGGGCAGTTTACCCAGGTTCGGGCCGCGACGGACGCGTAAAACCCTACTCCTGCTTAGATTGTATTGAGTGTTGGAGCTCGGGAGCTTGAAGAACTAGCTACACCGAGCGAGAGAGCTATCTAGGTTCCGAACCCTTTCTACGTTGTGCATGGGCCTCCTTTTATAGCTCAAGGGGTCACCGACAGGTGCCAACGTAGAAGAAGGGCAAAAATGTAACTTTTGTGGTAGTTGTAACAGTGCGGGAACAGTGCGTGAACAGTGGATGAACAGTGGTCATCACCTACTTTGACAGTGGGGGACAAGAGCATTGAATGCCCGTCGCCGTCGACCCCAAAAGCGCCCGCCCGTGCGTCTCCGTTCGCCACGGAGGTAGCTTCGTCACCGTGGAGTGCCACCGTGTCCCCCAGGCTGCACAACCATCTGCCACGCGTCCCTGGAATGGCCCCAGGGCGACGCGTGGGTCGATGAGCTGGAGCGCGGGCACACAGCGTAACTCTCCCCGGCAAGCACCTTGCCGGGGCCTTGACCTTGCCGGGCCCTGAAGCTTGTCGCTCCCCGGGCCCTGCCGGGGCGCATGTTGCGCCGAGGCATGTCTTCTGAGATGTAGTCTTCTGGTCTTCCTGGCAAGCTCCTCTTGCCAGGGGCTTGTGCTTAATGTAATAGTCTTGAGCGTGGAGCGGCCTTCCCGGCAAGCTCCACTTGCCGGGGTCTTGATCTTCTGACTTGTATACTTTGTTTTTGAATGGCCTAATAAGGACCGGAGAGGTTTCCGGCAAGCACGTGGTAGACCCTGCCACGGGGAGCTGCCACTGCCCGTGCACAAGTTGGGGTACTAAGGTACCCCTATCTTAGTACACCGACATCTCGCGAACTATTGCTTCCACGACTATCGCTACCGCTTAGTGATAAAGTAAAGCAATTACATGGCGATTGTATTCCATACAATAAAGCGACAACCATATGGCTCCTGCCAGTTGCCGATAACTTTACAAAACATGATCATCTCATACAATAACGTATCACTCATCATGTCTTGACCATATCACATCACAACATGTCCTGCAAAAACAAGTTAGACATCCTCTACTTGTTGTTGCAAGTTTTACGTGGCTGCTACAGGCTTAGCAAGAACCGTTCTTACCTACACATACAAAACCACAACGATATTTCGTCAAGTATGTTCTGTTTTAACCTTCACAAGGACCGAGCGTAGCCACACTCGATTCAACTAAAGTTGGAGAAACTGACACCCGCCAGCCACCTGTGTGCGAAGCACGTCGATAGAACCAGTCTCGCGTAAGCGTACGCGTAATGTCGGTCCGGGCCGCTTCATCTAACAATACTGCCGAATCAAAGTATGACATGCTGGTAAGCAGTATGACTAGTATCGTCCACAACTCACTTGTGTTCTACTCGTGCATATCATCTACGCATAGACCTGGCTCATGATGCCACTGTTGGGGAACGTAGTATTTCAAGAAAAATTCCTATGATCACGCAAGATCTATCTACTAGAGGCATAGCAACGAGAGGGGAGAGCGTGTCTACGTACCCTCGTAGACCGAAAGCGGAAGCGTCTAGTGACGTGATTGATGTAGTCGAACTTTCTTCGCGATCCAACCGATCAAGCACCGAACGTACGGAGCCTCCGCGTTCAACACACGTTCAGCTTGATGACATCCCACGAACTCTTGATCCAGTAGAACTTCGTTGGAGAGTTTTGTCAGCATGACGGCGTGGTGACTGAGATGATGAAGCTACCGGTGCAGGGCTTCGCCTAAGCACTGCAACGGTACGACCGAGGTGTGTTTCTGCGGAGAGGGGCACCGCACACGGTTGGGAGAGATCAACTGATCAACTTGTGTGTCTATGGGGTGCCTCTACCCCCGTATATAAAGTAGTGGAGGAGGGGGAGGGCCGGCCGTCTCTATGGCGCGCCCTAGGGAGTCCTACTCCCACCGGGAATAGGATTCCCCTTTTCCTAGTAGAACTAGGAGCCCTTCCAAGTAGTAGGAGTAGGAGAGAAGGAAAGGGAAAAGAGAAGAGAAGGAAGGAGGGGGCGCAGCCCCTCCCCCTAGTCCAATTTGGGCTAAGCCTTGGGGGCGCAACCTCCTCTCTCTCTTTCCCCTAAAGCCCAATAAGGCCCATATACTCCCCGGCGAATTCCCGTAACTCTCCGGTACTCCGAAAAATACCCGAATCACTCGGAAACTTTCCGATGTCCGAATATAGTCGTCCAATATATCGATCTTTACGTCTCGACCATTTCGAGACTCCTTGTCATGTCCCCGATCTCATCCGAGACTTCGAACTACCTTCGGTACATCAAAACACATAAACTCATAATACCGATCGTCATCAAACGTTAAGCATGCGGACCCTACGGGTTCGAGAACTATGTAGACATGACCGAGACTCATCTCCGGTCAATAACCAATAGCGGAACCTGGATGCTCATATTGGCTCCTACATATTCAACGAAGATCTTTATCGGTTAAACCGCATAACAACATACGTTGTTCCCTTTGTCATCGGTATGTTACTTGCCCGAGATTCGATCGTCGGTATCACCATACCTAGTTAATCTCGTTATCGGCAAGTCTCTTTACTCGTTCCGTAATACATCATCTCGTGACTAACTCATTAGTCATTTGCTTGCAAGGCTTATTATGATGTGTATTACCGAGAGGGCCTAGAGATACCTCTCCGACACTCGGAGTGACAAATCCTATTCTTGATCTATGCCAACACCATGAACACTTTCGGAGACACCTGTAGAGCATCTTTATAATCACCCAGTTACGTTGTGACGTTTGATAGCACACAAGGTGTTCCTCCGGTATTCGGGAGTTGCATAATCTCATAGTCATAGGAACATGTATAAGTCATGAAGAAAGCAATAGCAGTAAAACTAAACAATCATAGTGCTAAGCTAACGGATGGGTCTTGTCCATCACATCATTATCCTAATGATGTGATACCGTTGTTCAAATGACAACTCATGTCTATGGCTAGGAAACATAACCATCTTTGATCAATGAGCTAGTCTAGTAGAGGCATACTAGGGACACTCTGTTTTGTCTATGTATTCACACATGTACTAAGTTTTCGGTTAATACAATTCTAGCATGAATAATAAACATTTATCATGATATAGGGAAATAAATAATAACTTTATTATTGCCTCTAGGGCATATTTCCTTTAGCATGGTTATCTCCCTAAGTATGGAGCAAGTTGGGTGATCAGTGACCTAGTTCAGCACACATGTCTTATTCCCTGCATCCCTCAAGATCATGCCAACCTTTCATCCACGCTTATTGCTCGGTTGCTTTACAGCAAGATAGTTGAGTGCAAAGCGATGGAAGTGAAGGCTATCCAGACAAAAGTATTTGCCAGGTTCAAATACAGAATTTCTTATGGCAAGGCTTGGAGGGCTAAGCATAGGGCGCTTGAGACCAGATATGGTTCTTTTTTCGATGGATATGACTCTATTGTCCGGCTCGTCCACACGCTGCAGGACCTGAATCCTGGCACCTATGTTGACATCCAAGACATTTTCATGCTAGAGTTCCCAACTGTGAGGGTGCTGCATTGACTGTTCTTCTCTTTTGGTGTATGCATCGAAGCTTTCATGCATTGCCGACCGGTGATATGTGTAGATGGCACTTTCCTCACTGGCAAGTATAAGGGTCAGATCCTGACAGCCATTGGCCAAGACAGACAAAATCAAGTAGTACCACTCGCATTTGCATTTTTTGAGAGTGAGAACATTAAAAGTTGGAGATGGTTCTTCAGGAGACTTTCCTCACGATGCAACACTCTTGCCCTTTGATGATGAGGCACTCTTGCTCTTCGATGATGAGTCACTATTGCCCTTCGATGATGTGGGTTTCTCGGCCTTGCTGCTCGGCATGAAGATATCATCCTCGTCTTCACTTTCGTCAGTCCATAAAAAAGTATGCTCTTTTGAACTCCTTAGGAAACTTTCACCCTTATGTTGTTGCTTCTTCCACCTTGCAAGCAACCTGACAAGTTCTTTCCGTATATCCTCAAAGGTCCTTGCAGGCCACCCGCACCTACTTAATGAGTGAGCCAACTCATGCAACATGGTATCACTACTGATAAGTTCGTCCCATTCAACTATCCTATTGTCTATCATGAAATTGCTGGCTAACCTGAGAAGAGATTTTGACATACTAGGGTGGAAACTACGATCAAAAGGATAATGGGGATAATTGGACATATTGACGAGACTACAATGCACTACCTACCAACCATTGTGTATGGGAGGGGGTTTTATAGGTCGAGAAGAGAAATATGGCGGGAAAGAAGATGGCGAGAAAAGAAGGATTGGCTGGGAAGAAGATGGCGGGAACAGAAGCGGTGCCGGGAAAGACGATGGCGGGAAAGAAGATGGCGGGAAAAGAAGGAGTGGCGGGAAAGAAGATGGTAGGAAAAGAAGGATTGGCGGGAAAGTGTTGGCGGGGAAGAAGATGGATGGCAAGGAGTGATCTAATCATCTTCCGGGAAGATGATTGGAATTAATCATCTTCCTGGTAGACGAATGGAACTAATTGTCTTCCTGGTAGACAAATGGGACTAATCGTCTTCCTGGTGCACGACTGAAGCTAATCGTCTACGTGGAGGATGACTGGATGGTTGAGTGCTGGACGAATAGGTAGTCGTCCTGCTGGGAGACGACTGGAACCTAGTCGTCTACACGGAGGACGATTAGTCCCTGTCGTCCTCCTATAGGACGAGGCCGCGCTATTTTCGCAAAATAAGACAACCGCATATTATTTCTGCAAATTAATAAAAAAAAGTATTATTTAAAAAAATAGCCTGCATGCATAGGGGTGGGCACTTTCAAACCAAAAACCGAACTGAACCATTTTAACCGAAATATAGGCTAAATCGGTTTTTGGTTATTTGGTTTGGTTTGAAAAATAGAAATTATTTGGTGTTTAATTTTAAATTGGTTTTCGATTTAGAAAAATCGTATACACCGAACTAACTGAATTATGAGTCCACTAGCCTTGTTTCTCTCCGACGCAAGCACAATAAGATAGCCAACTAGTCTAAGTTGCTAGCTAGTTGTGTATCGCTTTGCAAATTATACATAGATTCATGCAATCACAAGAGCATGGGCCTACTGCATAGATAGGATCTCATGCATGCAAATACTAATGGGTAGCTATTTTTAAGATGATTGATGGCCATGTCTGTACAAAGTATAGCAAATTGTTACATGATATGTTGCTTCAACTGATGGTGGTGCACATGTATTTTGGTTTTTCGGTTAACCGAACAAACCGAACCAATATATTTTGGTTAATAAGGTTTGGTGGCAATTTTTATGGTGATTATTTCAGTTGTCATTTTTCAGGAACCAAATTCTAGAAACCCGAATTAACCGAACTGAATTAACCATATTAACCGAATGCCCACACCTATGCATGCATGCCTACCTCCAGCCATCCATGCAAGGCCTCGCGGAAGAAGTGGCATGATATGTTCCAAGAACGCGGTTGGTTGATTGTATATGGTCCAACTCGGCCCGTTGACCGCTGCATGCAACATCTTCTTGGATACAAACTATTTGATTACTCATGTATATTGTTGAGTCTGCATGGCACGATTCTTGAAGTATCATTGGACTTGGCTCGCTGAAAAAGTCCGAATCGGCAGTTTTCAGCCAGACAGGGCCGAGCAATGCGAGGAATCGCACATGGGTTGCTCGCTAGGATAACGTTAACGGTTAATTACCTTATGCCCTTGTCCACTGCTGGAATAAATCCTTCTCCCCTTGTCCACTGCTGGAATAAATCCTTCTACCCTCGTCTCCCTCCTCCTTCTCGCAGCTAGGACCATGGCAAGGAGCTTGGCGTGGCCACGCCAGCAGGGCGAAAGCGTGGGCCATCACAGGAGCTTGGCGGCGGAAGCGCAGACCGTCACGGTGCATCCACTGGCAATGGAGCTGGGCGCGGGAGTCAGTCGCGGAGCGGCTAGGCAACAGCGATGTGCACGAGAATCGGTCGCGCGCTATCCCAGGAAGAAGTTGGGCTCCGCTTCCTCGACGGCTCGCAGGCGACCTTGGGCGGGGCGTGGGGTCGGTGTCGTGGTTGTCGCCGTGGTACCCGCCAGCGCAAGTGGAGACCGGGCCGAGGCCAACGTGGATGCTCGTGGTGAGGTAGCGCTGGTGGTTCCCGGAGAGCGTGTCGGGGACGTGGATGGGCTCGTCGCAGTCGCGGCAGAAGAGCACCCTGACCTCGACGCAGAAGATGAAGGCGGCCTTCTCCTGGCAGATGTCGCAACGCATGTGCATGGCGCTGAACGGGTCGAGCGGGAGCCTCTGGTACTTGCTGGCGAGCTTGTTGGCGGCGTGGAGAGGGATCCAGAAGCAGGCGAGCACGACTGATACGTCTCCAACGTATCTATAATTTTTTATTGTTCCATGCTATTATATTATCCTTCTAATATGTTTTATGGGCTTTTGTGTACACTTTTATGTGATTTTTGGGACTAACCTATTAACCCAGAGCCCAGTGCCAGTTTCTGTTTTTCCCTTGTTTTAGAGTATCGCAGAAAAGGAATATCAAACGGAGCCCAATTGACCTGAAGCTCAACCGAGGACGTTTTTGGACCAGAACAAGACCAGAGAGTACCGGAGGAGGACCAGAAGGTCCACGAGCTGCCCACGAGGGTAGGGGGCGGCCCTCCGCCCTGGGCGCGCCCCCTGCCTTGTGGACAGCCCGGAGACCCCCTTTACTTGTCCTCGACTCCAACACCTCCTATATATACAGAAACCTCTGGAAAATAACCTAGATCGGGAGTTCCGCCGCCAAAAGCCTCCGTTGCCACCAAAAACTAATCTAGACCCGTTTTGGCACCCTGCCGGAGGGGGAATCCCTCTCCAGTGGCCATCTTCATCATCCCGGCGCTCTCCATGATGAGGGGGGAGTAGTTCACCCTCGGGGCTGAGGGTATGTACTAGTAGGCCTTTATGCTTTCCAAGAGTTCTACATCATTTCCCATCAGCAATATATCATCCACATATAATATGAGAAATACTATAGAGCTCCCACTCACTTTCTTGTAAATACAGGCTTCTCCCCAAGTCTGTATAAACCCAAACGCTTTGATCACCTCATCAAAGCGAATGTTCCAACTCCGAGATGCTTGCGCCAGCCCAAAGATTGAGCGCTGGAGCTTGCATACCTTGTTAGCATTCTCAGGATCGACAAAACCTTCCGACTGCATCATATACAGTTCTTCCTTGAGGAAGCCATTAAGGAATGTCGTTTTGACGTCCATTTGCCATATCTCATAATCATAGAATGCGGCAATTGCTAACATGATTCGGACGGACTTCAGCATCGCTACGAGAGAGAAAGTCTCGTCGTAGTCAATTCCTTGAACTTGTCGATAACCTTTAGCGACAAGCCGAGTCTCATAGATGGTCACATTACCATCCACGTCAGTCTTCTTCTTAAAGATCCATTTATTTTCTATGGCGTGCCGATCATCGGGCAAGTCCACCAAAGTCCATACTTTGTTATCATACATGGATCCTATCTCGGATTTCATGGCTTCAAGCCATTTGTCGGAATCCGGGCTCGCCATCGCTTCTTCATAGTTCGAAGGTTCACCGTTGTCTAACAACATGATTTCCAGGACAGGGTTGTCGTACCACTCTGGTGCGGAACGTGTCCTTGTGGACCTATGAAGACGCATTTTTCCGATTTGGGTTCGAGCTTTTCAGGTTGAAGTTTCTTGACATAAGCATCGCATCCCCAAACTTTTAGAAATGGCAACTTAGGTTTCTTCCCAAACCAAAATTCATACGGTGTCGTCTCAACGGATTTATACGGTGCCCTATTTAAAGTGAATGCGGCAGTCTCTAAAGCATAACCCCAAAAAGATAGCGGTAAGTCGGTAAGAGACATCATAGATCGCACCATGTCCAACAGAGTACGATTACGGCATTTGGACACACCATTACGCTGAGGTGTTCCAGGCGGCATCAATTGTGAAACAATTCCACGGTTTCTTAGGTGCGTGCCAAATTCGTGACTTAAATATTCTCCTCCACGATCTGATCGTAAGAACTTTATTTTTCTGTCACGTTGATTCTCAACCTCATTCTGAAATTCCTTGAACTTTTCAAAGGTCTCAGACTTTTGTTTCATCAAGTAGACATACCCATATCTACTTAAGTCATCTCTGAGGGTGAGAACATAACGATAGCCACCGCGAGCTTCAACACTCATTGGACCGCACACATCGGTATGTATGATTTCCAATAAGTTGGTTGCTCGCTCCGTTGTTCCGGAGAATGGAGTCTTGATCATCTTGCCCAAGAGGCATGGTTCGCACGTGTCAAATGATTCATAATCAAGAGACTCCAAAAGTCCATCCGCATGGAGCTTCTTCATACGTTTGACACCAATATGACCAAGGCGGCAGTGCCACAAGTATGTGGGACTATCATTATCAACCTTACATCTTTTGGCATTCACACTATGAATATGTGTAACATCACGTTCGAGATTCATTAAGAATAAACCATTGACCAGCGGGGCATGACCATAAAACATTTCTCTCATATAAATAGAACAACCATTATTCTTGGATTTAAATGAGTAGCCATCTCGCATTAAACGAGATCCAGATACAATGTTCATGCTCAAAGCTGGTGCTAACTAACAATTATTGAGGTTTAAAACTAATCCTGAAGGTAGATGCAGAGGTAGCGTGTCGACGGCGATCACATCGACCTTGCAACCATTCCCGACGCGCATCGTCACCTCGTCCTTCGCCAGTCTCCGCTTATTCCGCAGCTCCTGCTTTGAGTTACAAATGTGAGCAACTGCACCGGTATCAAATACCCAGGAGCTACTACGAGTGCTGGTAAGGTACACATCAATAACATGTATATCACATATACCTTTGACGTTGCCGGCCTTCTTATCTGCCAAGTATTTGGGGCAGTTCCGCTTCCAGTGACCCGTTCCCTTGCAATAAAAGCACTCAGTCTCACGCTTGGGTCCATTCTTTGGCTTCTTCCCGGCAACTGGCTTACCGGGCGCGGCAACTCCTTTGCCGTCCTTCTTGAAGTTCTTCTTACCCTTGCCTTTCTTGAACTTAGTGGTTTTATTCACCATCAACACTTGATGTTCTTTCTTGATCTCCACCTCCGCTGTTTTCAACATTGAATACACCTCGGGAATGGACTTCTCCATCCCTTGCATACTTAATTTCATCATGAAGCTCTTGTAGCTAGGTGGGAGCGACTGAAGGATTCTGTCAACGACCGCTTCATCCGGGGGATTAATTCCCAACTAAGACAAGCGATTGTGCAACCCAGACAATTTGAGTATATGCTCGCTGACAGAACTATTCTCCTCCATCTTACAACTGTAGAAGCTGTCGGAGACGTCATATCTCTCGACTCGGGCATGAGCTTGGAAAACCATTTTCAGTTCTTGGAACATCTCATATGCTCCGTGCTGCTCAAAACGCTTTTGGAGCCCCGATTCTAAGCTGTAAAGCATGCCGCACTGAACCAGGGAGTAATCATCACTACGTGACTGCCAGGCATTCATAACGTCTTGGGCTGCTGGGAAAACGGGTGCATCACCTAGCGGTGCTTCAAATACCTATGCTTTTTGGCAGCTATAAGGATGATCCTCAAGTTACGGACCCAATCCGTATAGTTGCTACCATCGTCTTTCAGCTTGGTTTTCTCTAGGAACGCGTTGAAGTTGAGGGCAACATTAGTGTGGGCCATTGGATCTACAAGACATATTGTAAAGATTTTAGACTATGTTCATGACAATTAAGTTCATCTAAACAAATTTAATGAACTCCCACTCAGATAGACATCTCTCTAGTCATCTAAGTGATACATGATCCGAATCGACTAGGCCGTGTCCGATCATCACATGAGACGGACTAGTCATCAACGGTGAACATCTTTATGTTGATCGTATCTTCTATACGACTCATGTTCGACCTTTCGGTCTTCCGTGTTCCGAGGCCATGTCTGTACATGCTAGGCTCGTCAAGTGAACCCTAAGTGTATTGCGTGTGTAAATCTGGCTTACACCCGTTGTATGCGAACGTTAGAGCCTATCACACCCGATCATCACGTGGTGCTTCGGAACAATGAACCTTAGCAACGGTGCACAGTTAGGGGAAACACAATTCTTGAAATTTTAGTGAGAGATCGTCTTATTTACTACCGTCGTTCTAAGCAAATAAGATGTAAAACATGATAAACATCACATGCAATCAAATAGTGACATGATATGGCCAATATCATTTTGCTCCTTTTGATCTTCATCTTCGGGGCTCCATGATCATCATCGTCACCGGCATGACACGATGATCTCCATCATCGTGTCTTCATGAAGTCGTCTCGCCAAACATTACTTCTACTACTATGGCTAACAATTAGCAATAAAGTAAACTAATTACATGGCGTTTTCAGTGACACGCAGGTCATACAATAAAATAAGACAACTCATATGGCTCCTGTTGGTTGTCATACTCATCGACATGCAAGTCGTGATTCCTATTACAAGAACATGATCAATCCCATACATCACATATATATCATTCATCACATCCTTTTGGCCATATCACATCACACGGCACATGCTGCAAGAACAAGTTAGACGTCCTCTAATTGTTGTTGCAAGTTTTTATGTGGCTGCTATAGGTTTCTAGTAAGAACGTTTCTTACCTACGCCAAAACCACAACGTGATATGCCAATTTCTATTTACCCTTCATAAGAGCATCTCCAACAGCCGCGCTACGCGCCGCGTCCAAAAAATGCATTTGTCGCGCGCGCTTCGGCTGGCTTAGCGTGGGAATAGGCGCCAGCTCCAACAGCCGCGCTATAATGCAGCGCGCGCGCGCCGCTCCAGCAGTGCCCAAAAATGCAGCTCGCGCAGCAAGCACAAACCACATATACAATTCAAAAAATAGGAGAAAAACGATCAAACAAACAAAATAAATCAACAATAAATAGTTATTACAACTCAAACAAATAGTTTATCGTTCAGTACAACAAATAATGCAATAAACACAACCAATAGTTCATGAACAATACAATACAAATAATGCAATGAAATCATGCTCTTTGTCGTCCATGCCATGCCCACCACTCTTCAATCAGATCCTTCTGAAGATCATTGTGCGTTGCGGGACGCCGAATGGCATGATAGGAGGCAACAAAATGGGCTACCCTTTCAGCCCTCCGTCGCACTCGCACGGGATGTCCCAAGAGCTCATACTGTGAGTAGTCTAAATCTTGGCCACGCTCATTCTCGATGATCATGTTGTGCATGATCACACAAGCGTGCATGATGTACCAAAGCATTTTTTGATCCCAAAATCTAGCCGGTTCTCTCACAATAGCAAATTGGGCTTGCAAAATCCCAAATGCTCTCTCCACATCTTTTCTAGCAGCCGCCTGAGCATTGTGGAAATCAAGATTTTTCTTACCTTCTGGCTTTTTCAACGGCTTCACGAAGGTTTGCCACTTTGGATAGATGCCATCCGCTAGATAATAGCCATAGTTGTACGTATGGCCATTTGCTACAAATTGCACCGGTGACAACTCACCATTCGCAATCTTATTCATCAGTGGTGACCGGTTGACAACATTGATGTCATTCAAATATCCAGGCATTCCAAAGAATGCATGCCAAATCCAAGTCTCCTGATCGGCCACCGCTTCAAGGATTATAGTGGAACCCTTTTTTTGGCCGTGGAATTGCCCATGCCATGCCTTTGGACAATTCTTCCAACTCCAATGCATGCAATCTATTGAGCCAAGCATGCCAGGAAAGCCGCGAGATTTGTTCATCGCCAATAGCCTTGCGGCGTCTTCAGCAGTGGGAGATCTCAAATACTCCTCGCCAAACACTTGCACAATTCCCACTGCAAAGCGCTTGACACACATGATGGCTTGGCTCTCACCCATAGCCAAGTGATCATCAACTAGATCGGCCGGGATACCGTATGCCAACATACGCAAAGCGGCTGTCACCTTTAGAAAGGTGTTATGCCCGAGCTCTCCGGCGGCATTCCTCCTTTGCTGGAAAAACCGGTCATGGCTCGCTAGTTTCTCTGCAATGCGCTTGAACAAGTCTGTGCTCATCCTAAACCGGCGACGAAAATACGACTCCGGGTATGTGGGATTCTCCACGAAATAGTTCTTCATCAATCTGTTATGGGCATCAATCCTATCTCTCCAAATTTTATCCCGACCCATAACCGAACCACCGTGTTTCGGTTTTTTATTGATATGCATAGCTATGATCATTGCAAGATCCTCCTCCTCTTCCATATCAAATTCTTCTTCAGAAGAATCATACGACGAACTCATCTACAATGTTCAATACTATACTATCAAAACTACAATTCAAAATATGCACCAAATTCATAAGTTTGGAGCAATACATACCTTGTAGGCGTTTTGTCGAACACCTTGCGGGCGCGGCGCGACAGCGAGCCCTCGGGCGCTGTTCCTCGGATGTCGGAGGCGCGCGAGGTCCGGCCGGACTAGGAGGGGGTGGGGCGGAAGCGCGGCGGCGCGGGGAGGCCGGCGAAGCGCCTGAACTGTCGCCGGGGGGCGCGGGCGGCGGCCGCAGCGGAGACAGACCGGGGAAGCGCTTGAGCGGTCGCCGGCGGGCGCGGGCGGTGACGGCGGCGCGGGGATAGGCCGGGGAAGCGCTGAACGGTCGCCGGGGGCGCGAGCGGCGGCGGAGGGCGCGGTCGGATGGGGGCGGCGGCGCTGTCGCGAGAGTGGAGGAGGGAGCGAGCGAGCGCGGGAGAGAGCAGTGGCGAGCGCGGGAGAGTCGCACGCGCGCGAGCCGACGCAGCAAATAACGGGCGCGGGATTGCGTTTCGGACAGCGTGCTGAATTGGAAATGGCGCGCGCGCCGTTTTTGCGCGTCCGCTGGAGCTGCCCGCCGCGTTGCGCGCGCGCTAAACTGCCTTTTTTACGGCGCGGCGCTTGTATAGCGCGGCTGTTGGAGATGCTCTAAGGACACTTTTCATCGAATCCGATCCGACTAAAGTGGGAGAGATAGACACCCGCTAGCCACCTTATGCAACTAGTGCATGTTAGTCGGTGGAACCTGTCTCACGTAAGCATACGTGTAAGGTCGGTCTGGGCCGCTTCAAACCATGATGCCGCCGAATCAAGATAAGACTAGTAACGGCAAGAGAATTGACAAATCGACGCCCACAACTACTTTGTGTTCTACTCGTGCAAGATACTACGCATAGACCTAGCTCATGATGCCACTGTTGGGGAACGTAGCAGAATTTTAAAATTTTCTACGCATCACCGAGATTAATCTATGGATTCATCTAGCAACGAGGAAGAGGGGAGTGCATCTACATACCCTTGTAGATCGTGAGCGGAAGCGTTCAAGAGAACGGGGTTGATAGAGTCGTACTCGTCGTGATCCAAATCACCGACGATCCTAGCGTCGAACGGACGGCACCTCCGCGTTCAACACACGTACGAAGAGGAGACGTCTCCTCCTTCTTGATCCAGCAAGGGGGGAGGAGAAGTTGATGGAGATCCAACAGCACAACGGCGTGGTGGTGGAAGCAGCGGGATTCCAGCAGGGCTTCGCCAAGCGCTACTGGAGGAGGAAGAGGTGTCACGGGAGGGAGAGGGAGGCGCCAGTGCTTAGGGTGCGCAGTCCTCCCCCCTTTATATAGGGGCCCTAGGGGGGCGCCGGCCCCTAGAGATCCAATCTCAAGGGGGGGCAGCGGCCAAGGGGGGAACTTGCCCCCCAAGTCAGGTGGGGCGCCCCCCACCCCTAGGGTTTCCAACCCTATGCACAGGAGGAGGCCCATGGGGGTGCACCAGCCCACCAGGGGCTGGTTCCCTTCCCACTTCAGCCCATGGGGCCCTCCGAGATAGGTGGCCCCACCCAGTGGACCCCCGGGACCCTTCCGGTGGTCCCGGTACAATATCGGTGACCCCCGAAACTGTCCCGGTGGCCGAAACTGGACTTCCTATATACAAATCTTCACCTCCGGACCATTCCGGAACTCCTAGTGACGCCCGGGATCTCATCCGGGACTCCGAACAACTTTCGGGTTACCGCATACTAATATCTCTACAACCCTAGCGTCACTGAACCTTAAGTGTGTAGACCCTACTGGTTCGTGAGACACGCAGACATGACCGAGACAACTCTTCGGTCAATAACCAACAGCAGGATCTGGATACCTATGTTGGCTCCCACATGCTCCACGATGATCTCATCGGATGAACCACGATGTCAAGGATTCAATCAGTCCCGTATGCCATTCCCTTTGTCTATCGGTATAGTACTTGCCCGAGATTCGATCGTCGGTATACCGATACCTTGTTTAATCTCGTTATGGCAAGTCTCTTTACTCGTTCCGTAACACATCATCCCGCGACTAACCCCTTAGTCACATTGAGCTCATTACGATGATGTATTACCGAGTGGGCCCAGAGATACCTCTTTGTCATACGGAGTGACAAATCCCAGTCTTGGTTCGTGCCAACCCAACAGATGCTTTCGGAGATACCCGTAGTGTACCTTTATAGCCACCCAGTTACGTTGTGACGTTTGGCACACCCAAAGTATTCCTATGGTATCCGGGAGTTGCACAAACTCATGGTCTAAGGAAAGAATACTTGACATTGGAAAATCTTTAGCATACGAACTACACGATCTTGTGCTAGGCTTAGGATTAGGTCTTGTCCATCACATCATTCTCCTAATGATGTGATCCCGTTATCAATGACATCCAATGTCCATGGTCAGGAAACCGTAACCATCTGTTGATCAACGAGCTAGTCAACTAGAGGCTTACTAGGGACACATTATGGTCTAAGTATTCACACTTGCATTACTGTTTCCGGATAATACAATTAAAGCATGAACAATAGACAATTATCATGAACAAGGAAATATAATAATAACCATTTTATTATTGCCTCTAGGGCATATATCCAACACCATCCATATTGCAGTTGTATCACCATCTCTTCGCCGAACTAGTGCACCTATACAATTTACCATTGTATTGGGTGTGTTGGGGACACAAGAGACTCTTTGTTATTTGGTTGCAGGGTTGTTTGTGAGAGGCCATCTTCATCCTACGCCTCCCACGGATTGATAAACCTTAGGTCATCCACTTGAGAGAAATTTGCTGGAGACCCAACAACGTCTACAAGAAGAAGGTTGTGTAGTAGACATCAACGACCTGGCTGCGGTGCACGCGAGCTCGGGCATCGGCGGTGCAAGGCGTCTACGGTGAGGGGAGGAAGGGGCGGCGGCGCACGGCGTCTACGGACCCGAAGGCGGACAAGGCACCCTCAAGGTGTTTGAGGAAATGAAGGCCTTCCGCGTCAAGCCAAACCTGGTCACTATTTCGTTTTGTTGTTTACTCGTGAACATATGCATGTGCACAACCAAACAACGGATGAAAATTGCTTCGCGGTGACAAGACTCGTCATGCACGCAACCAAACAACTTGCTAACCTCACTTTTTGCCTCGTTTTCTTGGAAACAAGACCCGCTCAGCCTGGCTCGTTTTCCTCTTCTCAGCCAGGCCCCGCAGAGAAAGCAAACCAAACATGCCCCAAGAGGCGTTCTCAAAGTCGCTATCATTGTCGTTTTGGTCGAATCCGTGACTCCTATCCACGTCGTAGTCCCAGGACAGGATGGAGGCTCTGACGTGGATTATTTTAGCTCGGGCTTCTAGATACCTTTTATCCTTACCCTCCAACATTGCTTTAAGATCCGTGCTAGTCAACTAACTTACTACACAAAAGTTTCTTTTTTTCGTTTCTTCCAAATGAAACAACATATGAAGTTTAAACTTTGCAAGACAACAAAATATTCTAGCTAGAATGTGAGAAAAACTTTCGAATTTTGTCGTGCATCATACATACTAAGAATAAGATTTTAAATAAAAAAAAATATCATTTCGTATATTTATATTGGACCCAAAAATCTGAAAGTTTTTTCTCACATTCTAGTTAGAATGTTTTGTTGTCTTGCAAAGTTTAAACTTCATATGTTTAGTATTTATGATGCACGACAAAATCTGAAAGTTTTTTCTCATATTCTAGTTAGAATGTTTTGTTATGCTGTAAAGTTTGAAGTTCATATGTTGTTCTATATGAGAGAAATAAAAAAGACAAAAGTATTTGCATGAATTGCGATGCAAAAATGAGTGGCTAGATAACGAGGTCCTGAAGCCTATGCTCTACAACATGTTTACCATCTCCTCCTGCGGCACCACGTAGATCTTGTTGTAGCCGGCAGCGTCAACAGCACCATGATTCTCCTCCTCTACTACGACGGCTGCCAACGCCGCATTAGAACACTTCTCTCATGAACAATCGGCTGATGACTCCCCTACCAGGCTTTTAGTGGTGGGCAGCTTACCGGCATTGGACAAAACCTTCTCCATCGGGCGATCCTGGTCGGTGACGATCTCCTGCGCCGCCGTCGCTTGATCCATCTCCCGCGGCTCGGCTCGGCTCTCAACGCCACTCATATTTTATTTCAGATTTTGAACCCGAGGTTTTTTGTGCGAGCAGGCAGCGGTCTTCGTCTCATAAAGAGAGGCGCGCCGAAAACCCTTTGCTATCTTCATTGGACCAAAACCCTTGCTTTCTAGTAGATCGAACTACGGATTCGTATCCTGACCGGACTGTAGAGTCCGTATGTCGCGCGGAATATTAAGCGAGGATTAGTTTGACTAAGTGAATTCAAGACGAGATGATGAACAACAACCGATTACAGAAAAGATCAATGTGTTGTCGAATACCAATATTTATGGTGAAATGCATGGTGTAATGCTTGAAATTGTCACGGGTGTTCAACTCTTTACAAAATTACAAATCGAATACTATGGGCATCTCCAATGTGGACCCTCAAGCCCCCGGATCTCCGTAACGAGGTGTTCGAACAACATAACCCATTCAACACGGTGCCAAATTGATCCAGGGATGCATCCACGTGTCAAAATTCCCATAAACTGAACGTAAACTAAGGCAAGGTTTGCGGGAGTACGGACGTTCCCCATATACATGTTTGAACGGTCGGTCCCACCCAAAACCGTCTTGGCGCAAAACGGTTGATGCGCATTCATGTCAGTTAAGACGATTCAGAGTGGACATGACTCGGCGATATTGATGTTGGTCAGAGCGATGCAACCGGACGAGCGGGCACCGCCGCTACAATGTTAATGCGGCGACCGAGAAGTCTACTACGACGGTGTGCCGCGGGGAAGCCGTCTGTCCCATGCTATTCAAGCATGGCTCTAGCGTCGTCTACATCACATCTGCTATCCTCTTTGACTCTTCGCTTACCGCCACTCCGCTTCTCTCACTCACCGTTGATGTTACTCCTCTCTCTTCAGCGACCATGCCCAAGTCCTGGTTCTCCGTTGTGGCGGGTGGCTCCAGATCTAGATCGGGGCACAGCCGCCATCGCTCTTTGGGGCCATCCGCCTCCAAGGCGGTCGGCTCCTCCATGAGGGCCGCCACGACGAAGGAGGACTACCAAGCGTACCTGGCGTTGTTAAAAAAATGTACTTGGTGTTCCTTCCCGAGCGATCACTCAAGGACCGCGGTCTGGTGCCGCCGTCGCCGCCTTTCCACCGTGTCAAGGCGAAGCCTGGTTCACCGCCTCTCCAGTAAGTCAAATTCCCTACCCATGGCGCAACCGCGGCGTGCACATCGAATGTCGTCAAGGAGGAGGTGAAGTAGGAGCCGTCGTCATCGTCGCACAATAGGTACGTCCACATCGACCAGCCGCTGTTATCGCCATGATGTGTCTAACTCGGCAAGGCCATGAAGGAAGAGGTGATCCTGGTAATTGCGAAGGTGCGTGAGCGCCTCGTCCACTTTCTCGGTCACGACGACGGCGGCGACTCATCATCGCGGCGTAGCGTGACGCCAGAAAAGAGGGTGGCCACATAGGCAGTGCGACAAGCGTCGCTAGCCGTTCAGATGTTGCGCCGACCTCGGTCCACGCGGATCCCGACCTCGGTGAGGCCTCGCCCCCAGACCGGTTCAAAAAAAATGTCGATGCAAAAAAATGTTCATACTTTTTGTAAAACAATGTTCGCGATTTAATAAAATAAGTCAGCGGATCCAAAAAAATGTTAACGAATTTGTACAAAATGTTTAAGAATTTGAAAGATATTCACGATTACATAAATTTGTGCATGATTTTAGAAAATGTTCATCATTTCAAAAATATACTGGAATTTTAAAAAAATGATCTTTGGAAAATGAAAAAGAATAAATAAATAATAATGAACATGGAAAAGGGAAAAGAAAAATGAAAAGCAGAAAAAACAAAAAAAAGGGGAAAAAAACGGACTGGGAGATGAAAAGGTTTGCTTGCCAGCCCAAAAATTTGCGTGTGGAGGATGGGGGACGCGAGAGCTATATCTCACATATAGCAAGACAGAAGAAACTCTCGCCCAAAGCGTCCACAATAGCAGGCCGAGCATTAGCGCACTGTTAAAACCAGTGAAATACAGAAAGAAAAAAAAGGGATCCACAACCGGTCTCCTGGCTGCTAGATAGAGGTGTTGGCCTTTGCGCCAGTCTCATATTCATGGTAGAATAGAAGTAGAAGGCGCGAACTACTTGAGGTAAGAGCCGTTTTCCCACTGGTTTTTGCGTTTCTGTTTATTTTCCTATTTCTTTGTTTTTTCGGCAATTTTATTCATATATTTTTCTTTGTTTTCATTAAGTTTTTCTTTGTTTTTCTCCGAATTTCATTGTTTCCTTGTTCGATTTCGCTACCTTTTTGTTTCCTTTCTTTTTTACTTAGGTTTCATTTGTTTTGTTTATTTCTTTTTTATCATTTGTCTCTTTTCCAGTATACATTCAATACTTTTTGTATAAATCAGAAATATTTTATATATACACGCTTAACATTTCAAATACAAGATTAATATTTTTAAAACTTCATGTCTAAGTTTTCCATAACTATTTTATATATTTTGTATATATCTAATATGTTTTTATAAT
>LR738714.1:567954073-567970354 GCA_902687465.1 Secale cereale | reverse complement strand
CAGAACAATATGTATATTTATTTAGAATTTCTAAAAGTAAAAGACAAAAGTAAAAAACGCAAAAAACAAAAACAAAAAATGTAAAAAAAAAAACGAGGCGGTGGCTTCACGCGAGGTGAGCATGCGAGTATGGCGTTTCCTTAGCCAACCAACTCGCAGTGAGTGAGGTGGAACCGGATCCTCTAACATTGTGAAAGAAAGTCACGATGCTACACTGTTTGCCTAGTGTAAAATGAAGAAGGAAAGTTAGTAGGTTGTTTACTATTGGTATTTACTGTAGATATAAATAATTTAAAATTAATTTTATTTCACCATCAATTTATTTGTATGTAATTACTATAAATGTACACGACAGATCATCAGTTTACAAATTAATTTAAATCATTTTAGCCATAATCGTACAGATAGAAAGAACGAAAGTTAGCGTATTATAGCTTCTCTAACTTTCATTATTAATGTTAGAGGATCCGGTTCCGAGCGAGGTATGGCTGCGCGAGCTGGGACACGCGCGTGGTTGCTAATCAACGAGCCGCGCGACAAATAGGACAGGCCATCGGTCGACCTGCGCCGGTAAGAGCATCTCTACCTGTGCTCCCAATGAGGCCCCCCAAGCCGTTTTTTTATCGCCGGCGCCGAAAAATCGACCCAGTCGCGTCTCTAGAAGCCCATTTTCGCCGGCGGACCCAGGCCGAACCCGGCGCGTTGGGGGGCACACGGGGGCGTCGGGCGAAACATTTTTTGGCATGAAATCCGGTGGGTCCGTCTTGGCAGCGACTCGACCCTTCTCGTCGCTTCATCGTCCTTATCGCCTCGGTTCCCGCGAGGGGAATCAATGCCATAGTTGCCGCGCTGCAGAGCCGGTCAACCTCCATTGATCCCTCACGGGCGGCGCGGTGAAGGCAGGACGATGCACATCCCGCCCTCGCCCGCCACGCGTACACACAGCGGCCACGAGGGCGCCGCCCGCCCGCGGCTATAAAAGCCGACTCTATCCCGCCGGTGGACGCACACTTCCTCTCCCGACCGCCGAAGCTCCCACCTCTCTTCTCTTTTCGCCATTCCTTCTCCTCCAATGGCCGAGCCCTACAACGGCGATGGTGCGGCGGCCAACGGCTTCGTCCGCCGCCACCTTCACGAGGACGAGGCCCGCCTCCTCTACGAGACCGAGTACCCGGCCCCGCCGGACATGCGGGTGCCCGGTGCATGGAGGTTGAGCGTCGACGGGGTCCCCGTGCCACCTCCGCCCTCTGGTGTAGAACGACGGGCGGAGATCGCTCGTATCAGGTCCTCGTTGCCGCAGTTGGCGAGGGACAAGCCGAGGAACGCCTCCGACAACACGATGTGGGAGCCGTACTTCTAGTGTCGCCACGCCGAGCAGCTAGAGGCCACAAACGGCATAGAGCCCCGCGGCCGCCACAACTCCAAAGGTCGCCGTCGATGGTGGGGCGTGCCCAGCCGCACGCTAGAGGCCGTCCTCAAGTACATCGAGGGCGGCAACACACCACGGCTAGAGTACCCGGCGCCCCCCAGCTTCTCCCGCTGGCGTGGCAGCTCATGGACGCCGAGGCACAAGGAGCCAGCATCCTCCTCCTGTCCGGCCGCTCGTCCGGCTTGCCCTCCCTTCTCCCCGTCAAGCCTGAGCCACAGGACACGCCGACCGATCGACGAACACGCGGCGGCGGCATCCGCATCAACGAACCCGCGGAGTACGAGGCTATGGCCCGGGCTGGCTTGGACGACGAGGCCGCCCTAAAATGGGCTCGGGACGACTACCTCCACGACGAGATGGTCCGGTGATACGTCTCCAACGTATCTATAATTTCTGATTGTTCCATGCTATTATATATTCTATTTTGGATGTTTAATGGGCTTTATTATACACTTTTATATTATTTTTGGGACTAACCTACTAACCCAAGGCCCAGTGCAAATTGTTGTTTTTTTGCCTATTTCAGTGTTTCACAGAAAAGGAATATCAAACGGAGTCCAAACGGAATGAAATCTTCGGGAGAGTTATTTTTGGAACAATATCAACACAAAAGACTTGGAGTACATGCCAGGAAGCGAAGGAGGTGGCCACGAGGGCAGGGGCGCGCCCCCACCCTCGTGGGCCACCTGTTGCTCCCCCGACGTCCCTCTTCAGCCTGTATATACTCCCATACCCTGAAAACATCGAGGCAATCGACGAAACCCTAATTCCACCGCCGCAACCTTCTGTACCCGTGAGATCCCATCTTGGGGCCTGTTCTGGAGCTCCACCGGAGGGCTTCTACATCAACACCATAGCCTCTCCGATGAGTTTTGAGTAGTTTACCACAGACCTGCGGGTCCATAGTTATTAGCTAGATGAATTCTTCTCTCTCTTTGGATCTCAATACAAAGTTCTCCTCAATCTTTGAGGAGATCTATTCGATGTAATCTTTTTGCAGTGTGTTTGTCGAGATCCGATGAGTTGTGGGTTGATGATCAAGATTATCTATGAACAATATTGGATTCTTTTCTGAAATCTTCTATGCATGATTTAAATATCCTTTCAAGTCTCTTCGAATTATCGGTTTGGTCTGGCCTACTAGATCTATAGTTCTTGCAATGGGAGAAGTGTCTGGCTTTGTATTCAATCTTGCTGTGTCCTTTCCCAGGGACAGCAGGGGCAGCAAGGCACGTATTGTATTGTTGCCATCGAGGATAAAGGAATGGGGTTTATATCGTATTGCTTGAGTTTATCCCTCTACATCATATCATCTTGCTTAAGGCGTTACTTTGTTCTTATGAACTTAATACTCTAGATGCATGCTGGATAGCGATCGATGTGTGGAGTTATAGTTGTAGATGCAGAATCATTTCGGTCTACTTGTCACTGACTTGATGCCTATATAAAATGATCATGCTTAGATATTCTCATAATTATGTGCACTTCTATCAATTGCTCGACGGTAATATGTTCACCCACCGTAGAAATCTGCTATCATGAGAGAAGACACTAGTGAAACATATGGCTTCCGGGTCTATTCTCATCATATTATTTTCCATCAACTATTTACTTAACTTTGCATTATTTACTTTCAATCTCTATACAAAAAATACCAAAAATATTATCTTATCATATCTATCAGATCTCACTCTCGTAAGTGACCGAGAAGGGATTGACAACCCCTTTTATCGTGTTGGATGCGAGGTTCTTATTTGTTTGTGCAGGTGCGAGGGACTCGCGCATGGTCTCCTACTGGATTGATACCTTGGTTCTCAAAAACTAAGGGAAATACTTACGCTACGGTGATGCATCACCCTTTCATCTTTGAGGGAATACAACGCAAGCTCGAGAAGTAGCAAGAAGAATTTCTGGCGCCGTTGCCGGGAAGATCTACGCAAAAGTCATACACCAAGTACTTATCACAAACCCTTATCCCTCGCATTACATTATTTGTCATTTGCCTCTCCCCCACTTGACCCTTGCCGTTTTATTCACCCTCTTATTTGCTCCGTGTGTTTTATCATTTGCCTTTCTGTCATGGCTAGCCCCTTATCTGCTCCTTTGTCTCCCGAGTTTGAAGTTCTTCACTTAAAACAAAAGCAAGGAGAAAACTTGATAGATGCTTGGTATAGGATGATGGAATCTTATCGTAATTGCACCTTAGAGGTCAATTTTAGAATTTTACTTCGCAATTTTTATGTTGGACTAAATATGTCCCATAAACAACTCTTTGATTGCGTTGCCAAAGGAAATTTTATCGAAATTGATCCCAGTATTGCGCATGAAATTATAGAGGGAATAGTGGGAACACTACCTCAATAAAAGGGTTTACATCATGCCCAGGAAGAGACACAAGTTTTTGAGAAAATTTGCAAAATAACGAAAATATTACAAAAGTCTCTTGAACCTCTTAAGAGTGTTAGTGGAAATCTCCACCGCATGAATATGTTGATCACCCTTTGCAATAAGCGGCTGGATTCATTAGATCTAAAAAATTCCGAATATGAAAGGAAACGTAAAGAACCTCCCGGATTCGAGCTTGACACCACTAAAAGAATAAAAAACAAAGATGGCAATACGTAGATCTATTCTTGTATCATGCCTAGCTAGGGGCGTTAAACGATAGCGCTTGTTGGGAGGCAACCCAATTTTATTTTCTTTGTTTTTGCTTCTGTTTAGGAATAAATATTGCATATAGCTTCTATTTAGATGTGGTTTTGTGTTTTAATTAGTGTTTGTGCCAAGTAGAACCTTTGGGAAGACTTGTGTGAAGTTTATGCGATCATGCTGTAAAAAACAGAAACTTTTCCGCTCACGAGATTAGCTATCATTTTTTACTGGAGAGTGCTTTTTAGTTGATTCTTTTTGAAGATGATTAATAGACAAATTCCTCACGTCCACCAATTTATTTCAATTTTTTTAGAGTTACAGAAGTATTCGAAAGTTACAGATTGCTATAGACTATTCTATTTTTGACAGATTCTGTTTTTCGTGTGTTGTTTGCTTATTTTGATGAATCTATGAGTAGTATCGGGGGCCGGGGGGTATGAATCATAGAGAAGTTGGAATAAAGAAGGTTTAACACCAATATAAGCAAAGAATGAGTTCATTACAGTACCTTTGAGTGGTGTTTTGTTTTCTTATACTAACGAAGCTCACGAGATTTTTGGCTAAGTTTTGTGTTGTGAAGTTTTCAAGTTTTTGGGTAAGGATTTGATGGACTATGGAACAAAGAGTGGCAAGAGCCTAAGCTTGGGGATGCCCAAGGCACCCCAAGGTAAAATTCAAGGGCAACCAAAAGCCTAAGCTTGGGGATGCCCCGGGAAGGCATCCCCTCTTTTGTCTCCGTCTATCGGTAACTTTACTTGAGACTATATTTTTATTCACCACATGATATGTGTTTTGCTTGGAGCGTCATGTATGATTTGAATCTTTGCTTTTTAGTTTACAACAATCATCCTTATTGGACACACCTTTTGAGAGAGATCACATGATTTGGAATTTATTAGAATACTCTATGTGCTTCACTTATATTTTTTGAGCTATATAGTTTTGCTCTAATGCTTCACTTATATCTTTTAGAGCATGGCGGTGGTTTTATTTTGTAGAAATTATTGATCTCTCATGCTTCACCTATATTATTTTGAGAGTCTTTTAGAACAGCATGGTAATGTGCTTTGGTTATAAAACTAGTCCTAATATGATAGGCATCCAAGATGGGTATAGTAAAAACTTTCATATGAAGTGCATTGAATACTATGAGAAGTTTGATACTTGATGATTGTTTTGAGATATGAGGGTGGTGATATTAGAGTCATGCTAGTATATTAGTTGTGAATTTGAGAAATAGTTGTGTTGAGGTTTGCAAGTCCCGTAGCATGCACGTATGGTAACCGCCGTGTGACAAATTTGAAGCATGAGGTATTTCATTGAGTGGCATCCTTTGTGTGGAGGTCGGGATCGCGCGATGGTTAACTCCTACCAACCCTTCCCCCAGGATCATGCGTGTAGTACTTTGTTTTGATGACTTGTAGATTTTTGCAATAAGTATGTGAGTTCTTTATGACTAATGTGAGTCCATGGATTATACACACTCTCACCCTTCCACCATTGCTAGCCTCTCTTGTACCACGCAACTTTCGCCGGTACCATACACCCACCATATACATTTCTCAAAACAGCCACCATACCTACCTATCATGGCATTTCCATAGTCATTCCGAGATATATTGCCATGCAACTTTCCACCGTTCCGTTTACTATGACACGCTTCATCATTGTCATATTGACACGCATGATCATGTAGTTGACATTGTATTTGTGGCTAGGCCACCATGCATAACCTTTCATACATGTCACTCTTCATTCATTGCACATCCCGGTACACCGCTGGAGGCATTCATATAGAGTCATACTTTGTTCTAGTATCGAGTTGTAATATCGAGTTGTAAATCAATAGAAGTGTGATGATCATCATTATTAGAGCATTGTCCCAAAAAAAAGAAAAAAAGGCCAAAAAAAAGAAAGACCCAAAAAATAAAAGAAAAAATAAAAAAAGAAAAAGAAAAAAGGAAAAGAAAAATAAAAGAAAAAGGGGATAATGCTACTATCTTTTCCCACACTTGTGCTTCAAAGTAGCACCATGATCTTCATGATAGAGAGTCTCTTGTTTAGTCACTTTCATATACTAGTGGGAATTTTCATTGTAAAACTTGGCTTGTATATTCCAACGATGGGCTTCCTCAAATGCCCTAGGTCTTCGTGAGCAAGCAAGTTGGATGCACACCCACTTAGTTTCTTTTGTTGAGCTTTCATACATTTATAGCTCTAGTGCATCCGTTGCATGGCAATCCCTACTCACTCGCAGTGATATCTACTGATGGGCATCTCCATAGCCCATTGATACGCCTAATCGATGTGAGACCATCTTCCTCTTTTGTCTTCTCCACAACCACCACTCTATTCCACCTATAGTGTTATATCCATGGCTCACGCTCATGTGTTGCGTGAAAGTTGAAAAAGTTTGAAAAAAATTAAGTATGAAACAATTGCTTGGCTGAAACCGGGGTTGTGCATGATTTGAGTATTTTGTGTGACGAAGATGGAGCATAGCCAAACTATATGATTTTGTAGGGACGAACTTTCTTTGGCCATGTTATTTTGAGAAGGCAAGATTGCTTTGTTAGTATGCTTGAAGTATTATTATTCTTATGTCAATATAGACTTTTGTCTTGAATCTTTAGGACCTAAACATTCATGACACAATAAAGAAAATTACATTGAGAATTATGTTGGTTAGCATTCCACATCCAAAATTCTGTTTTTATCATTTACCTACTCGAGGACGAGCATGAATTAAGCTTGGGGATGCTTGATACGTTTCCAACGTATCTATAATTTTTTATTGTTCCATGCTATTATATATTCTGTTTTGGATGTTTAATGGGCTTTATTATACACTTTAATATTACTTTTGGGACTAACCTACTAACCCAAGGCCCAGTGCAAATTGCTGTTTTTTTTGCCTATTTCAGTGTTTCGCCGAAAAGGAATATCAAACGGAGTCCAAACAGAATGAAACCTTCGGGAGAGTTATTTTTGGAACAATATCAACATGAAAGACTTGGAGTACATGCCAAGAAGCGAAGGAGGTGGCCACGAGGGCAGGGGCGCGCCCAGGGGGGTAGGCGCCCCCTCCCCCTCGTGGGCCACCTGTTGCTCCCCCGACGTCCCTCTTCAGCCTATATATACTCCCATACCCTGGAAACATCCAGGCAATCGACGAAACCCTAATTCCCCCGCCGCAACCTTTTGTACCCGTGAGATCCCATCTTGGGGCCTGTTTCGGAGCTCCACCGGAGGGGGCATCGATCACGGAGGGCTTCTACATCAACACCATAGCCTCTCCGATGAGTTGTGAGTAGTTTACCACAGACCTTTCGGGTCCATATTTATTAGCTAGATGGCTTATTCGCTCTCTTTGGATCTCAATACAAAGTTCTCCTCGATCTTCGAGGAGATCTACTCGATGTAATCTTTTTGCGGTGTGTTTGTCGAGATCCGATGAATTGTGGGTTTATGATCAAGATTATCTATGAACAATATTGGATTCTTTTCTAAAATCTTTTATGCGTGATTTAAATATCCTTGCAAGTCTCTTGGAAGTATCGATTTGGTTTGGCCTACTAGATCTATAGTTCTTGCAATGGAAGAAGTGCTTGGCTTTGGGTTCAATCTTGCGGTGTCCTTTCCCAGTGACAGCAAGGGCAGCAAGGCACGTATTGTATTGTTGCCATCGAGGATAAAAAGATGAGGTTTATATCATATTGCTTGAGTTTATCCCTCTACATCATGTCATGTTGCTTAAGGCATTACTCTGTTCTTATGAACTTAATACTCTAGATGCATGCTGGATAGCGGTCGATGTGTGGAGTAATAGTAGTAGATGCAGAATCGTTTCGGTCTACTTGTCACGGACGTGATGCCTATATACAATGATCATGCCTAGATATTCTCATAACTATGCGCTCTTCTATCAATTGCCGACGGTAATTTGTTCACCCATCGTAGAAATCTGCTATCATGAGAGAAGCCACTAGTGAAACCTATGGCCCCCGGGTCTATTCTCATCATATCATCTTCCATCAACTATTTACTTTACTTCGCATTATTTACTTTCAATCTCTATACCAAAAATACCAAAAATATTATCTTATCATATCTATCAGATCTCACTCTCGTAAGTGACTGAGAAGGGATTGACAGCCCCTTTTATCGCGTTGACTACGAGGTTCTTATTTGTTTGTGCAGGTGCGAGGGACTCGCGCGTGGTCTCCTACTAGATTGATACCTTGGTTCTCAAAAACTGAGGGAAATACTTACGCTACTGTGATGCATCACCCTTTCCTCTTCGAGGGAATACAACGCAAGCTCGAGAAGTAGCATCCGGCAGCGTCGAGCCCTCGAGGAGATAGCCGCTCGCCGGCATGGACGCGGGGAGGACGGTGTCATCGTCCTCGACGACAACGACGAGGATGCACCCGGGCCGTCCAACCCCCCGCGCATCGGCGACCCTGGGCAGGGGAGAAGCAGGGATGGCGACCGTGGCGGAGGAGGTGATGACGACAACGACGACAACGGCGGTAACTACACGAAGTTCTACAAGCTCCTCGGCATGTAGAACTTTAGGGCGGCGGTGAACGGCGATGGCAACGGCGGGCTGGGTAGTGTTTAGGGTTTAGTGCCATTTTTTCCTTTTTTTAATCAAGTATATGTAAAAAGTCGATGAACTAGCCGAAGTTTGGTCGAATTTGCGTCGTGATTTCCCGGATTTGTGGTCGAGTTTTTAGTTTTGAAAAGCCGAAAAACACCGTGGGGGTCGGTGACTGGGGAAAAAACGCCCACACGCCGTCGTTTTCGCCGCCTCACCCCCAGGCTGCGCTATTTGGGCGTCCTTGGGGGCCGAAGGGCTAAAGATGCTCTGATAGGGATCACCGCTGGGCATGGTTTATTTCGCCGCGTGCTTCTAGGCCGGCCCGCAAAGCTCATCTCTTCTGGCGAGGTGTGGTTTGCTCCGTACAGCCAAGATGAAGTCAAGACCACGCTTTTCCAAATATTTCCTATTAAAGCTCCAGGCCCTGACAGATATCCTGCACATTTCTTTCAGTGCCATTGGGAGGTGTACAGCAATGATGTTACGAAGGTGGTTCTAAAAATAGTAGAGGGAACTAAATCGGCAGAGTGCCTCAATGAAACGATACTTGTACTGATCCCCAAGATTAAAAAAATCACATTGTTGGCCCAGTTCCGTCCTATTAGCTTTTGCAATGTCCTGTACAAAATAACATCAAAGGTTATAGCTAACATGCTTAAATTAGTCTTACCTAATATCATTTCTAAGGAACAATCGGATTTTGTCCCCGGCAGATTGATTACAGACAGTATTATCACAGTTTATGAGTGCTTGCATTTTATGAAGAGGAATAAAGCTAAAAAGCATATGTCTTGTGCTTTGAAGCTAAATATGATGAAGACATATGACAGGGTAGAGTGGGAGTATCTGAGGGCTATAATGCTCAAGCTAGGCTTTACTGACAGATGGGTGGAGATTGTAATGAGCTTAGTGACCACAGTGAAGTTTTCGGTTCTTTTTAATGGGAAGAAATTGCAAGAGTTTACACCATCGCATGGAATCAGACAGGGGGACCCAATATCTCCATACTTGTTCTTGTAGGCAGCAGAGGGCCTTTCGTGCCTTTTAAAATCCAGAGACGAGTCATCCAATTTGCATGGTTTACAGGTTGCACCTACGTCGCCACCAATGAACCATCTCCTATTTGCAGATGATAGCCTGTTGTTCTTCAAGGCCAACAGTGTGGGTGCTACTGAGCTAAACCAGGTGCTGAATATTTACTGTCAAGCAACAGGGCAATGAATTAATTATTCCAAATCCTCAATCTTTTTTAGCAAGGGAGTTCTCGAGAGCATGCGTCTGGAGATAACAGGTTTGTTGAATGTGCCCAACGAAACTCTTAATGAGAAATACTTGGGAATGCCGTTACATATTGGGAATTCAAAAAATGGGGCTTTCAAGTATTTCAAGGATCGTCTGTGGAGCAAGGTGCAGGGATGGATTGGAAACACCATGTCAGCAACCGGCAAGGAAGTTCTGTTGGGGAACGTAGCAGAATTCAAAAAATTTCTACGCTTTCACCAAGATCCATCTAAGGAGACATCTAGCAACGAGCAAATTAGAGTGCATCTACATACCGTTTTGTAGATCACGAGCGGAAGCTTTCGAAGAAGCGTGGATGAAGTAGTCGCACTCTTCTCGTTCTTCGTCACCGATGATCTAGCACCGAACGGACGGCACCTCCGCGTTCAACACACGTCCGGTACAGCAACGTCACCTCCTTCTTGATCCAGCAAGGGGGGAGGAGAGGTCGTCAGAGATCCAGCAGCACGACGGTGTGGTGGTGGATGCAACGGGAATTCCTGCAGGGCTTCGCCGGCGCCCTGCGGAGGAGGAGGAAGGTGTGACGGGAGGGGGAGAGGCGCCAGAGACTTGGGTGCGGCTGCCCTCTCCCCCCACATATATATAGGGGGCCAGGGGGGTGCGCCAAGCCCTGCAGATGGGATCTGCAGGGGGCGGCGGCCTGGGGGGAGACTTGCCCCCCAAGGCATAGGGGGTGCCTCCCTCCCCTAGGGTTCCAACCCTAGGCGCATGAGGGAGGGCCCAGTAGGGTGCGCCAGCCCACCAGGGGCTGGCCCCCTTCCCCTTGCGGCCTAGGGGCCCCACCGGGATGGGTGGCCCCGCCCGGTGGACCCCCGGGACCCCTCTGATGGTCCCGGGACACTCCCGATGACCCCCGGAGATCACCCGATGGCCGAAACTGGACTTCCCATATATCATTCTTTACCTCCGGATCATTCCGGAACTCCTCATGACGTCCGGGATCTCATCCGAGACTCCGAACAACTTTCAGGTTTCCACGTGCATGTATCTCTACGACCATAGCGTTATCGAACCTTAAGTGTGTAGACCCTACGGGTTCGGGAGACACGTAGACATGACCGAGACCACTCTCCGGTCAATAACCAACAGCGGGATCTGGATACCCATGTTGGTTCCCACGTGTTCCTCGATGATCTTCATCGGATGAACCACTGTGTCAAGGATTCACTCAATCCCGTATGTTATTCCCTTTGTCCATCGGTATGGTACTTGCCCGAGATTCGATCGTCGGTATGCCCGATACCTTGTTCAATCTCGTCATGGCAAGTCTCTTTACTCGTTCCGTAATCCATCATCCCGTGACTAACTCCTTAGTCACTTTGAGCTCATTATGATGACGTCTTACCGAGTGGGCCCAGAGGAACCTCTCCGTCATACGGAGTGACAATATCCCAGTCTCGGTTTGTACCAACTCAACAGACACTTTCGGAGATACCCGATGCGTACCTTTATAGCCACCCAGTTACGTTGTGACGTTTGGCACACCCAAAGTATTCCTACGGCATCCGGGAGTTGTACAACCTCATGGTCTATAGAATAAATACTTGACACCAAAAAGCTTATGCATTACGAACTATACGATCTCGTGCTATGCTCAGGATTGGGTCTTGTCCATCACATCATTCTCCTAATGATGTGATCCCGTTATCACTGACATCCCATGTCCATGATCAGGAAACCGTGATCATCTGTTGATCAACGAGCTGGTAACTAGAGGCTTACCAGGGACTCATTGTGGTCTATATATTCACACATGTATCGCTGTTTCCGTACAATATAATTCAAGCATGAATAACAGACAATTATCACGAACAAGGAAATATAATAATAATACTTTTATTATTGCCTCTAGGGCATATTTCCAACAGTCTCTCACTTGCACTAGAGTCAATAATCTATTTACATTGTGATGAATCTAACACCCATAGAGTTCTGGTGTTGATCATGTTTTGCCCGTGGAAGGGGTTTAGTCAACGGGTCTGCGACATTCAGATCCGTATGCACTTTACATATATCTATGTCTCCATCTTGAACATAATTCCGGATGGAGTTGAAACGGCACTTGATGTGCTTGGTCTTCTTGTGAAACCTGGGCTCTTTGGTAATGGCAATGGCACCAGTGTTGTCACAGAAGAGAGTCATCGGGCTTGACGCGCTTGGAATGACTCCTAGGTCGATGATGAACTCCTTCATCCAGACTCCTTCCTGTGCTGCTTCGGAAGCAGCTATGTACTCCGCTTCACATGTAGATGCCGCCACGACGCTTTGCTTGCAACTGCACCAGCTGACTGCCCCACCATTCAAAATATACACGTATCCGGTTTGTGACTTAGAGTCATCCAGATCTGTGTCAAAGCTAGCATCAACGTAACCCTTTACGACGAGCTCTTCGTCACCTCCATAAACGAGAAACATATCCTTAGTCCTTTTCAGGTACTTCAGGATGTTCTTGACCACTATCCAGTGTTCCATACCGGGATCACTTTGGTACCTCCCTACCAAACTTATGGCAAGGTTCACATTAGGTCTGGTACACAACATGGCATACATGATAGAACCTATGGCCGAGGCATAGGGAATGACACTCATCTTTTCTCTATCTTCTGCCGTGGTCGGTGACTGAGCCTTGCTCAATCTCATACCTTGCAAAACAGGCAAGAACCCCTTCTTGGACTGATCCATATTGAACTTTTTCAATATTTTGTCAAGGTATGTGCTTTGTGAATGACCAATGAGGCGTCTTGATCTATCTCTATAGATTTTGATGCCTAATATGTAAGCAGCTTCTCCAAGGTCCTTCATTGAAAAACTTTTATTCAAGTAGGCCTTTACATTTTCCAAGAATTCTATATCATTTTCCATCAGGAATATGTCATCCACATATGAGAAATGCCACAGAGCTCCCACTCACTTTCTTGTAGATACAGACTTCTCCATAAGTCTGTATAAATCCAAATGCTTTGATCACATCATTAAAGCGAATATTCCAACTCCGAGATGCTTGCACCAGCCCGTAAATCGAGCGCTGGAGCTTGCATACCTTGTTAGCGTTCTCTGGATCGACAAAACCTTCCGGCTGTATCATATACAACTATTCCTTGAGGAAGCCATTAAGGAATGCCGTTTTGACGTTCATTTGCCATATCTCATAATCATAGCATGCGGCAATAGCTAACATGATTCTGACTGACTTCAACATTGCTACGGGAGAGAAAGTCTCGTCGTAGTCAATCCCTTGAACTTGTCGATAACCCTTAGCGACAAGCCGAGCCTTATAGATGGTCACATTACCATCCACGTCTGTCTTCTTCTTAAATATCCATTTGTTTTCTATGGCGTGCCTGTCATCAGGCAAGTCCACCAAAGTCCATACTTTGTTTTCATACATGGATTCTATCTCGGATTTCATGGCTCCAAGCCATTTATTGGAATCCGGGCCCGCCATTGCTTCTTCATAGTTCGAAGGTTCACCGTTGTCTAACAAGATGATTTCCAGGACAGGGTTGCCGTACCACTCTGGTGCGGAACGTGCCCTTGTGGACCTTCGAAGTTCAGTAGTAACTTGATCTGTTTCTTCATGGTCATCATCATTAACTTCCTCCCTTGTCGGTGCAGGCACCTCAGGAACAATTTCCTGCGCTGCGCTACTTTCCGGTTCAGGAGGGGTGACTGTCACCTCATCAAGTTCTACTTTCCTCCCACTCACTTCTTTCGAGAGAAACTCTTTCTCCAGAAAGGATCCATTCTTGGCAACAAAGACTTTGCCTTCGGATCTGTGGTAGAAGGTGTACCCAATCGTTTCCTTTGGGTATCCTATGAAGACGCATTTTTCCGATTTGGGTTCGAGCTTTTCAGGTTGAAGTTTCTTGACATAAGCATCACAACTCCAAACTTTCAGAAATGACAGCTTCGGTTTCTTGCCAAACCAAAGTTCATACGGTGTCGTCTCAACGGATTTTGACGGAGCCCTATTTAAAGTGAATGCGGCAGTATCTAAAGCATAACCCCAAAAAGATAGCGGTAAATCGGTGAGGGACATCATAGATCGCACCATGTCCAACAGAGTACGATTTCGACGTTCGGACACACCGTTACGTTGAGGTGTTCCGGGCGGTGTCAATTGTGAAACAATTCCACAGTTCCTAAGGTGCGTGCCAAATTCATGACTTAAATATTCACCCCCACGATCTGATCGTAAGAACTTTATTTTTCTGTCACGTTGATTCTCTACCTCATTCTGAAATTCCTTGAACTTTTCAAAGGTCTCAGACTTGTGTTTCATCAAATAGATATACCCATATCTACTCAAGTCATCTGTGATGGTGAGAACATAACGATAGCCTCCGGGAGCCTCAACACTCATTGGACCGCAGACATCGGTATGTATGATTTCCAACAAGTTGGTTGCTCGCTCCATTGTTCCGGAGAACGGAGTCTTGGTCATCTTGCCCAAGAGGCATGGTTCGCACGTGTCAAATGATTCATAATCAAGAGACTCTAGAAGTCCATCTGAATGGAGCTTCTTCATACGTTTGACACCAATATGACCAAGGCGGCAATGCCACAAGTATGTGGGACTATCATTATCAACTTTACATCTTTTGGCATCTACACTATGAATATGTGTATCATCACGTTCGAGATTCATCAAAAATAAACCATTGACCAGCGGGGCATGACCATAAAACATATCTCTCAAATAAATAGAACAACCATTATTCTCTGATTTAAATGAGTAGCCATCTCGCATAAGACGAGATCCAGATACAATGTTCATGCTCAAAGCTGGTACTAAATAACAATTATTAAGGTTTAAAACTAATCCCGAGGGTAGATGTAGAGGTAGCGTGCCGACGGCGATCACATCGACCTTGGAACCATTCCCGACGTGCATCGTCACCTCATCCTTCGCCAGTCTCCGCTTATTCCGCAGCTCCTGTTTTGAGTTACAAATGTGAGCAACCGCACTGGTATCAAATACCCAGGAGCTACTACGAGCGCTGGTAAGGTACACATCAATAACATGTATATCATATATACCTTTGACGTTGCCGGCCTTCTTGTCTGCTAAGTATTTGGGGCAGTTCCGCTTCCAGTGCCCCGTTCCCTTGCAATGAAAACACTCAGTTTCAGGCTTGGGTCCATTCTTTGGCTTCTTCCCGGCAACTGGCTTACCGGGCGCGACAACTCCTTTGCCGTCCTTCTTGAAGTTCTTCTTACCCTTGCCTTTCTTGAACTTAGTGGTTTTATTGACCATCAACACTTGATGTTCTTTCTTGATATCCACCTCCGCTGATTTCAGCATCGAATACACCTCGGGAATGGACCTCTCCATCCCCTGCATATTGAAGTTTAACACGAAGCTCTTGAAGCTTGGTGGGAGCGACTGGAGGATTCTGTCAACGACCGCTTCATCTGGGAGATTCATTCCCAGCTGAGACAAGCGATTGTGCAATCCAGAAATCTTGAGGATGTGCTCACTGACAGAACTGTTTTCCTCCATCTTACACCTGTAGAATGCGTCGGAGACGTCATATCTCTCGACTCGGGCATGAGCTTGGAAAACCATTTTCAGCTCTTGGAACATCTCATATGCTCCGTGATTCTCAAAACGCTTTTGGAGTGATACGTCTCAAACGTATCTACTTTTCCAAACACTTTTGATATTGTTTTGACCTCATTCTTGCATGATTTGAACTAAACTAACCTGGACTGACGTTGTTTTCAGCAGAGCTGCCTGTATGGTTTTATTGTGTGTAGGAAAACGGATTTTTAAGTATCTCAGAAAAATCCACGAAAAATCACAGAAAATCCACGCACCGGAAGGAACCAGGAGCCAGAAGTGGGGCCAGAGGGGGGGCAGGGGGTGCCCAGGCGCCCTGTGGACGCCCCCCCTGGGCCGCGCCGGGGGGTCGCCTGGGTGGGGCCCACACCCCCTGGTGCCCTACTTTACCTCGTATTTTTACTCGCGACACGGAAACCCTAGATCAGAAGTTCTTTTCGCAGTTTTCCATCGCGGAGCCGCCGCCACCCTCTGTTCTTCCTCGGGAGGGCTAATCTGGAGGCTGAAATGGCCTCCGGAGAGGGGAGATCGTCGCCATCGTCATCACCATCACCACTCCATCATCCCTCCATGACTTCTCCCTCCATGTGTGAGTAATTCCCCTGCTGTAGGCGAAGGGGATGGTAGGGATTGGATGAGTTAGATCATGTAATAGTTTATCAGATCGTTGGGGGCATGTTGCCTATCATCTACTATGGTGTTTATCATCTTTGCTTCAACTTGTTATTCTTA
>LR738714.1:567926228-567954060 GCA_902687465.1 Secale cereale | reverse complement strand
ATCACCACTCCATCATCCCTCCATGACTTCTCCCTCCATGTGTGAGTAATTCCCCTGCTGTAGGCGAAGGGGATGGTAGGGATTGGATGAGTTAGATCATGTAATAGTTTATCAGATCGTTGGGGGCATGTTGCCTATCATCTACTATGGTGTTTATCATCTTTGCTTCAACTCGTTATTCTTAATGCTTGGCACTTAGGGCCCGAGTGCCATGATTTCAGATCTGAACCATATGTGTTTGCATGAATATATTTGTGTTCGTGATCCTATCTATGAGTTGTTTGCACCTGTTATGGTTCGAAACCGGCGATCCCAAAAGTGACAGCTTGGGACACCAAAGGGGATGGTCCGTAGTTTGAGGATTACATGTATCCATTGAGTTCATTGCTTTGTTCCGGTGCTCTTTGACAGGAGCACCTTAATCTCCATAAGTTCCTTTTGGCCCCGTTCGTAGCGGGATGGTAGGACAAAAGATGTTGTGCAAGTTCTTATTGCAAGCACGTACAACTACCTACGGGATACATGCCTAATGTTTGATATTTGCCTAGATGATCATTACTTTTCCGTGTGCCGTGCCCCAAGTTAGAATCTATCTCATCCATGCAGCGCCCAACCATCCATCTCCCTAGCCTACAGTGTTTTAAATCCTGCTGGTTACTAGTTGCTATTTTTGCCATTTACTTTTGCTATTTACTTTTACTGTTTACTTTTACTATCACTATCATCACTATCATATCACTGTTACCACTTATCTTTTGTTGCAAGTAAGTATATTTCAGGTGCGGTTGAATTGACAACTCAACTGTCAAAGCTTATAAATACTCTTTGGCTCCCCGTGTGTCGAATCAATAAATTGGGTTATTCTTACCCGTGAAGACTATCTCGATCCCTTACGGTTGAGGGTTATCATGGAGCCCCGACTCTAAGTTGTAAAGCATGCCGCACTGAACCAGGGAGTAATCATCACAACGCGACTGCCAGGCGTTCATAACGTCTTGGGTCGCCGGAAGAACGGGTGCATCACCTAGCGGTGCTTCAAGGACATATGATCTCTTGGCAGCTATGAGGATAATCCTCATGTTACGGACCCAATCCGTATAGTTGCTACCATCGTCTTTCAGCTTGGTTTTCTCTAGGAACGCGTTGAAGTTGAGGGAAACTTGAGCGTGGGCCATTTGATCTACAAGAGATATTGTAAAGAATTTAGACTAAGTTCATGATAATTAAGTTCATCTTAATCAAATTTTAATGAACTCCCACTCAGAATGACATCTCTCTAATCATCTAAGTGATACACGATCCGAATCGACTAGCCCGTGTCTGATCATCACGTGAGACGGACTAGTCATCAACGGTGGACATCTTCATGTTGATCGTATCTTCTATACGACTCGTGTTCGACCTTTCGGTCTTCCGTGTTCCGAGGCCATGTCTGTACATGCTAGGCTCGTCAAGTAAACCCTAAGTGTATTGCTTGTGTAAATCTGGCTTACACCCGTTGTATGCGAACATTAGAACCTATCACACCCGATCATCATGTGGTGCTTCGGAACAACGATCCTTAGCAACGGTGCACAGTTAGGGGGAACACAATTCTTGAAATTTTAGTGAGAGATCATCTTATTTACTACCGTCGTTCTAAGTAAACAAGATGCAAAAACATGATAAACATCACATGCAATCAATTAAAGTGACATGATATGGCCAATATCATCTTGCTCCTTGGATCTTCATCTTCGGGGCACCATGATCATCTTGTCACCGGCTTGACACCATGATCTCCATCATCATGATCTTCATCATCGTGTCTTGAAGAAGTCGTCACGCCAACTATTACTTCTACTACTATGGCTAACGTTTAGCAATAAAGTAAAGTAATTACATGGCGTTTATTCAGTGACATGCATGTCATACAATAATTAAGACAACTCCTATGGCTCCTGCCGGTTGTCAAGTTTATCGACATGCAAGTCGTGATTCCCTATTACAAGAACATGATCAATCTCATACATCACATATATCATTCATCACATCTTCTTGGCCATACCATATCACATAGCACATGCTGCAAAAACAAGTTAGACGTCCTCTAATTGTTGTTGCAAGTTTTTACGTGGCTTCTATAGGTTTTCTAGCAAGAAAGTTTCTTACCTACGCCAAAACCACAACCTGATTTGTCAATTTCTATTTACCCTTCATAAGGACCCTGTTCATCGAATCCGATCCGACTAAAGTATGAGAGACAGACACCCGCCAGGCACCTTATGCATCTAGTGCATGTCTGTCGGTGGAACCAGTCTCACGTAAGCGTACGTGTAAAGTCGGTCTGGGCCGCTTCATCCCACAATACCGCTGAATCAAGATTAGACTAGTAACGGCAAGAAAGTTGAGAAAACTCAAACGCCCACAACTGCTTTGTGTTCTACTCGTGCAAGATGCTACGCATAAGACCTAGCTCAGATGCCACTGTTGGGGAACGTAGCAGAATTCAAAAAATTTCTACGCTTTCACCAAGATCCATCTAAGGAGACATCTAGCAACGAGCAAATTAGAGTGCATCTACATACCGTTTTGTAGATCGCGAGCGGAAGCTTTCGAAGAAGCGTGGATGAAGTAGTCGTACTCTTCTCGTTCTTCGTCACCGATGATCTAGCACCGAACGGACGGCACCTCCGTGTTCAACACACGTCCGGTACAGCAACGTGACCTCCTTCTTGATCCAGCAAGGGGGGAGGAGAGGTCGTCGGAGATCCAGCAGCACGACGGTGTGGTGGTGGATGCAACGGGAATTCCTGCAGGGCTTCGCCGGCGCCCTGCGGAGGAGGAGGAAGGTGTGACGGGAGGGGGAGAGGCGCCAGAGACTTGGGTGCGGCTGCCCTCTCCCCCCACATATATATAGGGGGCCAGGGGGGTGCGCCAAGCCCTGCAGATGGGATCTGCAGGGGGCGGCGGCCTGGGGGGAGACTTGCCCCCCAAGGCATAGGGGGTGCCTCCCTCCCCTAGGGTTCCAACCCTAGGCGCATGAGGGAGGGCCCAGTAGGGTGCGCCAGCCCACCAGGGGCTGGCCCCCTTCCCCTTGCGGCCTAGGGGGCCCACCGGGATGGGTGGCCGACCCCTCCGGTGGTCCCACGACACTCCCGGTGACCCCCGGAGATCACCCGATGGCCGAAACTGGACTTCCTATATATCATTCTTTACCTCCGGATCATTCCGGAACTCCTCGTGACGTCCGGGATCTCATCCGGGACTCCGAACAACTTTTGGGTTTCCACGTGCATGTATCTCTACGACCATAGCGTTACCGAACCTTAAGTGTGTAGACCCTACGGGTTCGGGAGACACGTAGACATGACCGAGGCCACTCTCCGGTCAATAACCAACAGCGGGATCTGGATACCCATGTTGGTTCCCACGTGTTCCTCGATGATCTTCATAGGATGAACCACTGTGTCAAGGATTCACTCAATCCCGTATGTTATTCCCTTTGTCCATCGGTACGGTACTTGCCCGAGATTCGATCGTCGGTATGCCCGATACCTTGTTCAATCTCGTCATGGCAAGTCTCTTTACTCGTTCCGTAATCCATCATCCCGTGACTAACTCCTTAGTCACTTTGAGCTCATTATGATGACGTCTTACCGAGTGGGCCCAGAGGAACATCTCCGTCATACGGAGTGACAATATCCCAGTCTCGGTTCGTACCAACTCAATAGATACTTTCGGAGATACCCGATGCGTACCTTTATAGCCACCCAGTTACGTTGTGACATTTGGCACACCCAAAGTATTCCTACGGCATCCAGGAGTTGTACAACCTCATGGTCTAAGGAATAAATACTTGACACCGAAAAGCTTATGCATTATGAACTATACGATCTCGTGCTATGCTCAGGATTGGTTCTTGTCCATCACATCATTCTCCTAATGATGTGATCCCGTTATCACTGACATCCCATGTCCATGATCAGGAAACCGTGATCATCTGTTGATCAACGAGCTGGTAACTAGAGGCTTACCAGGGACTCATTGTGGTCTATATATTCACACATGTATCCCTGTTTCCGTACAATACAATTCAAGCATGAATAACAGACAATTATCATGAACAAGGAAATATAATAATAATACTTTTATTATTGCCTATAGGGCATATTTCCAACAGGTTCTAGTCAAATCAGTTGCTCAAGAAGTGCATGTCTCCATGTCATGTTTTAAACTTCCTAGGGGCTTATGTGAACATCTAACTACGTTGATAAGGAAGTATTGGTGGGGAAGCAAGGAAGGAAAAAAGAAAGCCACACTGGGTCTCCTGGCAAACAATGACGCAACCAAAAGGGTTGGGGGGATCCTGGCTTCAAGGACTTTGAACTGTTCAACCTTACCATGCTAGCCAGGCAAGCGTGGCGTCTATTACAGCGCCCCGAGACTTTATGTTCAAGAATCTTGAGAAGCATTTACTACTCAAATTATGGCATTCTTCAAGCAAGCCTTGGAGGACACCCTAGCCAAGTCTGGAGAGCTCTACTAGAAGGAAGAGACACCCTAAAATAAGGACTGATTTGTCGTGTTGGTAATGGAGAGACAATACACATATGGAGCGACAATTGGCTGTCACGGGACGAGATGATGCGCCCGTATGAGTGTTTGAGCTCGAACCCGCCTTCTAGAGTGTCAGAGTTAATTGATCACACGTTAGCTTCATGGGACAGAGCTAGGGTCAAAGCAACTTTCTTGTCAATGGACGTACGAGTGGTAATGGGGATTACTCTCTCTACCCGCAACTTGCCAGATTTTTGGAGCTGGCACTATGGGAAACATGGCGTGTTTTTTGTGAAATCGGCTTATAGAATGCTTGTGGCCACTAAGCAATGGAGAGAAGCCTGGCTTGACGAGAATGATGGCTCTTCGACTATGAACACGGAAGAAGGAGCATGGAAATCCTTATGGAGAACAAACGTCCTTGCCAAGGTTCGAATGTTTCTCTAACGTCTTTCAAAACACTCCTTGCCAACAAACGATGTAAGAGCGCACCGACACATGGCTGATTCTGCTAGTTGTGGCTTATGCGGAGCTCCAGAGTCATGGAGACATTCCCTCATCGAATGTTCGGCGTCCAAATGTGTATGGGTGTTGAGCGACACTGAGCTAGAACATAAGATTATGACGGTGACCGAACCATCGGCCGAGCATTGGTTGTTCACCTTGAAGGATACACTGACTCATCACATGTTCGTGATGTTATCGGTTACCTTGTGGTCCATTTGGTCGTCCCGATGGAAAGCCATACATGAAGAGATTTTTCAGAGCCCACAATCAACTCATGCATTTATTCACAGGTTTATCGCTGATTTACAGATTATATCAGGGCGGCGAAACCTACCAGCAGCCCGGGTAGCTGCACCTACTACATCACCCTTGCCTAGAGCCACAGCACCACCGTAGGGTTTTGCAAAAATCCATGTTGACGCAGCGGTTCGGCATGAGCGAGGAGGATCAGCAGCTGCTGTTTGCAGGGACGACAGAGGGAATTATCTAGGAAGTTCGGCGCTGGTCATTTATGGTGTTTGCAATCCAACAACACTAGAGTCTATAGCTTGTCGGGAAGCACTAGCCCTTGCTGAGGATCTCAATTTATTGAACTTCGTGGTCTCCACCGACCGCAAGCAAGTGGTTCCTGACATCTTAAAAGGAACACGAGGGGCTCATGGTGCGATCATTAGCGAAATCAATCTCCAAGCTACTTTGTCTAATTGTGTTTTCACTTTCGAGGGGCGTGCTGTTAATTATGAAGCACATAGATTAGCTATAGTTTCTCTTTCCCGGGGTATGGGCCGCCATGTGTGGCTTAGCAATCCTCATGACCCTCGATGTATCCCACTTCATGTGGATTTTGGTGATGAATAAATTGTTTTTCACCCCTAAAAAAGGTTGCATCTGTCTACAGTTGTCCTTCTAGTCGCGTGAGGATTTCCTGTTGCAGTCGCCGCCGCTGTTGCAATAGAACTTTTGATCCCCTGGCCTTCGTCTGCCATCCAGGCACTGAGAGGCGGGGGTGGGGGGTTCACATATTTAAGAGTTCTACGTTCTTCGTCAACGTATAGTGATGAGAATAAAATTGCTCACATTTTTTTGACGATGCCATGAGGTTAGAGATTTTTTGTACTCCGATTATTTAGATATAATGAGTTATGTTGATGTGTCAAGCTTTTTTTGTTGGTTTGATTCTTCGTAGAGTTGAAAATTTTCATCGACACCATAATGAAGATATAGTAATTCGACAACCTACACTTCTAGAGGATCATCCCCCACCCAAGTACAATCACCGATTGATGTTTCTCATCTTTTTGAATGAGCGACTCATGGCGCTTCCAGAAACTATTATTGGTAATGTTCATGGGTGAAAGCATGACAACATCATTTCTTCAATTCAATTGCAGCTTCTTTACCAAAGTCTTTGGAGTATTTCTTCGAGCAGAAATTGATACCACAAAGAAGATATTTTCAATAGATTTCATTATAATCTTAGGGCATCTTCAATGACGACCCGCAAATTTCCTCCCGCATTCGTCCGCGGACAGGGGGGACCAGTCCATGGACACGGATGCGGGAGCTGGCCACCCAATGCTGTCGGCATACATTTCAACCCGCATTTCAACTAACCGGACGAAATTCATGCAAACCAACAGATATTCATCAAAGTTCTGATAGAAAATAAGACAAATCATCCATACATAGTGAAAGAACATGCGGTGCCCCCATGTTTAGTTTTGGTAATTGATGACAATCTCTATGGACTAATGGTTTCCTTGAGTTATATTTGAAGGGTTTGTCCATAGGCTTTTCTTGGAGTACATGTGTTGGTTTCAAGGAAAGTTTGTGATGACCAAGGTGCTATTAAGGAATTATCCAAAGAATGGTCTTGTGAGTGTTGAGCTTATTACAAGCATGTCTTGAAGAAGAAGAGTGTTTTATCATTCATGTTTACCTTCAAGACATCATCCAAATGAACAGAGTTGGAAAGATTCAAGGTTTATCAAGACTAAGTGAAGGAGTGAATCAAGTTGATCAACACACAAAGCGTAGAAGATGTACTGGGAGGGATCAAGTGATCCCATGGTATGGTAAACATTGTCAATTACGCTTTGTGTACTAACCCATGGTCTTCGTGAGAGTTCTTTGTGGGGTTAGGTTGCGGTGTGCGAGTTCAAGTGATGCATCACGAGGAGATCAAGTTCTTGAAGCTTGCCGTCCATTGTGGTGACAATGAACTTGTGAAGATATGCCGAAGAGTGGCTCACCCATAGTGGAGTATGGGGGAGCAATCTACTAGTCTTCACCGAGCCAACGCAATCAAGAAAGGTGGTCCAACTTGAGGAAGTCAAGATCGTCTACATCTAACTCAAGTGGACTTTGTGCAAGGCAAATGTTTGCCCTTGATAGGTTCTCTATTTTACCGGTCTCATGGTGGTAGTTTGGAGACCGGGTTATAGGATCGATTGTCGTACTATCAAGGGGGGCTCTCAGTGAGTAGCTTGATCGTATCGTTCGTAGAGAGCTCAAACCATTGCATGCTTGCATCATCTTTATTGGTTCTTGTTTGGTTCTTCTCCTTGTGAGATTGAGAGCTTATGGTCATCTTGATGACAAGCTCGAGGTCATCAAAAATGGAGTTCACATGCATCTTCTATGATGTTTTCGATGTTGGAGGTTATGCCGGTTCTTCTCTGATGGAGTGTTCACTCCTCTATATCTTAGGCATACCTCCCTGCCTCTTCTTAGTATAACCAGTCGTTGTTTTGATGCTACACGTCTTCCCCTATCCAACAAGCTTGAGTTTGCTCAATTAGGAGCTCATTTGCAGAAGTTATGGCAATTTTGGTTTTATTGCATCCTTCTGTGTCTTTAGCTGCGATATGAAGGCGTCCAAGTGCTAAAGCCTCAACGGTGTGCGGTAGTACCGCTCAAGGGAGCGGTAGTACCGCAGGAGCTAAGCGGTAGTACAGTGAGCGGTAGTACCGCTGCCCCCAGCCCTGACGCAAACGCATGCGGTAGTAGGCGCGGATGTAATTTGTTACATCCGCCCTCATGTGGTAGTACCACGACTCCTGTCTGGTACTACCGTGCCTGATACGTCCAAAACATATCTATAATTTCTGCTTGCTCCATGCCTCTTTTGTGTGATATTGCTATGATATTTATGCACTTCCATACACTTTTGATCATATTTGGACTAACCTATTAACTCAGTGCACCCCAGTACCAGTTTCTGTTTTCTGCTGTTTTTGTATTTCAGGTTTTCCCATTACTTAAATTGCCAAAAAAATTCCGGGAAAAATATATAAAAAATCAGAGCTCCAGAAGCTTCCACGCGCGAGAAGTGGGGCCAGAGGGGAGCCAGGGGCAGCCCAGGCGGCCTGCCCACGCGGCCCCCCTCCTGGCCGCGCCGGGGGGCGCCTGGGCCCCCCTTACCTCCTCTGGTGACCCCCTTTGGCTTATATTTACATCGCGTCCCTAAACCCTCGAGAACGGAACCCTTTTTCGCGATCTCATCTCTGTTCCGCCGCCGCCGCGCTTCCAAGATCGGGAGCACCAGGAGAACTCTTCCCGGCACCCTGCCGGAGGGGAGAACCACCACCGGGAGCTTCTCCACCACCATGGACGCTTCCCGGATGAGTTGTGAGTAGTCCCCTTTGGACCATGGGTCCATGACCAGTAGCTATGTGATGTTCTCCTCCCCTCTTTGTTCTTCATCGGTTAGACCTCGTGAGCTGCCCTACATGATCGAGGCACATATGTAATCTTTATGCTGTTGCTATGCTGAGTTTGCTGGGATCCGATGGATTATGAGATTATGTTCAGATTGTGTGTGAGTAATATATTTGATTCACCTCTTTTATATTTATGTTCTTGAGTAATTCTTGCATGTTCTCCGTTGCTGTTTATTGCTTTGGCCAAGTAGTAGGTAGTAACTCCAAGAGGGAACGTTATGCTTGATTGTGGGTTCATGCCCCTCGATGACTAGCTTGAGTGACAGAAACACGAGTCTAGGGGATGTGCTGTTGCCACAAGGGGGAAAACAACGGTGCTTGTACTTGCGGGTGCAAGGATTGTTTACTTTACGCAAAGTTCTTTTAATGCAGTTGTCTGTTGCTTTGAGTTTACACTATGGGTGGGACTCACAACTTAATACCAGCGAGTTGTTCTGGATAGATATCTCAAGGTGGATGATTAGTAGTAGATGCAGATGGATTTCGGTCTACTTGCCTTGGCGTACCGCCCATGCTTTTGAGCCTCTACCTTTCTTTGCAGCATAGTTAGCACTGGTTTCCGCACATAATCCTGTCAATTGCCCAGCTGTAATTCGTTTACCTCGCTTAGCTGTTTTATCGTCTTTTGGGAGAGAGACATCACTAGTGAACATCATGGGACCCCGGTCCATATTACCATCACTGGTCACACCCGTTATTTACTTTCTGTTCTTATTTCCTAGTTGCAGTCATACCTATCACTATTATCTCTTGCGTTTGATCCTTTGTAAACGACAAGGCGGGAGGGATTGGCAACCTCTCTGTACTCGTTGGGAGCAAAGTTATTTGTATCTGTGTGCAGGTCCTATCAAGCAAAAGTCTCTGGCGCTATTGACACCTTCTTGTCGACCCTCGGAGTCTCATGGGATTCGATCCTTGGTATCTTTGCCAAGGGAAAACTACCGCTACGCTACATCTCAAACCTTCCACTTGGGGTAACCAACGAGGGGCGAGAAGCCATCAAGCAAAGTTTTCTGGCGCCGTTGCCGGGGACTCCACTCTTCAAGATAGGGGAGTTGCACTCTATCTTTTATCTTTGCTTTTTAGTCTTGTTAGTTTTACCTTTCAGTTTTCTTTATGTCTTTTCACTAGTTTTGCTTAATGGAAAACAACAAAAATATGAGAGAGCTTTATAAGCTCTACCTTGCTTTGGGACATGATGTGTTTGAAGAGAAAATTAAAAAACCTATGGAACTTTATTATTTGCATAACAATCATGATGGTGGTGATGTTATTAGTATGCTTTCTTTGAATATCAATATTGCTAATGACATGGAAAGCTCTAAGCTTGGGGATGACACGTTTGATGAACATGATATTTTTAGTCCCCCAACTTTTGAAGATGAATATGATGTCTTCAGTCCACCTACTATTGAGGATAAAATTTATTATGATTATGATATGCCTCCTAAATACAATGACTACCATGATGGTTATGATTGTTTTACTCTCACTATTCCTAATAAGAAAGATTTTGCTTATATGAAGAGTAATGATACCTTTTTGCATGTGGATCATGGTAACAATGCTTTATGTGATGCTTATATTGTTGAGTTTATTCGTGATCCCACTGAAAATTATTATGAGAAGGGAACATATGCTTATAGATATTTCAATAATATCAAGTTCCCTCTCTTTATGTTGAAGGTTTTGAAGCTGCACTCGTTTTGTCTTCCTATGCTTATTGCTTTGTGCTTCAATGAATTATTGTATTGCAATATTCCTATGCATAGGAAGCATGTTAGGCTTAAATGTGTTTGGTATTTGCTTCTTGATGCTCTCTTTTGTTCTTCAACTCTTATTCCTACGAGAGCATCATTAAAGTCTTAAGCCTATCTTTATGGCTATAAAGAAAGAGCTCTAGGGAGACAACCTTGTTATCTTTGCTTTCAGTTTGTTCTTTCAGTTTTAGTGGTCTTGATGTTTGTTACTACAGTAGCATCATCATTTTATCTTTACTTTTCAGCTTTGTGCCAAGTTTAGCCTCTGACTGCAAGAAAGTTCAAAAGTTGTGACGTGCTATCCAGGAAACAGATTCTGTCCTTGGACAGAAAAAATCGTATAAAATCACCAGATCATCTTTTTGGTCTGAATTTTTTTGACAGCGTGCTCTATACAATTGGCTTTCGGGCATCTGTTCTGAGTTTTTTGATTTGAGTTGCAGAAGTGCCTCGAAAAAATTATTTACTACCTGCTGGTCTGTTTTTCACAGATTCTGTCCTGTTTTGCCTTTTCTTCGTTTTGCAAACCTTGAGCTTGCTTTTTCTTTGCAAAAACCTTTTGGCAATCTTGAGAAACAGTAGCTCGTCAAGATTATCTTTATTTCCAGCAAGGAAAAATTATTTTATTATGGGTACTAACCTCACTAATCAGATTATGATGAGTTATGTATGAAGGGAGTTTTCAAGTGTGCGAGGGAAGATGGTAAAAAGATTCAGGAGGGTCAAACGCTCAAGCTTGGGGATGCCCCCGTGCACCCCCAAGAAATATTCAAGAAGACTCAAGCGTCTAAGCTTGGGGATGCCCCCGTGCATCCCCTTCTCCATCAACAATTATCAGTTCGTCTTTCGTTCCACTATATTTTAATCACTTCATGCGTTATGTGCTATGCTTGGAGCGTCTTGCCTTTAGTTTCCTTTTTAGTTTTCTTTAGCTTTGCTTGCTGTTCATAACAAGTTAGAACCCAGCTTTCTTTGTGTGGGAGAGAAACACGCTCCACTTCAACCTAGAACACAACATAGGATTTTTCATGCTTATCTTTCCTGTGTGTGTTCTTTGTCTTTCCATAGCTACTGTCATGTTTAGCTCTTAGTTTCATGCTTTACTTTTTAAAGAGATTTTGTTTAGTTGGTTGCTGAACTCTCTTGAGTTTTCATGTTCATCTTGTTAAGAGAGTTTGTCTGTTGCACTGAGTTGTGTGTCTTAACTTAAAGTAGGTAATTAAGGTTGCTATTTAATTTTAGTAGTAACTCGCAATAGTTTTGAGGTATTGCCATGAGTAATGTTTGAACTTTTGGTGTCAAGAGCTTTAGCCTATTAGTGATAGATGTCGTATTTTGGCCAATCCGTGTTTATTTTCGAAAACCTACAAAATAGTTGAGAACTTTAGCTACTAAATGGATCACTAATCTTTGGAGGGATCGAATATTAGAGTACACTCACGTACCATGGGTCGAGGATGAGCAAGGGTAACCAAACCCCCATACACACCTCCTCGGGGTACTTGTCTCTTTGTGAACCTCCTATTAGATTGAGAGTTACCGATAATAAGTACATGAGTTCTTCAGACTAATGTGAGTATTCGAAGGTTGACACTTTGTAATGCCCCGGATGTAATACTTTCCCTTTTGGGTATATAATATATCTCCGGCTTCATCTTTTTCCATTCCGGGTTCTTTGTCTTTCGGGTTTTCGTCGTTTTGTCGTGTGAGTGTGTGGCATTCATTCATATCATGTAGACATGTGCATCGCATTGCTTTTGTGTTGTCGGTTGCATCCGGTTCCACGCGTTCCTTCCCGTTGTCCGTTTCGCGTTCCGGAGCTCCCTCACGTGTCCGTGGCGTCCCGTAGACCTACTTTGGTGTTTGGGCGTGTAACGTTACCGGTGTGTCGCGAGGTTGTTGTGTGTGTTGTTGTTTTGTGGTGTGCAACCCGCCTCTCAAATCTCGTCGCGTTTGGACTCCATTTGCTATCCCAACAGTTATTCGTGTGGGTCCAAAGTGCCTTCTCTTTGTGGCCCAGAAACACCCCTACAGCAGCCCACTACTCTCTCCTAGGCCCATCTAAACTTCCCCCGCGATCGGATCCGTCGGATCGCGATCGGAGGGCTCCTAACACCCCAAATCCCCCCTAACCCTAAAAATCTGCTATATAGACCCCCCTAGGTCCATTTTGGGCATCCCTAACCTCTGGCCCTTCTTCCCCTTTTTTTCTCCCCTCATTTATTTCCGTGCTCCGTGTGCATCCTTAGTGCATCCATCATGCATCCATCATTTTTCGAGTGCGCATTGCATCTTGTTGATTCGTGCCTTGTGTGATTGTATTGTTTAGAGCCGGAAGCTGAGACCGAGTACGAGTACGAGCACGAGGTTACCAACGAGGTTGAGCACGAGGACCCTTCTTACGATCCGAACGACTTCTCTTCAGGCAAGATGATCGAACCCCGATAACATTACTATATTCACCTATTTCTAGTAGTTCCGTTCTATAGTTTTGCCTCGATGCCCATGTTCTTCCTGTCAGCCTCCTACTTGTAACCATTACCATGTTTAACCACCCTACCTATGCAAACCGTTGCTTGGCTAAGTACGCTTCGCTCAGCCCTTCTTATAGCATTGCTAGTTGCAGGTGAAGATCGAAGATGCTTGCTTCATGTTGAAGTTTTGTTGGGTTATATCACACTATATAATTGCTAAAATGAAATCATCTATATATTGGCAAGGGTGGAAGGCTAAGCCTTTTTCTTGATGATTTGTTCCACTCATGCCGTTAGGAACCGTATAAACCGGTGTTATGTTCCTTGATTATGCGTTCCTAACACGGTTGGGGTGTATGGGACCCCCTCGATAAACCGCTAAGTGCTAAGTCTTTTCCAGCAAGTCCCAACATTGGTACTATTTGCCTAATAACAAATTAAACTTGCATAGGGAGTTATAAACCCTTTTTTCTTAATCAACAACCCCGGGCCAGTGCTCCACATGAGTGTTGGTCCGAAACGGGGAGCATGCGGGGCCACCTCGAGGAAACTCAACGGCTGGTAAAAACCCGTAGCTTCGCCCATCAGGTCGTGTCCTGAGACTTAGATACGCACGGCTACTATCGGGGTGTCGACACGCCGGGAGGATTTGCTGGATTAGCCTTACCTTAGTTCGGTATATCTTGAGCACGGGATTCCGAGAATACTCGGGTCTTCACACTTTGGAGTTGCGACTCCGCGGATCGTGGGCTTGTAATGGGTCAAGTTGGAACACCCCTGCAGGGTTATGAACTTTCGAAAGCCGTGCCCGTGGTTATGTGGCAGATGGGAGCTTGTTAATATCCGGTTGTAGATAACTTGACACAATGTTTCTAATACACTACCAGCGTGTGTTCCGTGACTGTCAATTTCCGAATAGGGATTCGGGAGTTGAACACGGAGGGGTTATGTTTGTTGAGCTTGTAGCTAGGATCACTTCGTGATCACTTCTCGTCCGAGGCTTTCTCTTCTCGCTCTCACTCACGTAAGCTAGTTGCTAGTTGCTGCTGGAGACACTTATTTTTTTCTTCAGCCTTTCCTCTCCCAAGGCTTGAATAGTCTTGTTACCCGGGAACGGGATTGCTGAGTCCTCTGTGGCTCACAGTTACTTCACCACCCCCCCAGATGCAGGTCCAGCTGTGAGCTATCCAGGTGATGGCACCGAGCTGGATTGGGAGTTCGACGAGGAGCGTAGTCGGTACTATGTTCGTTATCCGGATGATCAGTAGTGGAGACTTCTACTAGGATTCGTTCCGACCTATGCATGTTATTTAAGTTTGGTATCTTGACATTTGGATTTTGCCCTTAGAGGGTTGTGATATTCTTAATGTATGATGTTTGAGACATGTATTGTATTTGTGTGACGTGGCGAGTGTAAGCCAACTATTTATGTTTACAATCCCCTCTTTTACATGAGATGTGCAAAGATTACCAAACTTGAGATCATTCTAGGATGGACTTATGCCTTTAAGTCGTGCCTCGACACGTAGGAGGTATAACTCCATCCTGGGCATTACACACTTCCACCTACCCATATTTTTCTAGCCTCTTCGGTACCGTGCATTGCCCTTTCTCACCTCGAGAGTTGGCGCATACTTCGCCGGTGCATCCAAATCCTTGGCACGATACGCTCTGTCATCATAAGCCTCATTATATCCTTCCTCAAAACAGCCACCATACCTACCTATTAAGGCATTTCCATAGCCTTTCCGAGATACATTGCCATGCAACATCCATCCTCTCATGACTTGATCTTCATGTCATACATGCTTTTTGCTTGATCGATGAGCCGCATGCTAGTTGGGCCTTGCCCTAATCATTGCTACATGACGCGCTAGTATCATTGCATATCCTGCTACACTGGCAGAGGCATACATTTGCATACATCATGATAGTTTCATTTTCTTTATGGTGAGTACTTTTGTAAAGTGTGAAAGATCTTCTATACTTCTTGTAATACATAGAGTGTTGCCCCTAAGTGAGGAAAAGATCCCAAAGAGGACAAATCAAAAGATCCCAAAGAGGACAAAATCAAAAGATCCCAAAGAGGACAAAATCAAAAGATCCCAAAGAGGACAAATAAGAGATAAATAGAAAGAGCCATTGAGGACACAAAAATAATAAAAAAAATAAAAAAGGAAAAATAAATAAAAAGAGAGAAGGGGGCACACTACTATTTCTTTTGAGAGATCCACACTCGTACTCCATCTTATACCTTGTACTCCATAGAGATTATCATTTATGCATATAGCTATGTGGGGACCTTTACACTATAGAACTTGGCTTGTATATTCCAATGATGAGCCTCCTCAAAAGAGCTCTAGGTCTTCTTGAGCAAGCAAGTTGGATGCACCCCCACTAGTTCCATTGGAGAGCTTACCTTAGCTCATATGTGCATCCGTTGCATGGCAATCCATACTCCTCGCATCATATCTATCATTTGGCTTTCTCTCGCCGATGATTGTCCTCATTGATGTGAGCCTTTCACACCTTTTTGTCTTCCCCCTCTATCATTTCTCTCTTTGCCATCCTAAGTGTCGACTTTCTTGCTTACGCTCATCCATTGCATGAGTGCTCAAAATATCGAAAGGGAGTGGATCATTTTGACTTGTACCTGGCTGACGGTCTGGGGATGAGTCAAGATAAGATTTCAAAGAAGACCAAGTGTGAAACTTTAGTAGATTAAGTTCTCAACAATACAAAAACTATGTTTTACTCTCTCATATATCCATATCCCCTTTCTTGCACGCAAACACCATTTGGAGACATTCGAGTCACGGACAGCGAGAGCTCTTGCACCTTTATGTTCTTATGTTACTTGTTACAATGCTAATATAGACTCTTGCTTGTTATGACTTGAATTGGATTACATGCCTTGATTGCTTTACTTAAAAGTTCTTATATGGTTGATAGCATGTCACCACAGAAATTATGCTTGTTATCATTTACCTACTCGAGGACGAGCAGGAATTAAGCTTGGGGATGTTGATACGTCCAAAACGTATCTATAATTTCTGCTTGCTCCATGCCTCTTTTGTGTGATATTGCTATGATATTTATGCACTTCCATACACTTTTGATCATATTTGAACTAACCTATTAACTAAGTGCACCCCAGTGCCAGTTTCTGTTTTCTGCTGTTTTTGTATTTCAGGTTTTCCCATTACTTAAATTGCCAGAAAAATTCCGGGAAAAATATATAAAAAATCAGCGCTCCAGAAGCTTCCACGCGCCAGAAGTGGGGCCAGAGGGGAGCCAGGGGCAGCCCAGGCGGCCTGCCCACGCGGCCCCCCTCCTGGCCGCGCCGGGGGGGCGCCTGGGCCCCCCTTACCTCCTCTGGTGACCCCCTTTGGCATATATTTACATCGCGTCCCGAAACCCTCGAGGACGGAACCCTTTTTCGCGATCTCATCTCTGTTCCGCCGCCGCCGCGCTTCCAAGATCGGGAGCACCAGGAGAACTCTTCCCGGCACCCTGCCGGAAGGGAGAACCACCACCGGGAGCTTCTCCACCACCATGGATGCTTCCCGGATGAGTTGTGAGTAGTCCCCCTTGGACCATGGGTCCATGACCAGTAGATATGTGATGTTCTCCTCCCCTCTTTGTTCTTCATCGGTTAGACATCGTGAGCTGCCCTACATGATCGAGGCACATATGTAATATTTATGCTGTTGCTATGCTGAGTTTGCTGGGATCCGATGGATTATGAGATTATGTTCAGATTGTGTGTGAGTAATATATTTGATTCACCTCTTTTATATTTATGTTCTTGAGTAATTCTTGCATGTTCTCCGTTGCTGTTTATTGCTTTGGCCAAGTAGTAGGTAGTAACTCCAAGAGGGAACGTTATGCTTGATTGTGGGTTCATGCCCCTCGATGACTAGCTTGAGTGACAGAAACATGAGTCTAGGGGATGTGTTGTTGCCACAAGGGGGAAACAACGGTGCTTGTACTTGCGGGTGCAAGGATTGTTTACTTTACGCAAAGTTCTTTTAATGCAGTTGTCTGTTGCTTTGAGTTTACACTATGGGTGGGACTCGCAACTTAATACCAGCGAGATGTTCTGGATAGATATCTCAAGGTGGATGATTAGTAGTAGATGCAGATGGATTTCGGTCTACTTGCCTTGGCGTACCGCCCATGCTTTTGAGCCTCTACCTTTCTTTGCAGCATAGTTAGCATTGGTTTGCGCACATAATCCTGTCAATTGCCCAGCTGTAATTCGTTTACCTCGCTTAGCTGTTTTATCGTCTTTTGGGAGAGAGACATCACTAGTGAACATCATGGGACCCCGGTCCATATTACCATCACTGATCACACCCGTTATTTACTTTCTGTTCTTATTTCCTAGTTGCAGTCATACCTATCACTATTATCTCTTGCGTTTGATCCTTTGTAAAAGACAAGGCCGGAGGGATTGACAACTTCTCTGTACTCGTTGGGAGCAAAGTTATTTGTATATGTGTGCAGGTCCTGTCAAGCAAAAGTCTCTGGCGCTATGGACACCTTCTTGTCGACCCTCGGAGTCTCACGGGATTCGATCCTTGGTATCTTTGCCAAGGGAAAACTACCGCTACGCTACATCTCAAACCTTCCACTTGGGGTAACCAACGAGGGTGAGAAGCCATCAGTGCCGGACTTTCGTCAGCTCCAATCTCAGCGGAAGTAGGCGCGGATGTAATTTATCACTTTCGCGCATTTCCAATACTAGTTGATGCCTGCCTTACGGTAGTACCGTAAGGGAGCGCGGTAGTACCACTCCGGCGGTCCTATCGTTCGTTGCCATGTGCAACAGGCCCTCATCCGGTCACTGCCGCGCGAGATGTAGTACCGCACCGCCTTGCCATAGTATCGCATGGCCTTGCGGTAGTACCGCAAGTTCGGTGCAGTAGTACCGCGCCGCGAGGGCTGTGAGAGGGGATAACGGTTGGATTCTTTCCCCTCCTATAAAAGGGGGTTTTCTTCCCCAATGGATCTTATCCCTTGAGCTCGTGTTCTCCCCCCATTGTTGACCTTCTTTGAGCTTGCTATCTCTCAATCCCTCCATGGATTCTTGCTAGTTTTGGGGGGAAAAGAGAGAGGAGATCTAGATCCACATTTCCACCAATCACTTTCTCCTCTAGGTGAGGGGAACCCCTTGGATCTAGATCTTGGAGTTCTTGGTGTTCCCCTTCTTGTTCTTCCTCTCATTTCCTCCCTAGCATTCGTTGCTTTAGTGGGATTTGGGAGAGAAGGACTTGGGCACTCCGTGTGCCCTTGCCATTGCATTTGGTGCATCAGTTTGAGTTCTCCACGATGGTACGTGGAAGTTACAAGTTGAGAAGCTTATTACTCTTGGGTGCTTGGTACCTTTGAGCTTGTTCCTCTTGGGTGCTTGGGCGCCCTAGACGGTTGTGGTCATCTCGAAGCCATATTCTATTGTGATGAAGCTTCGTGGTGTCGTTGGGGAGATAGCCCCAGCCTTGTGGTGCTCGGAGCTCAATCATTATGGTGTAAAGCTCCGGGTAAGCGTCGGGGTCTCCAATTAGGTTGTGGAGATCGCCCCGAGCAATTCGACGGGTTTCGGTGACCGCCCCCAAGGGTTGCCAAAGTGTACGGGTTCGGTGACCGCCCCCAAGGGTTGCCATTTGTACGGGTTCGATGACCGCCCTCAAGGGTCCCTTAGTGGAATCACGACATCTTGCATTGTGCGAGGGCGTGAGGAGATTACAGTGGCCCTAGTGGCTTCTTGGGGAGCATTGTGCCTCCACACCGCTTCAAACGAAGATTAGCATCCGCAAGGGTGTGAACTTCGGGATACATCGTTGTCTCCGCTTGCCTCGGTTATCTCTTACCCGAGCCCTTTACTTATGCACTTTACTTTGTGATAGCCATATTGTTTCTGCCATATATCTTGCTATCACCTAATTGTTTATCTTGCTTAGCATAAGTTGTTGATGCACATAGGTGAGCCTAGTTGTTATAGGTTTTATGCTTGACAAATTAACCGATAGGTTTATTCCCTTTTTGTTCAAGCCCAAACCGTAATTATTTTAAAGCGCCTATTCACCGCCCCTCTCTAGGCGACATCCACGATCTTTCACATAGCATGCAAATTAAGTCTAGTACAATAATGTCTTAAATTCAACTAGATTAACAGGTTGCCCAGCAAGTTTTTATCAACGGATCATGTCGTCCCACGCATACTCCCTTTTCGGCTTCATCCAATGGTGTATGTACGTAAATAACCGTCCCTTTGTCATTTGATACATCACGGCAATGCGTGCAGACTACATAAAGTGTAGACCAAACATTAAGTGAATGAATCAATCAACAAGTGGAGCAAGAGGAGGCAAAAAACTTACGTTCTTGTCCTCTGCTGCGTACAACGACCACCTTGCCTTCAGCTGACAAAACACGTTACAAAACTTGGTGACGTGGGTCTGGATAGCGTACTAGCGATACGATAACGACCTGTTGCATTCTTGAACGATATACATATCATAGGGCGCAATGTGCTTTTGTGCGTGAAACGATTCATGCATTTGCAGCGAGAAGGTTCACTCAGCTCATGCCTACGAAATCCACCGATACGATGACCCACGCACCGCACAACAACTCAACCTCCATGGTCGAGTATCTCGTCATCCATCGTACTCTAAAAAATGACATAGTGTTCGAAAATAAGCTCACTGTCGTTTGACCGAATACCTGTCAGGTGTGGTGTCCGCCATGGAGGTCGTCGACAAGGGGGCGGAGTGTACCTGGGTACAAACGGCTCCAAGGTGGACCGTGTCGTTGTAAAGTCGAGCGGACGCGTCGGTGCTGGTTGCGGACGTCTGGCAATGCCTCTATGGCGGATGGAGAGGTACAACGGCGACGACGAAGATGGAGGTGCGGATGCAAAACTAGTGGGGGAAGGGACAGTGGAAGGAAATATGACCAATTTTTTTATATAAAATAAAACACTCCTTATTAATCTATATATGATACAAACGAATGTGCCACTTCAATTCTACACTTTTCCTATTGGTGTTTTTAACATCCGGCGAGTCAAAAAGGCCCTCAACCCGTAGCCTGTGGAGATCCAGTCCCGTTGTCATCACCTCTTATACCTGGCCAAACCTCGGGCCGGATCTAGTCAAGCCCGAGGCAAAAAACCTAGGCCCGACCCAGCCATCGGGTCTGGTTTTCAAGCTCTGCCCGAACGCGTAAAAGCCCGCCAAGCCTCGGGCCGGGCTCCTTCAGAAAAGCGCAAAAACCTCAGACTCAGGCCTGGCCCGTTTATTGGGCTCAAAATTTAGGCCCGAGCCCGTCCCTCTCCGGGCTGCCCATGGCGATGACTAGACCTGGCCATGGACAGCCCGGCCTAGCCGGCTCGGCCCGAAAAAGCCCGACCCGGCCCAGCCCGACGCTGCTCCCGGGCCGGGCTCGGGCCTAGATATTGAATCCGATGGCTAGGTCGGGCCGGGCCCAGGCCCATCGTTTTTGCTCTTTTTTGAAGGGGCCCGACGCGTGGCCCGAGGCCCGCCGGGCTTTTGCAAGTTCGGGCCGGGCTTGGGCCAAAAAACAGGCCCGATGACCTGACCGGGCTGGGCTCAGGCCTAGATTTTTTGGCTCGGGCTTGGCTAGGTATAGCGAGGACTATCACCTCTGCACAGACCACTGCTGCGCGAGTGCGCAACCTGTCGGTCGACTCGCCGATCCCACCCACTGTCTGTCGTGGGTCGTTCTCGTTCTCCCGGTGATCTCCCTGCTTCCCGCGTCGCCTCCCATAAGAAACACCGCCGACTCCGCTCGTCAACCTCGCCGCTTTGACGCACTCGCTCGCATTCCGTCCCGCCCCCGCCCCGGATCTCGATGCGCCCGCCTTCCTGAAGCCGGCGCCACCATGTCAGCCAGCGACGACGACCACGCCTCGCTCCTCAGATCCCACCCCGCCGCCTCGCCGTCGCTGTCGTGCCCCTCGCCGCGCGCGGCCGCCGGCCACCGCCACGCCGACATCGAGGCGGCCGACGAGGCCGCCCTCGCCGCCTCCCCGAGGCGCGCCGGGGGCGTGCGCGGCCTCCTGCGCCACCTCGACCGCCGCATCCACGCCCGCGGATCTGCCCGTCGGCAGCAGCAGCAGCAGAAGCTCGACCGCTCCGCCGCGCTCCCCGAGGAGCCGTCTGCCGCGCCGTCGCAGCTGCAGCGGGAGAGGGCGGGGGAGGAGCTCGGGGACGGGGCGCCCCCCGAGTGGGCGCTGCTGCTCATTGGCTGCCTCCTTGGGCTCGCCACCGGCATCTGCGTCGCCGCCTTCAACCGAGGGGTGAGTGCTTCTGGTTAGGGTTCTCGTATGCGCCTCTGATTTAAGCTACGATCGCCGCATTGTGTTGTACTCTACTATCTGTAGCTGGCATTAATGTTTAGACGTACTAGCAATCCTTAATTAATGATAACCAACTTGTAAGCATTTTTGGAATGTGTAACTGCTTTGTCTGCACAGATGCTTTGGAAGAAGCAAACCCAGTTGAAATCAATGCCATGCTGCAAAATTTGGTTTCATTTTCTGCATTACTGATCTCACTACATTGGGTTTCTTGTTTTTGCATATCCATGTATTCCTAATTTGCCTGTGATTTACTTTAATCTCAGTTACATTTCTAAGTTGATCATCCAACCATCCTCATCCACAATCCAGTCCATCTGAATATAAAATCTAGACTAATAATTGTAGCAAAGTTTTTTTTTTTACCAAAGTTGCACACTTCTTTTGACTGAAATTTTAGGCTTAGTACTGTTGCAATTTGAGGAGGTGACTAAGATTTATGAAAACTACAGGTAGCTGAGAATCACCAAAACACAAAAATTAAGTTTGTATATTAACTTATTAAGTGAGATTGAAGTGGTGGATGCCAAAACACAACAAATTTCATTAAAACAGGCCACATTATGTCAATCTGGTTTTTTAATGGACACAATGTAGAGTTTCTGTTGGTGCATTATTACCTGTGATCCAGACACTAGAATTTGAAATAAATGCTGAAGTTCTGTGCTTACATCCTGCATGACTGATTCTATATATAGCTCCTGTTATTGATTTGTTAGGTCCATGTCATCCATGATTGGGCGTGGGCAGGTACCCCCAATGAAGGTGCAGCTTGGCTCCGTCTGCAGAGGTTATCTGATACTTGGCACAGGATACTGCTGATCCCTGTGTCAGGAGGTGTAATCGTAGGAATGATGCACGGGTTGCTCGAGATATTTGAGCAGCTCAAACTTGCGAAACAACCGCAGAACCAAGGATTCAGTTTACTTGCAGCCATCTTTCCGACTGTAAAGGCTGTCCAGGCTGCCGTGACTCTGGGGACAGGTTGCTCATTGGGGCCTGAAGGTCCTAGTGTGGATATTGGTAAATCATGTGCACTTGGGTGCTCAGAAATGATGGAGAACAATCGTGAAAGACGGATCGCTCTTGTGGCTGCTGGGGCTGCTGCTGGAATTGCTTCAGGTATAATATTGATTATTAGATACCCTTCTGTTTATTTAGCACTGAATGAATTTATTCAGTAAAAATTAATAAATTAATAAATCACAAAATGACAACACCATGTTAGTTTGTTGGATCCGGTAATAGGGTCAATTTTGTTGACATGTCTACGTCACTACTTTCTATGATTGGATGTAGTACTATTTAGTATTTGAAGAATTAATCTGCATACCTTTCTAAAATAACCTGAATGCCATAATTGAGAACCAACTTGCTGCCTACGTGGCCCTAACTTTTAACTCCTAAGTTGTGTTGTTACCCTTCTGATATGGCTTTTGCTGATATAAAGTGTTTCTTATGTGTGGGGTTTCAGGTTTTAATGCAGCAGTTGCTGGGTGTTTCTTTGCCATCGAGACTGTATTGCGGCCTCTTAAAGCAGAAAATGCACCTCCTTTTACTACTGCTATGATAATATTGGCATCAGTTATTTCATCGACTGTATCAAATGTTTTGCTTGGAGAAAGACCCGCTTTTACGGTGCCAGCATATGAGCTGAAATCTGCTGCTGGTACATGTTCTGACTTTTTTCATCGTTAACTGTAAGAGTGGAGATTCATCTATTCATTACAGTTTTGATATATTACCATAACCATCTTTTTCATCACGTTGTGGGACACATCTTGCATAGTTTTGTCTGGCATCCATTGCCATTCATCAAACCCGAATACCCAATTTTTTGTTTTTTGTTGAGACATTGGTTACAAGGTCGAGATCGAACTTTGTCACGAAGTTTAGGGCTCATTTGATTCATAGGATAGGAAAAATGGAAGAATAGAAAAATTGAAGGATTGCTATGCCCTACCCACTTGAATCCTATCGAAGTAGAAAACATAGAAATTGGCACAACTGGGTGTTTGATGGCAGCATAGGAAAATCATAGGATTCTTTGAAAGAGGTCAGACCTCATGGAAAATTTCCTATGAAATAAACTAAGAAAAGTTCCATACGATTAACTCCTAACGATTGCTTTCCTGCAAATCAAACACCTACCACGGGAAAAAGTCCATAAGATCACAATCCTACGAAAATCCCATGAATCAAAGGAGCCCTTAGTACTTGGCCTATTCTATATAGACTTCGAGTTCCTCACAGAATCCTAGTTTCTTTAATATGTTGACATGGGTTATTCACTCAGTAATAATTTTCTCCTTTTGTATTGCAATATCTGAACAGGGGGTTTCTGAAGGTTATTATTGCCTCCCATTTTTGTTTTGCAGAGCTACCTCTATACCTCATCTTAGGAATGCTTTGTGGGGCAGTCAGTGTGGTATTTGGACGGTTGGTAGTATGGTTTTCAAGATTTTTTGCCTACATGAAAGAAAGGTTTGATTTTCCCATTGTAGTGTACCCTGCTTTGGGTGGACTTGGAGCTGGCCTCATAGCCCTCAAATATCCAGGGATTTTATACTGGGGTTTCACAAATGTTGAAGAAATATTGCATACTGGGAAGAGTGCTTCTGCTCCTGGTATCTGGTTATTAACTCAACTTGCAGCTGCGAAGGTAGTTGCGACCGCCCTTTGTAAGGGGTCTGGTCTTGTGGGTGGGCTATATGCTCCAAGCCTGATGATCGGGGCTGCTGTTGGAGCTACTTTTGGAGGGTCAGCTTCATACTTAATAAATGCAGCTATACCTGGTAGTGCTGCTGTTGCACAGCCACAAGCTTATGCTCTAGTAAGTTGCTCTGCAGTTATTTTCTTTATTGCTTAAAACAATAGTGTTTTATGAAACTAATTATCTGGACTGCAGGTTGGAATGGCTGCTACATTGGCTTCAGTCTGTTCAGTCCCGTTGACTTCCGTATTACTGCTCTTTGAGCTTACAAAGGATTACAGGATTTTGCTACCTCTGATGGTAAGTATGACTGTTAGTGCTTGCCTCGCCTCCCAACTCTTTGTTTGAATGTAGTCTTCTTTCTGCATTTTATGCAGAGATGTTCATGTTATGTTTCCTGTTTTGCTATTGCATTTTCTTACCTGATGCATATTGTTTGTTTGATTCACTCTAACAGGGAGCAGTTGGACTGGCAATATGGGTTCCTTCTGTTGTAAACCAACCAAATGATGGTGAATCTTCAGGGTCTAGACGTGGTTATTCTTTAGTTTCACTACAAAATAAAAATAGTAGTGTCTGGACGCGAAGTGATCCCGTGGATGATCTTGAGCTTACCATCTCACAAAGTGGTCTTCGTAACTATGGTACCTACCAAGAGGAAGTGCTTCTAGATGATTTGAAGGTTTGGCAGCCTCTTTAATTCTGGCTTAGCCTATATAATAGCTTGTTAAAGTTGCATTAGCTCTTAATTCTAGAGAGCCACATTGCAATTGTGCTGTTGTTACTTATCTTTGTTTGTCACTTGAACTTTCTTTACTAGGTCTCCCAGGCCATGTCAAAGAGATATGTTAAAGTTTCTCCATCTGCCACAGTGACAGAAACTCTCAATCTATTGAGTGATAAGCAGCAAATGTGTGCCCTTGTTGTGGATCATGAAGATTTTCTTGAGGGACTTATTACACTGGGGGATATTAGCCGTATGGGATTTGAACTGCACGGTGAAAGTTACTTAAGTGAAGCCCAGCTCAATTCTGATGTACGTGTACACGGTGAAGAACCTATCTTTCAATAGCATGCATATATGTTATAGCAAGTAATTAGTTCGTGCCATTTGTCATTGAATAGGTTGGATAACGATTTTCAAAACCATTCATATTTAGGCAGTAACTGAAAAGCGACCCAGGTTACATCTAACATAACCATCTTAATGTGCATTCACTTGATTTATATACGGTCTACATAAAGAAAGCCTTCTGATGTAAAAGTAGAAAAAAGAAAAGAGAGTTTTCATCTCCTGGGAAACATGTACTTATTCAAATGGGATTTGCAGGAAGCCTCTTCGACCATCTCGTCATGTCTTACCCGAGGATTCCAGTACCAGGGGAGTGAGTGTGGATTGCTAACATGCTTTCCAGATACCGATTTGACCACTGCAAAAAACCTCATGGAGGCCAGAGGAATAAAGCAGCTGCCTGTTGTTAAGCGTGGCGTCGGGCATAGAACCGAAAGAAGGCGCAAGCTTATTGCCCTTCTCTATTATGATTCGATTGGTCACTGCTTACGGTTAGTCGTAACCTTCCACTGTTTCCTCTTCTGCCCAAGATTATATGTTTTGTCTCAACAATTGTGCTTTTCTTGGTCATTTAATTCCAAAATATTAGAAGTTCTAGATTTGTCCAAATTTACTATAGAAAAATATAGCAACATCTACAATACCAACTATATATAGTATGAAAGTACAGTATATTTTATAATGAATCTGCAGTTGTAGATGTTGGTATGTTTTTCCATATACTTGGTCAAACTTAAAGATGCTGGACTTGGGACAAACCTAGAACTTGGAACGTATAATAATTGTATTGGTTTGATTGTATGCTAACACGGGGGTGCATCTGCTTCTCCAGGGAGGAGATTGAGAACTGGAAAGCTATATACCAAAGAAAAGAAGATTTCCACATTTTAGCAACTGGTCACACATTACAGTGACCTGTGTGTGATATACCCGAACCTGTATAGCTTGGAGGCGGCTATCCTCCGATAATTGGAACCGAGCTGTTGTCTTCTGAGGGGGTCTACGCAGGCAAAGCCTGACCAAATTTGCAATGGCGGTTTATCGACAACCTTGCATTCCCTGGATGATGTACTGTTGGAACCATATATATGGCTGGAACCAGCCATCTTTTGTTGTTGTTTGCGAGGCGGCTTCACACGGGGAGGGGGGATGGAGCATGCATGCAGAGTAGGAAGCCGGGATTGCAGCGTACAGTTGTGCACTTCTATCTGTAAAAGCCTTCAGCAGGAAGCAGCTATTGCATTAGCAGCACGGGATGGGTACAAATTGTGTAAAGCGTGCAGCAGAAATTTTGGGAAGGCGACGTTGTAATTTTGTAACATCACATCGCATGGCCCTTAACAACCATTATTAGCGCCTTCACTGTCTCCTCTTCATGGAAACATAGCCCGCACGGCATGGTGGCTGGTCTGATAACTTTTATCTGATTTCCATACCTGGAATTGAAGTCTGTCCCATAAATCTGCACACACATCGACGTCGTTGCGCAATCGCGTTGCCTTGCTGTGTGTTCTAAGATGGTGCTTGGATACGTTTTAGTCCCATGACTAAAATTAGTAGGACTAAAACTTGCTAGCCTCACCCATGCTTGGATCCAAATACTAAGACTACCCATAGTGGGAGTAACATAGGTAGTAACATCATACATATCTAGATAAAAAAGATGATGTGGCAAGCAATAAATGAAGAAAGAGAGGCATGTGGTAACATAGCTAGTTACTACTAGTATGAGTAACATTACACATATCAAGGTAAGATGAGTCTATGGCCTAATAAATGAAGTCTTCCATGTTACCACACATATGTTACTCCCCACTATAGAGGTAGTAACATAGAGTAGTAACATGGGCATGTTACTACTCTATGTTACTACCCATTATGGCTAGTCTAAGACTACTCATAGTGGGAGTAACTTAGGTAGTAACATCACACATATCTAGATGAAATAGATGATGTGGCAAGCAATAAATGAAGAAAGAGAGGCATGTGGTAATATAGCTAGTTACTAGTAGTATGAGTAACATCACACATATCAATGCAAGATGAGTCTATAGCCTAATAAATGAAGTGTTGCATGTTACTACACATATGTTACTCCCCACTATAGAGGTAGTAACATAGAGTAGTAACATGAGCATGTTACTACTCTATGTTAGTACTACCCATTGTGACTAGTCTAACGAGATTAAAATCAAGTTAATGAGCATTTATTATACTTCAAACCCTCAAATCAAGAACTTGCATGTGTTAGAGGAGAGGAGTTAAATGAGGAGAGAGAGGACTAATTCACATTTTAGTAGGGATACCCCTGACTAAAAGATTTTAGTCTCAAGACTAGTTTTAGCCCATCTTTAGTCAGGGGTGCTTGAAACTTTAGCCTCTTAAAAAGACTATTTTTAGTCAGACTAGTTTTAGTCCCTTGGATTCAAGCAGGGCCTAAGTCGCACGTCACTCCGTGGTCGGGCTCGGACATGAAAAAAGAAGCAAATCCATCCTAGTCGCCTCCCCTCTATTTTTCCAGTCGCGGCCGTGTCAATCTGGCTGGCCGGTCCGCGGCCCGCGTATCGGCCGAGCATTCCGGCAACGCACGAGTTGGTTCGGCCGGGCGGCAGCACATGTCCCGTGGAATTCCTGAGGGTACCGGCACATCTCCACTCCA
>LR738714.1:567911883-567925870 GCA_902687465.1 Secale cereale | reverse complement strand
AAAGCTCAGTGCGTGCACGGGCGCAGCAAGCCGACGAGGCCGGGCGAAGAAGCCCAAGGCGGGGGGAACATCAGGGAGTTACGCCGGTCTTGTACTCACCCGGGAAGAGTTCGGCTGCCTCCGTTGGCGGGCAGTGCACGGGGGCGTCTGAACAGACGGGGCTAGCTAGTGGCGGAGACGAGACAACCAAGGTGAAAGCAACCGTGCGTACGCGCTCTCCCGGTATGGGTGTGTGCGTTGGTCCAGCTAGCTTGAAGAAGAGGAGAAAATAGGGGTCAAAGACTCGAGATGCGACTTGGTTAGACTACGGTTCCAATGGATCATTTTCCAATATTTATTAGTGGGAGTATCATTTCTGTAGCGTGTAGGTAGGGGCAGGGCCGAGAGAAACGCTCCGCTCATTTACTAACGAGCGCTCGATAGCTCGACTCGTTTAGCTCGATGGTCAGGGTCAGCATGGCTCCCTCCATGCACCCTGTCTGGGGTGCATGAAATGAGCATGGGTGAGGAGCATTTTATGCATCAGATGAGCATAGTTCAGGTGAGCTCATGTACCTTACCAAACAAGCAAAAGTGGATTGGATTGGGAATTTTTGCCCTCATGCATCCTTCATGCACCCTACCAAACACACCCTTAGGCACTTCCCTCACCTTCACCTTCTCTGTGTGTGATTGTTTCTTTTGCTTCTATCTATAGCACTTCGTTCCTAAATATAAGTCTTTTTTAGAGATTTCATTATAAACTTCATACGTAGAAAAATAAGTAAATCTACACTCTAAAATATGTCTATATATTCGTATGTATTTTTGTAGTGGATTCTCTAAAAAGAGAACGGGGGAGAGTACACTATGCTACTATTTTGAGCGTTCTTGTTTAATTCATGTTCATGCTATTGTGAATGAATTTGTGACGGGATGTTTCTGTGATGCTTATTACCTTAACAAGTAGTACTCGTGAACGCTAACGGGCTTAACGGACTCATAACGAACCAAGCCGAACATGAGTTTTGGCTCGTTAATATTAATGAGCTTAACGATAACGAGTTGAACAAGTCGAGCAACTCGTTAGTGGGTACTAATCGAGTCAGACTATGTTTTTTCTACCAGTTAGGTAGGTATACACGTGGGATTTGCTTGTGTCATCTTGATGCAACATTATGATTCGATAAAAACATCCCTCATCTCCCCGCAAAAAATAAAAATCCCTCATCGCTAATATGGTACGGATGAAACCTTCAGTTATAATAGATCCTGGACATGAGGGAGGGGTGATGATGGCGGCGCGCCTTCGTCTCGCTCCAGTGCTTGTAGTCGTCGCTAGGTGGTCCACAAACATGGTTGTAATTTTTATTATATCTGTTGTTCTTTGTACTGTCATGATTGAAAATGAATAGATCAGAAGTTTCTCGCAAAAAAAGAATTCTGGTCACGAAAGACGGAAAATGGTGTAAGATTTTCTATTTCCTCTTCTGCAGAATCCTAAGGAATAAGCCATTCCATGAGATTTTTTCATATGCATTGTCCTTATTATTTATTTACTTTTCGGGAGAATGGTGGGTTTTTATTCCTCAATACTAGTGTTACAATCTGCTAATACAAAGCTAGGAACACTATCTGAAACATGGTGCAAGCAACAAGCGGTGCTACCTCCACTAATATTAGCAGGACTATGAGCAACCCTATTTTGACGACGCTCAGTTTTCTGCGGAATAAACCCACGAGGTTGCAGAAGCTTCTTGGTTTCCAGTATTAGATGTCCATAAGCTGAAAGATCCAGCGTGTCCCTCAATGCATCAATTACGACGATACTGTTAGATTGAATAACAATAGGTAAACTTGACCGTTGCTTGCTCATTGTCAGTCCTTCTAAAACAGCGCTGATCTCAGATTCAAGCGCATCTTTGCAAAACAAAAGATAACGATATGCTGAGAAAATGATTGCTCCATCTGAGCCTCTCAGAATCATTCCCGAACCAGCCAAACCCGAATCCATCTCAAAAGACCCATCGCAAGATAGCGCGATCCATCCATTAGTGGTTTGCGCAAGGAAGTTGTGTCTTAGAGCATCTATACATGGGTGGTTTGCCGACCTCAAACGCTCGAGCGGCCCACCCGGTTACCGATCGGTCATGATTTTTTGACCCTGACGGACGCCTTAAACATGCTTCAGACGTTTGGACTGACCAGTACCCTTCATATTCAGCCTAAATATAGTGCGGATATGGAGGCGCCCGAGCGCTCCCGCCACGTCGGATTGACGGCAGGTCCCAGTTGAAAACGTCCAAAAAACCCGACGGTATGAAGCTCGTCTCCTCCATCGGAACGGTGCTTCGGCAGGCCGCGTAGTGCCTACCCCAACTATTTAAGTCGACCGGTGGCACCAAAGCCCTACCATCCATCCACATTTTCCTCCGCCAGTCCGCCGCCGCTTCCACTTTCCACTTCACCAGTCCACCTAGTAGCCATGCCCCCACGCCGCCGGGTGAGGAGCGAGCCATTTCTAACGCCGGAGCGCCGGCTCGAGCTCCTTGAGCAGGCCCGGGGTAGGCGCGAAGCCCAGATCACCGTGGGGCTACCTCCGGATGCAGTGGATCCGGAGAAGGAGTTGGAGGAGGAGGAGGGGGAGGAGGGGGAGGAGAAGACCGAGGAGGAGGTTGAGGAGGAGGAGGATGAGTCGGGGGAGGAGGAGGATGTGGGGGATGCTGGCGACACGGATCTACAGGCGGAGCAGCAGGCCATCCTCGATTCCCTCCGGCCGGAGTCGGCTGCGGAGGCCAGATGCCGTTGCCGGCAGGAGATGGAGGCGCATCTGAATGCGGAGGAGGCAGAGATGCTCGCCTACATGGATGAGGTTGAGCAGGAGGAGGATGAGACGAGCCCTCCTAACCGCCCGTCCATCCGGCGCTTGGCACCATCGTCGTGGACATCTTCGACGACGAAGAGTAGCTAGGGTAGTACGCAGTGTGTAGTACGGAGGATTTCTTTTGCATGCCTGTATGAATTTAGGGGTTGAAATATAAGAGAACTGAATGCAGGATTGCTAATTTGAGACGTGATCGGTCAACGTTCGCGGGCGTTTGAGGGTCCGAATTTTCCCATCGCAGCCCTAGATGCTCTTAGGGGTCGGAGCCGTTCTGGCACATCTATGGGCATCCTTTTCCTTTTAAAATCTCTTGCACGCTATACTTCTCTACTTGATTAAATGAGGATAAATAGCTGCGTAAAAAGGTTCTTGATATATCAGGTCAAGGAACATCCTTATTATGCAACAAATCATTGCACGCCCTCCAAATTCTCCACAGAAGCATGATAATCGTTGCTCCCAAGTCGTCATGTTCATCAGATAGGACGTTGAAGAGCCACTTCTTTCCTGTGTGTACCAACTTGTCATTGGTCGGCAGAGGCCACACAAGGCGCATCTCCATAGTTGTTCTGCTCTCAGACAGGCAATTACAGAATGGAACGAATCATCTACACATGCTCCGCACAACATGCAGCCTTCCCCCACATTGAGATGACGTCTTGACTTGCATGCATTGGTGGGCAGCACATCTACAGCAAGTCAGCAACTTTCCATGCAAACGCTCTTATCTTGGGCGGGACTTTTGCCTTACACACGAGATTCCAACCGGGCCGAACCCCTCGGTGGCCAATCCAGTGTTTTGACCTTTTTGGGAAAATTGAACAAGATTTGACCTTTTTTTTTTTATGATCTGATCCTTTTCCTATCGCCGGGATCGATGACGGTAGGGTATAACAGCCTACAGCCGAGGACCCTGATGATAGAGTTAACGGCATCCACCATCATCCGGTAGGTGGGGTTGACGTGGACTAATGTCTTACCGCGAGACATATTGGGCGGTAGGTAGGTAAAGCCTACCGCCAACGTTCCCGCGGTAGGGAGGACCCCCCCTCCTCCCATCCCCGCGGAACCCATAGGAGGAGAAAATTAGTACGGTAGGCACTGCAGCCCTACCATCAACCGTCCTGGCGGTAGGCTGTGCAAAGCTATCACCAACGAGCCCGACGGCAGGTAGGTACATGTACTTTATCTGAAGCTTAATAATTTTTTGCGGTAAGGTGTGCAACCCTACCACCAACGACTACGGTGTTAGGGTCCTATCCCATCTAAATCTTGGTATTCTTTGTGCAAAACTTGATCATTTCAATTCAAAAATTTCATCACACAGTAAGATAGTTTGCAGATCAAAATATAAGGATCCCACACATCATAATATGCATTACATATTGATATAAATGATAGTTCAACACATCAATAGCAAATAGTTAGCAAATCGACAGTACCAAGTAGTTCAACATAGCCAACAAGTTCTCGTTCACAACTCAACATAAAGCAAATAGTTCTATCACTTGGTCTTCCTCCTTGGGGGTACGCTCCTCATTCCTCTTCGAGCGAGTCTCTTGCGTTGTTGTTGTTGTGCGACGAGAAGTAGGCTCTCTCGGAAACGAGGATGGACTCTTCCATTGCTTCTTTGGCTGTTTCCCCCTTTTTGTCCTAGGTTGGTTGAGCGGGTGGAGGTCCGTCATCCTCATCGTACCCCTCCTCGTCAACCCTCCCTCTTCTCCCCCGGCTTGCTCCTCATCCTCTTATTCCTCATCTTCCTCGTCCTCCTCAACAATGCGAGATGATGAGGCGTCACGGCTAGAGGAACCTCCACCGGCATGGCTCAATGAAGCGACGGTACGTGTCGACGGTCCGGGTGTATGCACATAAACCGAGCTAGCGCACCCAAGCACACTCACTAGCTTGCGACAACAGCTCATGAACTTTTGCAATAACAACTAAACAAAAATGTAATATGGATCAAGTTTATGGTTATGGATCTAGTAGTGAAAAATACCATGATTATGCCTAGTAGGCCCAAAGTAGATTTGCAGTGACCTCACCCAGATCATGCACCTTTTTATGTGCCCAAGCCTTGGCTATTATCTCTGGGAGGGCAGCATGGCGCTCCCACATAATCTCATACCGTCCACCCCCCTTCCGTCGCTGGTCGGGCTCCTCTTATACCACTAGCAGAAGAACACAGTGATCAGACAGCGAGGACGTCAGGTGTTTCATAACCGCATTGGGGAGCAGATCCCTCCGTACTTCATCAGCACACACTCTATCTAGACGCACTTGTACATTCCTGTCAGCAAACTAATTGTTATTGTATGTGAAAGGCATCCCAACGAATCCCATGTCCACTAATTCACAAACTTGCAAACATTTCCGAAAGGCCTTCACCTGGGCCGAGCTACAATTCTAGACACATAGAGAAAAACGATGTCAAGGTATCCCATTTGTTCTCCTCCTTTTAGTTTTAGAATGTGCAACGGTGATCATTTTTTTTGCGGGGAGTGCAACAGTGATCTTGGTGACCATTTGAAATTTAGTTCTAACCGAGGAAAGAAAAGGGCGCTCGTGTTGCTCTCTACGCAACCCGAGGGTGGACTAGGGTCGCCACCAAAGGTCATTTCCTCATCATGTATGCACCACCACCATTGTTGGCCCGAGCTATGGTGGCAGCGGACCCCATCCCAAAAAGGCACGCACTCAGGGGGGTCCCTCTGACGGTCACATCTCGCACAATGGAGCTCAGATGCCACAATGACAACATTGTGCTATAGTCATGGTGACGGGGCATGACTAGATGGGTATCTCACTAATCCTTCATGTGGTGTTCTCAACATGGTGACTTTGGGATAATACAATGGATCTGGCTTTAGCCAATGTGGTGTTGTACTGATTAGGATGCGGAGTTGGCCCGCTCGACACGACTTTGTTCAACACCTACTCGTTGGAATCTCCAAGAGGTAGTGGGTACGCCACGAAGCAACTCTGGCAACTCTTGCATGTTCTAGATCTAGGCCCTTCGCGGCTTTGTGTCCCAATGACAATGCTTTGGACAAGTATGTTATTGGACTAGTGTGCATCTTTTTGTAGCTTGCAGGTCGATGGTAGCAACAACGACGTGATGGGAGCGGGGAGGGGTTTTTGCAAGTGTGGATGACATTGGTGCCTTTTGGCATGGTTTTCCACTTTTGGGGGGTGTTGTTGAGTTGAGGAGTTTGTTTCCACTATATCTTGAAGGTGTAATGCCCAGTATGCGACTATGCCTCCCACGTGTCGAGGCACGACTTAAAGGCATAATCGCATACTAGAATGATCTCAAGTATGGTATCTTTGCACAACTCATGTAAAAGCAGGGATGAAAGTGCAAAATAGTAGTTGGCTTACACTCGCCATGTCACCCAATGAAATACATTAACATACATCATCCGAACAACATCAGAGTCCGACTACGGACGAAATCCAAATGAAAGATACCATAAATAAAGCAACACAAGGTCCCGATCATCCTAGTAAGAGCCACTACTGATCGTCGGGATAAGATACATAGTATCGTCCACGCTCTTGATCGAACTCCCAATACAACTCTGAACCACCACATGTGTAGTTCTCAACGGTACCTGCATCTGGTGTTGTGTAGGATCTGTGAGCCACGGAGGACTCAGCAATCCCGTTCCCGGGTAACAAGACTATCAAGGCCTTAGGTGTGGAAAAGGCTTAAAACAAGGTTGTAGCAGCACTAAGCACTAACTTATGAGTTTAGAGCGAGAAGAGAACAAGTGCCAACGATCGCCAAGTTGATCACGAAGTGATCCTAACTACTCACGATCAAACATAACCCCACCGTGTTCACTTCCCGAACCCCTTCGAAAAGAGACCATCACGGTTACTCACGCTAGTAGTGTATTCATGATCATGGTGTCAAGTTATCTACAACCGGATATTAAACAGTTCCCATCTGCCACATAACTGCGGGCACGGCTTTTGAAAGATCAAACCCTGCAGGGGTGTCCCAACTTAGCCCATCACAAGCTCACGATCTGCGGAGTCGCAACTCCAAGGTGGGAAGACCCGAGTATTCTCGGAATCCCATGCTCAAGATATTCCGACAAAGGTAAAACTAATCCAACAAGACGTCCCGGCGTGCCGACACCCTGATAGTAGCCGCGCGTATCTCATCTCAGGCCACGACCAGATGAGCACTACGTACAACAACCGAAGATCCCAGCGAACTGGGTGGCACCGCAAGTGGCTCTAGTTTGGACCAACACTCATGAGGAGCACTGGCCCGGGGGTTGTTAATTAAGTCCTCGGGATAGCTAGTCCCTATGCAAGTTTTAGTTATTAGGCAAATGTAAAACCAAAGTTGGGCCTTGCTGGAAAAGTTTTAGCACTAAGCGGGTTATAGAGGGGGGCCCATAAACCCCAACCGTGTTAGGGACACAAAAATCAAGGAACATAACACCGGTTTATCGGTTCCTAGGATGGCATGAGTGGAACAAAACACCAAGCAAGAGGCTTAGCCTTCCACCCATTACCAATATATATATGATTTAGTTTAACAGTTTATATATTGATATCCCAACAATAACTTCATCATGAAGCAAGAATCTTCAAATCTTCACCTGCAACTAACAACGCTATAAGAGGGGCTGAGCGAAGCATACTTAGCCAAACAACGGTTTGCTAGGTGGGTGGTTAGAGAGTTTCATGGCAACAATAGAAGGGCTGACAAACAGACATAGGCATCGAGGCAATATCTAAAGAGCGAGACATCTAACATAGGCAAAGATAGTAGTGATATCTGGGTATGGTCATCTTGCCTGTTGATTCCACGGAGGGATTGTAACCTTGCTCCTCAAACTCAGCCTCGGTAGGAACCTCGTACTCCGAATCGCCACCGGGCTCTAACCAACACAACAAGCAACACCGGAACAACAATCAATCATCATGCAATGCTCAACCACATGATGCATGAACATTATGCACAAGGACAGGAGTGGATATGATGCATGGCCTAGGGACACAAGAGTGCAATAACATCATAGCCAACAAGATCACTCACATGAAAGAAAACAAACAAAAGAACAACCAACAAGTTTAGGTAGGTTATTCAAACAAGCACCCAACAAGTTTAAAGGGGTTGGTTAACATGGCAAGGGTGCAACTAAGATTACAACAACATGCTAGCATAATTAAATGGGCTGGAAATAACATACAACAATTTCCAGAAACTCCCAATATTAATTAAATGCATTTGGGACAGATCTGAAAAACTTCTGTTAAAAAGTTGTTAAACATGCAAAATAACAGCACCACAATATTCTACACATTTTTCCACCCCAAATGCATATAAAGTTTGTTAAATTTGGCGTTGTAGATATTTAGTTATGATTTTCCCAAGTTTAAGCATATTTAAAACAAGAATAAATCAAACAATATTTTAAATGTTTTTAAACAGGGCAACAAACAACATATTCATAATCTACATGAAAAACTAAGAATTTTTCATATACAACTTTTTTCCATCAGAGGTATAAATCAACGGATATTAAATAAACAAGAAAAGGCAGAAAAACAAAAAGAAAAACAAAAACAGAAAAGAAAAAACTGGCGCAGAGGTCAAAGTTGACCCAGGCCTACACTAGCGAGAGCCACTGACGAGTGGGCCCAGCTGCGCTGAGGTGGCACCAGCGGGTGCGCGAGTGGGCTGGAGGTGGCTGAGTGGCTGGCAGGTGGGGCCTGCCTGTCAGCCTCTCACGAACAAAAATGGGGGCTAATATCCACTGCCCCCGCACGGATTCGAACCCGCGCCGCTAGCTTAACTGACGAAGAGAAACACCACTGGGATACGAGCGTGTATCTGACAAAGAAGGTGCGCGCGGCCTTAAGTGTAAACTGAAGACGCCTGAACCAGAGAGAAACAGGGCCCGTCATAGGAGCTCGTCGGAGCTGCTCTAGCGACCAAAAGAGACGGTGGAGGTGTGCGGGCGGTACCTGGGGAACGCCGCACCCACTCGAAGCACTTGCGGCACCTAGCAGCCACTACAACGCTGACGACGAGCACATGACAGAGCGGCGGCGGCGGACAACGACGAGACCATGCAACGGCCTAGGCGGAGCGGCGACTGCTCTGGCAGCATCTACGCGACACGCTGAAGCGAACGGGTGATACGTCCAAAACGTATCTATAATTTCTGCTTGCTCCATGCCACTTTTGGGTGATATTGCTATGATATTCATACACTTCCATACACTTTTGATCATATTTGGACTAACTTACTAATCCAGTGCACCCCAGTGCCAGTTTCTGTTTTCGATTGTTTTTGTATTTCAGGTTTTCACGTTTCGAGAACTGCCCAGAAAAATCCAGAAAAAATATATAAAAAATCAGCAAACCGGAAACAACACTGCGTCCAAAGGGCAACCTGGGGGGCCACAGGGGCTCCAGGCGCCCTGTGGGCGCGCCCCCCCTGGGCTGCGCCGGGGGGGCGCCTGGGCCCCCCGAGACTCCCCCGGTGCCCTACTTTGGCATATATTTAAAGGACTCTCCGAAACCCTCAGGGGAGGACTTCTTTTCGCGATCCCATCTCTGTTCCGCCGCCGCCGCCGCTTCCAAGATCGGGAGCACCAGGAGAACTCTTCCCGGCACCCTGCCGGAGGGGAGGATCACCACCGGGAGCTTCTCCACCACCATGGACGCCTCTCGGATGACTCGTGAGTAGTCTCCCTTGGACCATGAGTCCATGACCAGTAGCTATGTGATGTTCTCCTCCCGTTCTTGTGCTTCACTAATTAGTCCTCGTGAGCTGCCCTACATGATCGAGGCACCTATGTAATCCTTATGCTGTTGCTATGTTGAGTTTACTGGGATTCGATGGATTATGAGATTATGTTCAGATTGATCTTGAGTAATATATTTGATTCACCTCTTTTATATTTTAGTTCATAAGTAATTCTTGCATGTTCTCCGTTGTTATTTATTGCTTTGGCCGAGTAATAGGTAGTGACTCCAAGAGGGAACGTTATGCTCGATTGTGGGTTCATGCCCCTCGATGACTAGCTTGAGTGACAGAAACATGAGTCTAGGGGATGTGCTGTTGCCACAAGGGGGAAAACAACGGTGCTTGTGCCCGCGGGTGCAAGGATTGTTTACTTTACGCAAAGTTCTTTTAATGCAGTTGTCTGTTGCATTGAGTTTACACTATGGGCGGGACTCGCAACTTAATACCAGCGAGATGTTCTGGATAGATATCTCAAGGTGGATGATTAGTAGTAGATACTGATGGATTTCGGTCTACTTACTTTGGCGTACCGCCCATGCTTTGAACCTCAACCTTTCTTGCAATGTAGTCAGCATTGGTTTGCGTTCGTGGTCCTGTCAATTGCCTAGCTGTAATTTGTTTACCTCACATAGCTGTTTTATCGTCTTTTGGGAGAGAGACATCACTAGTGAACATCATGAGACTCCGGTCCATATTACCATCATTGATCACATCCACTATTTACTTTTCGTTATTTATTTACTATTGCAAAAACTATCTATCACTACTATCATTGCTTTTAACCCTTTGTGAACTACAAGGCCGGAGAGATTGACAACCTCTCTGTACTCGTTGGGAGCAAAGTTATTTGTATCTGTGTGCAGGTCCACGTTGGTTGCAACTAATCTGGCGCCGTAGCAATTGACACCTACCTGTTGAACCTAGGAGTCTCTGGGGAATCGATCCTTGGCATCTTTGCTAAGGGAAAACACTTCTACTTACTGCATCTTACACCTTCCACTTGGGGTAACCAACGAGGGGTTCGAGGCCCATCAAGGAGTATTTTCTGGCGCTGTTGCCGGGGACTCCACTCTTCAGGATAGGGGAGTTGCATGCTATCTTTTACCTTTGCTTTTTAGTCTTGTTAGTTTACTTTTCATTTTTTGCTTTAGTTCCTTTTATCGAAAATCACAAAAATAGTTATCTTGCTTGCTTGCTACTATGGGTTCCACCGAGAACACCAAGTTGTGTGACTTCACTAGTCACAACAACGATGACTTTATCAGCTCACCTATCACTACACCTGCCACTTCAGCACCTTCATATGAAATTAAACCTGCTTTACTTAACTTAGTCATGAAAGAACAATTCTCCGGTGCTGGAGATGATGCTGCTTTACACTTGAACAACTTTGTAGAACTTTGTGATATGCAAAAGTACCAAGAAATAGATGGTAATATTGTTAAGCTTAAGCTTTTTTCCTTTCTCTTTGAGAGGAGGAGCTAAAATTTGGTTTCAGTCTTTGCCTAGAAATAGCATAGATTCTTGGGACAAGTGCAAAGATGCTTTTATCGGAAAATACTATCCACCTGCTAAAATTATCCAACTTAGAAGTAACATCATGAATTTTAAACAATTGGATAATGAACACGTTGCCCAAGCTTGGGAACGTATGAAGTCTCTTATCAAGAACTGCCCTACTCACGGTTTGACTACTTGGATGGTTATCCAAACTTTTTATGCAGGCTTGAATTTTACCTCGCGGAACTTGTTAGATTCGGCCGCGGGAGGAACTTTTATGTCAACTACACTTGGTGCGGCCACAAAGCTTCTCGATGAGATGATGATCAACTATTCCCAATGGCACACCGAACGCGCTCCAACAGGTAGGAAGGTAAACTCTGTCGAGGAGATTTCCTCCCTCAATGAAAAAGTTGACTTGATCATGTCTCTACTTTCGAAGCAATCTACTGTTGATCCTCGTGATGTTCCTTTAAATTATTTGATTGCTCAAGAACAAGTAGATGTTAACTTTATCTCTAGAAATAATTTCAACAACAATGCTTATAGGAGTAACTTTGGTAACAATTCTAGACCGTTCCCCTCTAACTCTTATGGGAACAACAATGCTTATCCTAGTACCAAGAACTCCAATACTGAACTAGAGACCATGCTTAGAGATTTCATCACTACCCAAAAAGCCTTTAATAAAAATGTAGAAGAGAAACTACATAAACTAGATGATCTTTCTTTTAAGGTAGACCACTTAGCCAATGAGGTAAAATTGCTAAAAATTGAAACTTCTCCACTTAAGGAGAGGGAAGTCATCCCTATTAATGCTACTCAAGTGCAAATTAATGAAAATATTAGGATGATGGCTAAGCTAAAAGAAAGATGGGCTAGAGAAAGGGAGGAAGAGGAAAGAATTAAGAGCCTTCCTACCCACCACACTGTTGCTACTATCCAAGTTATTGAGGATGTTCACACTCTTAGCACCCAATGTACTCCTGGTCCCAATGGACCTATTAATGGTGATGTTATAGAAACTACCAACCAAGTGAACCTTAAGGACACCACTACCACTTTACTTGATGCTCATGACCTTGATTTTGATAATTGCACTCTTACCGAAGTTATTGATTTCCTTCACAAAATGTCTAGAGACCCCCGCACTAGCACGCTTGATGTAGGGTGGAACCCTATGTGGCCGATCTTTCACGAAATGGAGGGGATCCCACGATGAACACGAAGAACACAAAGGGGAATCACGAGGGAAACACTCAAGAACAAGTCCAATCACACATCCACTAGACAATCAAACACACAAGATCACAAGATACATGAACAACAAAGGGAAAGATACATGGGTAGAGTTCATCTCCAAGAGGAGGCCTTGAATCCATGAAGGATCTTCCCGTTTAGGGGTCTTGAATCCAAGGTGGATCTTATCCGTAGAGGGGCCGCGGTCTCTCTCGTGGAGTAGATCCGGGATGGATGAGCAAAGCTCTATCTCACGTGTGAGCTAAATCATTGCTAACCCTAAAATGGTGGAGGTGGAGGAGTATATATAGTTCTAGTGCAAGTGGGGGCAAAGGGAAAGGGATACATGGGCATCTAGCCCGGTTAGGCACGCGCAGGTGCTGGACGTCCGGGTTGGCGGCCGGATGTCCGGGGCTTCAGGGCGGGCCGGATGTCCGGGGTCACGGCCGGATGTCCGGGCCGGCTCGGTCCAGCTTCTGTGAAGGAGGGTCCGGATTTCCGGGCCGAAGGCCGGATGTCCGGGATTTGGCGAAGCGCCGGATGACCGGCATTTGGCCCGGATGTCCGGCCGCTGTAGCTTCCACAGCTCCGTCTTCTTCCGTCGTCGCTTCCAAGCTTCCCTCGCGGATGGTGTAGTTGTTCCTTGGCGCTTGCACTCCTCCTCGTCGTCTGTGAAGCTCTGACGATACCTATGCATGCACACGAGTGGAGTGTCAAGTAGTATACCATCCTCGAAGGGGTCAAGTGAACACGTGTAAAGGAGATGATTCACCTTTATGTATGAGAAGTAGAGGTCACACGTGTCACTTGCCAAGCAAACTCTTGACATGGTGATGTCCATAGGATACACCGTATCATCCCCTCCCCCTTGGAAAAGATCCGACCTCGGATCGAAAACCAAATCACCATGGGAAAGAGATGGCGTCGTCGTGTAGATGTGGACGATCACGAAGTACTCATCATCTTCTAGCTCTACGTGGGCACTCTCCAATGTCGCACCGTCTAGTGATTCCTTCAAAAGGAGCAAGGACAACAAACACTTGGAAAAACAAATGTGGTTAGCGTTAGTGCAAAACCAAGCATTCAAGAGGTGATTCACCCAACAAGTGTTGTCATCAAGCATATCATAAGGTGTGACAAAGAAGTGTGGCATGGCAAATAAGCACATCGATTGAGCACAATCAAGGTCATCATGGAAACAAGCATGTAAATGTGAGGTAGAGATGCACATATGTGTGACAAGAGAATAAGCATCTACCTCATGGTCATAGCAAGCATGCATAAAGCTCTCAATGAAAGGTCTATGGTAGGCATAGGAATCAATCACAACACCAAATAAAATGAAGTGTCTAAACACATGAGTCAAGTGCAAGACAATCCAAGCATAGCGTGCATATGGTGTAGTGAAAGTCGTGTGGCACTCAACACAATAGAAAGAGAAATTGTTCAACATGTGTGAGGCAATCAAGCGAAGCATGTGACAAGCAATGGGACACGGCATATGTGAAGAGATGACATTGTTGCAACCAAGCATAAGATAGGGAGAAGTAATCCAAGAATTGGATGCAACACACAAGGCATATATAACATGAGGCATGGCAATGTG
>LR738714.1:567875862-567892207 GCA_902687465.1 Secale cereale | reverse complement strand
ACGAGGAGATGGAGGTGCTCACCACGAACACGGAGGTGTGTTCGGCTGGCCAGGAGGTGGTCGAAGTCGACGACGGCGAGGCTCGAACAGCTACGGCCGCCGGAGTGGAAGAAGAGAAAGAAGACGATGACGGCGAGTCGATTGGCTCTGCGTAGAGGACGTAGTCGACGACGGGGAAGCAGCTTGACAAGGCTGGCGAGGCCGAGGTCGACGGGAGGCACGCCGGCGACGAGTTGGCGCTCCTAGATGCGAGCGGGACGGCTTTGGAGCGGCGGATCTGGTGGGTCTTGGCTCTCCAGGCAGCGGGAGGAGGTAGGAGGAACCCTAGGGGGATGGGTGGACAAGCTGCGGGTTTAAAAGGGGGGCTCTGATCGCGAGGCCTCGACGTCCGTGATCACGGCGCGACGGTGAGCTCGCGCTCTGTCTCAGCAGCGCGTGACAGAGGTAGACGGCGACTCAGGGGTGTGAGGCTGACATGTGGGCCCGCGGGTAAACAGCGAACGGCGCGACTGCGCGCGACGCTGGCTGGCTGGGCCGCTGCGGGAGAGAAGAGGTGGGCCGCGGGGCTGCTGTGGAGAAGGACTGGGCCTGGGGGAGGAGGAGGAGGAGGCCCAAGCCACTGCTGCTGCTGAAGCTAATTCCTTTTCTTTTCTATTTTTTCTTCAGACATAAATGAAAAGAAAAGTGCCGGCTCAAAGGAAAAGAATTAGGAGAAAAAGAAAATATCCCCATGGTCCTTGATTTATGCCCTATTTAATAAAATTGGCTTGGACATTTTTAGAGGCAGAAAAATAAAAGGAGTTTGAATATGCTTCAAACTATTGTCATTTTTGAACCCAACCAAATCAATTCCAAAAAGGATGATATTTGGCAGAGAGGGTGTAGACATGGTGCAAGGTTTTTAGGAAAAGAAAGAATATTAATGGACTAGGCTAGGTGACTTGCAAAAATTGATTAAAGAAAGGAAAGAAAAGAAAAGGAGGAAGAAGAAGTGGTGAAAGAGGAAGAAGGGGTTTAGGGTTAGCATGGCAAAGGCTAAGAACCACACTCATGACAACAACAAGGTGCCTCACACACACACACAACAAGAAAATAAACTAAGGTGACTAAGATGCCATGATGATGAAGCAATGCAAGGATGCAAAAATAAAATGAAATGACAATGCAAGAAAAATAAAATAAGCTCAAATGACAAAAACCCTCAAGAATAAGGACAAGGATAAAAAGAGAATTACTTTATTGCCATTATAGGAAAGTATCACATATGGGGTGTTACAGAAGGTCTTCGTGTTCTTCACGTTAAATTCATCGGGTCGACTTTGCTAGATCCAACGGCATGATGCCTTTGTGTTACCCCTCCTTGAAGGTACCATCTTGAAAGCCGAGATCTTCATCGGTGTCTCTTGTGGCCAAGGTGGTAGTTAGTTAGTTTGGGCCGCAACGGCGATATACTAGTAAAGCCAGAGCTACAATCGACGTGGTGCAACACTGTCAATTCCAAGTCTGTGCGACTCGTATTAGTTGTGTCGTTCGCTCATCTCCTTCGACGATGTAGGTGGTTGTGAAGTTAGAGTTGCGAGTCTCAACGATATGTGGCGGCGATGCCACTCAACTAGCATATTCTAGAGATGGCTTGGTAGTCTCTGGTGGCTTCGGTGCAATTCACAGGTGCAAAGTTGGTGATGATAATGTCGAGGTCTTTGACAAGTCTTCGTGTTTGTGTGTTTTGATGTTGACCAGATTGTTACTTTCGTGATCTATGACTAATCTTGCTAGGTAGTGAGCATGCCACGGTCATGAATTTAGCCCGGTTTCCCTCTAATTAGCAAAGCAAAGTAAAGTTTGGCCTCGTTTGCCATTAGAAATGAGGTACTTCTTACATTGCAACGTCAAAGCTCTTGTCCTGCTTATTGGGTTGACAAAAAAAAATGTTAGGGTGTGAAACTGAGTGTATCATTTCTACAACGTAGTAGGACAATTTCATTGATAAAACCAATCGTTGGTTATATGTCTAGTGAAGATGTTGTACTCCCAACCCACCATGATCAAAGATTTGGTTTGATACCATGCATATCTCATGAAGATGGTTTATATCTTTTGAGTAATAGTTGCGAATGGTGAATTCGACGTCCTCCATGGCTCCAAATTTCGGCGTTGTATGAGTACGTGCGTCTATGTTGTACTATGAGAAAAAAGACCAAACACCATCAAACAATTTTTTTTGCTTTTCCTTAATTAATTCCAAACATGGTCTAAAATTTCTACTCATCTTTCCTACCACACAAAAGGTTTTCGAAAACTCATAAGCATTCTTATAACTTCAAGAAATCATATGTTTTTCCCCATGAAAATCCATTGTTCAAAGGGACCACTGCTAAATAGAAAGGCGAGCATCTTCGAATGGTGCCCCTCTAAACGGGCACTTTGCACCAGGATTTTTCTCCCTCTTTTTTCTATCTTTCTTTCTGAAAGGGGCTTCCCGTCGTGATCAAGGCGGCAGTATTTCGTCTGGAAGAGACTGCAAGCCTTCCATTTGGCCATCATCCTATAATTTCCATGTTTACCGAGTCAACTACGAGTCCAATTCCAAGCTTCCGCGGTTGTGTTCCGAGATTCTTTTCTTACCTATATAAGTTCAGATTCTAGATGTTCAGCCTCCCCCATCATTTCCCCTGTGAAGCAAGGAGCAGCCATGGCACTCGTCTCGCAGCTGCTGCTACTCGTGTTAAGCATTACCTGTCATGCTCTCATCACTGGTGCAGCAGGCGAGCGGAGCTATAAGGTACTCTCAATGAGCTCACTGAAGCCTCAAGCCGATTGCTCCGAGCCCAAAGGTGCGTCGATCAGCACGGTGGAGAAATGGGCGTACGTAGTTTTCTGTAACTTGATTAGTTATCATTCCATTCGCGCGTTGGTGTTGCAGTGAACCCGTCGTCGTCCGGTGGAGCCACAGTTCCGTTGAACCACAGGCACGGCCCGTGCTCGCCGGTGGCCTCCAAGGAGGAGCCTACCTTCGAGGAGCTGCTCCGCCGTGACCAGCTCCGAGCCGGCTACGTCCAGCGGAAGTTCTCCAAGGACCACCGCGGCGGCGCGCTCCAGCAGTCGGAGGGGGTCAGGGTGCCGACCACACTGGGCTCTTCCCTGGACACGCTGGAGTACGTCATAACGGTCGAAATCGGCTCGCCGGCGGTGAAGCAGGTCATGAGCATCGACACCGGGAGCGACGTGTCGTGGGTGCACTGCAACTCCACGGCGGGGGCGGCGCTCTTCGACCCCATCAAGTCGGCCACCTACGCCGCGTTCCCGTGCGGCGCCGCGGAGTGCACGCAGCTCGGCGAGGAAGCCAACAGCTGCTCTAAGTCGCAGTGCCAGTACATGGTCCGGTACGGCGACGGCTCCAACACCACCGGCACCTACGGCGCCGACACGCTGTCGCTGGGCTCGGAGGCGGTCAAGGATTTCCAGTTCGGCTGCAGCCGCGTCGAGGAGGGGTTCACCGACCAGACCGACGGGCTCATGGGCCTCGGCGGCGACGCGCAGTCGCTCGTCTCGCAGACCGCGGGGAAGTACGGCAGGGCCTTCTCCTACTGCCTCCCGGCTTCCGCCAGCTCCTCCGGAGGGTTCCTGACGCTCGGCGCGCCGACCAGCACGCCAGGCTTCGTGACGACGGGGATGCTCAGAAGCAAACAGTCCCCGACGTTCTACGGCGTGCTCCTCCAGGGCATCCAGGTGGGCGGGAACAACCTCAGCGTGCCGCCCTCCGTCTTCTCCGCCGGCTCGGTGATGGACTCCGGCACCATCATCACGCGGCTGCCGCCCACGGCGTACGCGGCGCTCAGGGAGGCGTTCAAGGACGGCATGAAGCAGTACAACGCGACGGCGTCCAGGAGCATCCTGGACACGTGCTTCGACTTCAGCGGCCAGGACAACGTCACCATACCGACCGTCGCCCTGGTGTTCGACGGCGGCGCGGTCGTCGACCTCGACGCGAACGGCATCATATTCGGCAGCTGCCTCGCGTTCGCGGCCACCGACGACGACGAGAGCACCGGCATCGTCGGCAACGTGCAGCAGAGGACGCTCGAGGTGCTCTACGACGTAGGCCACGGCGTCTTCGGGTTCAAGTCCAACGCCTGCTAGCCGCAGATCAGCGTGAGTGATGAGCGGTCGCGCGCGGGACAAGGGAAGGAATGGTACTACGTAGCCAGCTGCTCTCATGTGGCTCTCACAAGGGGATCATCATTTAGTAGTTTGTTTTGACTATTATTGCTCTCTGATAGCAGCAACATGATGCAAAGCGTGTGTAATCTTCGAACCAAAAGATTCGGATATCTTCTCCTAATGTTTCATACTACAAATAAATAAACCGAGTTTTTGGGGCAATAATAAGTGGTGTGTGCGTGTAAGCAATAAGGCCTCTCTGATTCACATGAGTAAAAAAGTGCATGAATAGAAAACATAGATTGCAATGTTATGCCCATTTGATTCCTACAAGATTTTGGTTAGCTTGATTGCACCAAGGGATAAACAAAATATTCTTTTCAAGAAGTTTGAATGGATGTTGGGGTTAAATTCTACTAATCAAATGGTTACCGTAGGGAAAATAATTCCTAAATGCTTCAATCCGTCAAAAATTCTATGAAAAGTCTTAGGCATGACGAGTGATGCTAGAACACATCATGAAACAATTCAAAAAATGACATCATGCAACTCTAGTGATGGACATGCAACTGACTGACACGTAATTTTAGAAAATATAAGAATCATGTGTTGCGGCTCATGTAGTTGCGCACATGTTGCCAGGCTTAGAAAATGCGCTCATGTTGTGAGTATTTTCAAAATGAGTGCAGATTTTTGTGAAAAATATGAAAAGCTGGTGAGAGACTTCTGGTGGGGAGACGAGGACAAAAGAAAGATACATTGGATGTCTTGGAAAAAAATGACAAAGCCGAAATGTGAGGGTGGTCTGGGTTTTCGCGATATGTGTATCTTCAATCAAGCTCTTCTTGCTAAGCAAGCGTGGAGACTCGTTCAGAGACCGAATAGCTTATGTGCCAGAGTGTTGAAGGCTAAATACTACCCAAAAGGAAAATTGTTAGATACGGTTTTCACATCTGATCCTTCACCTGTATGGAGAGGAATTGAATATGGGCTTGAACTCCTAAAACATGGCATGGTTTGGAGGGTAGGAGATAAAAAGAGTATCCAAATAATGCGGGATAACTGGATTCCTCGTCATTCAGGCCTATCGATCCAAACCATGAAGTGTAGGAGCAGACTCAGATGGGTCCAACAATTAATTGATCCTCAATCTAAGGAATGGAACAAGCAAATCATTGACAATTTGTTCTACAGTTTTGATGCTGAGGAGATCTACAAAATCAGACTTCCATCTATCCCTATGGAAGATGCTCTCGCATGGAACTATGAAAAAAATGGTATTTTCTCGGTAAGGAGTGGCTACAAGCTGGGTAAGTCTTTGCAAGATGAACCGGGTGTAGGTTCCTCGGCAAACTATGGTAATGGCAGTGAAAGCTTATGGAATTTATTGTGGAAAGCTAATTTCCTCACAAAATTCGTATTTTTGCTTGGAGAACCGCCACTGCCTCTCTGCCCACAAAGGAGAATAAGCACAAGAGGACACTTGAATTGGATGGAGACTGCAAGGTCTGTGAAAACACAACTGAAAATGCATACCATGCTACAGTGGTCTGCACAAAGCAAAGAGCAATCAGAGAGGAAATGAGGAAATACTGGAATCTGCCGGATGAAAAATCTATTATGGCCTTTTCCCCCGAGTGGCTGTTACAAAACTTAAGTTTGTGCTCAGGAGATATGAGAGAAAAAATTCCTACTAGTTCCGTGGAGATCTTGGCATATAAGGGATGACGGCATTCACAGTAAAGGAGAAGCTTCTATCAGAGATTCGGTGTTGTTTCTAAAGTCCTACTGGAAGTGCTTGAATTCTGAAATCCCTGCTGTACATGATAGTAAAGGTTAGCAAAAACTGCATGAAGTTTCAGTGCTAGCTCCTAGCATCCCTCGACCTAACATTGGCTGGACAAAACCTTCTGAGAATTACATTAAAATCAACGTTGATGCGTCCTTCATACCCTCGTTGGGTTTAACTGTTGTTGGTGCCATTGGTAAAGACAGTTTGGGTGTTGTGGTTTTCTCGGCAGGTTGTCGTTTTCAGGGTTGCACGGGTGCGGAGGAATCTGAAGCCTGGGCGCTATCCTTTGGAATAAGACAAGCTAGCAATTTGTCATTAAACCAGATTCTGATCTGAATGCACTGCCGTGGTGTCTGCAGTATCCGACTGCAACATTAACAGAACCAGGTGGTGGGCAAGCTATGAGGTGTCAAAGAGTTTGATGAGAGGTTTTGAGTCCTTTACTGTGACCAAAACTTATAGGAGTGCAATGTGGCCGCACATGAGTTAGCTACGCATGTTAGAATCCATGGAGATTTTGTTTTCTTAGCTGCCACATAGTGTGAAACATGTAATCATGTCCGACTGTATTCCTGGATAAATGTAATGAAAGGCTCCCTTTATCCTAAACAAAATGCGCTCATGTTGTGGCACTTGTACTTGCATACGGTGGTGGATTCAGGGCGGCGCCCTGCTGAGTGAGGCCCAGTTCCTTCGTTTACTGTGGCGAATATTGTACTCCCTCCGTTCCTAAATATAAGTCTTTGGAGAGATTTCACTATGAACCACATACGAATGTATATAGATGCATTTTAAAGTGTAGATTCACTCATTTTGCTCAGTATATGGTCCATAGAGGAATCTTTTCAAAGACTTATATTTAGGAACAGAGGGAGTATCTACTTGCTACAGTACACGAAGGCTACCTCGGGCCTGGCGAGTTCGCCTCGGGCCCCCATTCATGGATCCGCAATTGCTTGCATAGGAAAGGATGGGTGGGCGAACCCTGTTTGGCGCTTCAAGCGTCCGATCTACTCCCTCTGTTCACTTTTGTAAGTTCTTTAGGACAGCTGAAATTGAAGTGTTTTATGTGTTGTCTTAAATGTCTAAACGGTCTTACAAAAGTGAACGGAGGGAGTAGTTCTTTTCATAGTAGAACGCGCACACCGCCTCAACTCTGGGCCGACCCATTTAATGTTTTTGTTTCGTCTAAAACTCAAAAAAGATGTGAGATTGCATGACAGGGTTTGAAGTAGTGATCTCTTCACTGCGAGCGTACTACATCACTACGCCACCTTGACACCCATGCGTACCAACTTCTTTTCTTACAGTTATACGTATAGGAAATGCCCGCTCATGTTTTCTATGTTTCCTTTTCCTTTTTATTTTTTTGTTTTCCATTTACTTTTTCTTTTCTTAAATGCATGAACTTTTTTCAAATCGATGATTTCTTCTCAAATTGATGATATTTTTTTCAAATTTGATGAAATTTTCCAAAATAAATGTTTTTCTTATTTTTTGGTGATTTTTTAAAATCGATGAACTTTTTTCAAATTTAATGATTTTTTTCTAAATCGATGAACTTTTTCCAAAATCAATGATTAAAAAAGTTGACTTTTTCCAAATTGAATGATCTTTTTTCTCAAAATGATGATCTTATTTTAAAATCAATCAACTTTTTCAACATCAGTGAACTTTTTTTGAATTTGATGACCTTTTTTCAAAATTGATTTTTTTTTCAAAATCGATGAACTCTTTTTGAAATTTAACATACTGTTTTCATTAAAAAACAAACCTTTCTCCAAATTGTTCTCAAATAACTCGAAAATATCCGTGATATCGTAAATAGACGAGTAATAAATAGCACAGCTGCATTAGTTCTAAAACAATTGACGTTCCTTTTGTTCACTAGCGTTTTGAAGCTCTAGTGGTTAGCTAAGCAATTACTCCCTTCGTCCGGAAATACTTGTCATCAAAATGAATAAAATGGGGTGTATCTAGATGTACTTTAGTTCTAGATACATCTCTTTTTGTCCATTTTGACGACAAGTATTTTGAGATGGAGGGAGTACATGGATGTGCGGCGTGAGTTTGATTCCCCATAAAGCCGAATTTTGTGTGTGGTTAATTCGTGTTAGAATTCAATGCACTGTGCTGCCCGTTCATGGGCCGGTCCACTGGGTGCTGCAGTGGGCGCAGTATGCTTCCGCGGCGCTTAACGCGCCAAATAGAAAACGAATGAAGGTTCGCCTCTGACACGTCGCATGCGGTTGCACATTGGAGGTGCGAGATAAAAACATATATCGTCCTCATACTTGGTGGCTATGTCCAAAACAGTCCTCATACTCAGGAAGTGTTTTAATACGATCCTCATACTTAAAACTATGTTATGTATACGGTCCTCGAACTTGGGAACGTAGTCCTGAGGTTCGTCGCCATGTACGTATCGTGTATAGCACGATCTGCCAGCGGGGTCAAGTCTCTCTCCATCTGTGCGGGCCCTGTTGTCAGCTAGGGGGAGAAATAAGCAGAACATTATAAACTGGGCGAATGTCATGAGTGTTCGAACCAGAAACTGGACGTGGCCGTTGCACGTGCTAACCATCTTAACCGATGCTGCTTGTTGTTTATAATCGAGCATGCATATCCTCATAGCATCTCCAGCCGTTCGGCTCGCAGGCCGGGGCCTAAAAAAGCATCGTCTGGGGGCGAACGGTGATAAATTCGATTTGAAGGTGGTGGATTTCCCAGCCGCCAACCCCAGGTCGTCCCTAGACCCGCCTTTTTGTGATCAAACTCGAACGAAATTCGATCAAACACAACAAAACTTCGACCAAACTAGACGGTTTCATTGATATTTGTACAAAAAACTAAAAACAAACATAACTTAAACTAACTAAACGGCAACTAAAACCACAACCACAACTATCCAGGGGCGCCGGGTACTCGAGACGCAACATGTTGCCAGACTCGATGTAGTCAAGGACGGCCTCGAGTGTTCGGCCGGGGACACCCCACCATTGGCGCCTCCCGTCGGAGTTGAGGCGGCCGCGGGGCTCGACGCCGTTGGCCGAGGCAAGCTGCTCGGCGTGGCGTCGTTTGAAGTACGACGTTCACCACGAGGTGTTGTCGGGGGTGTACCTCGGCTGGTTACGCGCCTCGGCCGACAGCGACGACCTGATGCGGACGATTTCGGCCCGGCGTTCACCTCCGGTGGGCGTTGGAGGCACCGGGATGCTGCCGGCAAAAAATAGTCCAAAGTGTGCCTTCACTTAATAAATAATGAAATGTCTCTCACTAGAACATATTTAGAAAAAGTTTCATATTTTATAAGTGACCATTTTCCCAAGTTTCTGACATCTAAGTAAAGTTTTTTCATGCATAAGATAAACTGTGGTAAGCTAAAGTAATTAGTCCAACAAAATGACAGTATATGCAATAATATAAATGAATTTCGTTTGTCTCTAGATATAAAATCGTGCATCTCACCTGTGGCAACCATAGACAGTAGCACAGTTGGCTAGCTTTCTCGCGCTCTATCATGTAGTCGCAGGTTCGAAACCTCCGTGCTATAACATGCTTTTTATTTCTTTTCGGCCACCCACTGACATGTCGGCCCTGCTCGGACGGAGAGAGAGAGAGAGAGAGAGCTGCTCTTGCTATACACAATACGTAGATGGAGACGAAGCTCATGACCGCTATCCCAAGTTCGAGGACTATATACACAACACATTCTCAAGTATGAGGATCGTATTGAAGCACTTTCTGAGTATGAGGACCGTTTTGAACTTAGTCAACAAGTATAAGGATGATAGATGCAATTATCTCGAGGTGGCGGGTACAGTTGCACACTGATGGCATCACATGTAAAAAAAGGACAAAATAAAACAGGCCCACAACATAAGGTGGAGACAATTAGAAAAACAGAAAAAAAAATCCCTAGTTGATCGAGTGTAGTGTGTCTGGCAGATGCGCAAAACAAATATGTAATTCTCGTAGGCTAATATTTTTGTTGTAAAAAACAGGTTAGCTAGGAATTCGTAACTGAAAAAGAAATAAACAAGGAATAAATAAGCAAAGGAGGAAAAGAAAATAAAAAATAGAAATAAAGAAGAAGAAAATTAAAATAATAAACAATGCAGCAAAAGAGGTAAAACGACAATAATAAAAATAAATAAATAACTAATTAATAAATATGAAAATATGCAGGATAAAAGAAAACCCGAACAAAAGAGCCTATGTTCTAAGAAAACCCAGATCAAAGAAAACCTGCCAAATACATACATCTTCTAGCCCACGGTCCATTTCGCAAGGAGAAAAAAGGCCCATCACAAGCTCGAGCCGATGCAAACAAAACACAAGCACAGAAACAATCATCTTATACAAATTTTGATGTGCGTATGCCCAACATGTGTGGAAGAAGTGAATGAGAACATATTAAAACTCGGTTAGATGAGTTTCAGCAATCCCGATAAAATATAGAAGCACCTAGGACTCATCTAACTGAGACATAATTATGTTCTCATTCCCGGATGATGTCATTTCTCGCTCCCCTATGATCCGTTTTTTTTTGTGTGTGTGTGTGTGGCTGGCCTAGTGCGTTTTCTTGATTTTTTTTGTTGGGCCAAACTTGGCGTAGCCACTTCTCATGTTGTGCGGCAAGGCTCTGTTCGGAACAAAGGGAAGAAAAGCATAGGATAGGGGAAATACCCAGAAATTGGAAAGGAATAGAGATACAAAACACAGGAAATAAAATCGTTGTGCTGCATACAGAATTGCCGTTCGGGACATAGGAAATCAAATAAGAGGAAATCAGATCATGTGGGTCCCATCTTGTATTTTTTAAATGCTAGAAAGATGAGCTCCAGCTGCAGTACACATGTATGTGGGTCCAAATTGTGCATGGTTCGCAGCATTGTGAAGCAAGAAGGTCCTGCCCTTGTGTTTGTCATGGAAACTAAAATAAGGGCGAAGAAAGTAGAGAATATGCGAAACACTTTGGGGTTTGCAGGATGTTTTGCTGTCGACAGTAATGGTCTCAGTGGTGGAGTGGGACTGTTTTGGTCGAGTGAAGTTTCGGTTGAGCTGAAGAATTTTAGTGTGAGCCATATTGATGTGGTTGTCACAAAAACTGGTCTCAATTCTCCGGGTTGGAGATTCACTGGTTTCTATGGAGCTCCGAGAGCGGAAAACCGTCATCATAGCTGGCGCTTCATGAGAACGTTACATGGAATTGAACATGACGCATGGATGTGCGTTGGCGATTTCAACGAAACTCTATACGGCACTGAGCACTTCAGCCGTGCTGCCAGGCCAGAGTGGCAAATGCGAGCTTTCCGCGAAGTCGTCGAGGAGTGTGCCCTCCAGGATCTTGGATGGGCGGGAGTGGAATACACATGGGATAACATGCAACAAGGCGAGGCAAATGTCAAAGCGCGCCTGGATCGGGCTCTAGCCAACGCAGCAATGTTAAACCTCTTTGAAGAGTCCAGGGTCCGACATGTTAGTTCCATAGAGTCTGATCATTGTTTCATTGTAATTGAATTGCGTGAGCTCAATCATCATAGATATAAAAAAAGAGCAAAGCAGTTTCGTTACGAGAATGTTTGGCAATCACATGCCAACTATGATGACCTTGTTACTGAATCATGGCAGCGGATACACCAAGGGCAAGGTCTCGCGAGTATAGCCAGCACTCTCTCAAGCTTGCAAGGCGAGCTGGGAGCATGGGGTGCTAGAGAATTCGGTAACCTCTCTAAAACAGTGAGAAAACTGAAGAAAAAGTTAGAGAACTTACGACGTCAAGCAGTTGGCCGGGGGCCCTCGGCGGAGGAAGTGGCCACTGCACAGAAACTTAGAGAAGCCCTCAAACAAGAAGAAGTTTGGTTGCGGCAGCGCTCCAGGGTACGATGGCTGCGCGCAGGTGATCGCAATACAGCGCATTTTCAAGCTCAAGCGAAGCAACGAAAACGAATGAACCGTATAGTGGGTCTGAAGCGGCTTGATGGGTCTGTATGTGCGAACTCAGAGGAGGATCAGCTGGAAGTACATGATTTCTATCAAAAATTGTACACATCACAGGGGTTTCAAAACATGGATGGCTTGCTACAATTTGTGCCTGAACGGGTCACACCGGATATGAACGCTGATATGGAGAGACCGTTTGAGGCTGCGGAAGTACGCATGGCGCTGTTCCAGATGGCTCCTTCAAAAGCACCTGGAATTGATGGCTTCATAGCGGGGTTTTTTCAGCGACACTGGTCAGTCGTTGGGAAAGACCTGGTGCCGGCGGTACTAGACTTTTTGAATGGTGGGGAGCTTCCTATGGGGCTTAACGACACTTCTATCACATTGATGCCGAAGGTACGGCATCCTCAATCCATTACCCGATATCGCCCCATATCTCTATGTTCGGTACCCTATAAGATTGCCGCCAAAGCGATCACCAACCGTTTGAAACCGTGGATGGACATGATTGTGGGAGCGGAACAAAGTGCATTTGTACCAGGCAGGTTGATAACTGACAATGTACTGGTAGCATTTGAAAGTATTCACACAATGAAGAGGCGGAAGAAAGGGAAGAATTTCTCATGTGCTCTTAAGCTAGACATGATGAAAGCGTATGACCGTGTCGAGTGGCATTATCTAGAGGCTATGATGCTCAGACTGGGTTTTGGCCATGATTTTGTTCGACTGATTATGAAGTGTGTCATGTCAGTCAGATTCACTATCAGAATGAATGGCGAGCTGCTTCCTTTTTTCACACCCTCCCGGGGCTTGAGGCAGGGATGCCCGGCATCCCCCTTTCTATTTCTGCTTTGTGCAGAAGGACTCACCTCTCTGCTGAATTATTATGGAGGCAACTTTATTGACAGAGGGATTCGAGTCTCCTATAGATCGCCGTGGGTAAATCACCTTCTGTTTGCTGACGACAGCTTGATATTCATTAGTGCAACAGAGGAAAGTGCAGACAGATTGAACCAAATTCTGCAATTATATGCAGCCTGTTCGGGCCAGTGCGTAAACAAAGACAAGAGCTCAGTTTTCTTCACTTCAAATACTACCACCGCAGTCCGGAACAGAATCAAGCAAAGACTTGGCATACTGGTGGAGGCTTTCAGTGAGAGATACCTAGGCCTACCCACAGCGGTGGGAAGGATTACTAGCGGCACTTTCGATCATGTTGGAGAAAGAGCTCGTGGCAGTATGCAGGGGTGGTCAGAGCGTAATTTTGCATGCGCGGGGAGAGAGACATTGCTCAAGTCCATAGTCCAAGCCATCCCTACGTTCAGCATGTCATGCTTTCGACTTACAAAAAAGGTATGTAAGAAGTACACTTCTAACATGGCCAAATATTGGTGGAGTAGTTCACTTGACAAAAGATCTTTGCATTGGATTTCTTGGAAAGCTCTCACTTCGCCAAAAGTTCAGGGGGGCATGGGTTTTCGGGACATGGGACTGTTTAACCTAGCACTCCTCGGGAAACATGGATGGAGGTTTATGGTTAGCCCAAATTCATTATGCGCCCGGGTGATGAAGGGCCGATACTTCCCAGACTCAGATTTTATGCAGGCCACAGTGCCGAAAACGGCCTCTCCAGTTTGGCGGGCCATTGTGGCAGGGCGGGAGGCTCTTCAGGCGGGTATGATCATGCGTGTTGGCAATGGAAGATCTATCTCCATTTGGGAGGACAAGTGGATCCCAGGTACCACTAGCATGTCTCCTATGTCCATTGTTACTCCTACTACTTTACATTCTGTGCATGAGCTTATTGATGAAGTAAATTGGACATGGAAGACGGATCTCGTTCGACAAAATTTCCTAGCTCCGGATGCAGAAGCTATTCTGAACATACCTATACGCACTGGAGGCGGGGATGATTTCTTTGCTTGGGCTTTTGAGAACTCAGGTGTGTACACTGTCAAATCGGCGTACCGTGCTCTCGTGAATCAGAAAGAGCTTAAGGCTCTAGAGGAAGGGACGGCTACCGGTGCCTCAAAATCTGAACAGCAGATGTGGACATCTTTGTGGAAGCTCAAAGTAGTGCCTAAGGTCAGGGTTTTTTGGTGGAGAGTCCTACGCGGGATCCTCCCCGACGAAGCAACCCTTAAGCACAAACATATCAAGCCTATAAGCCTATGCAATGTATGCTTGGCTAAAGAGGAAGATCTCATGCATGCATTGGTGACTTGCTCACATGCACGCAGATTTTGGGATGAAGCGCAAGCATGGCTCGATCTAAGACTCCCCCGTCTACATCCAGCAACATGGGCGCGCGACATTTTATGTGATGATCAATTCTGGGATCATGTAAGAGGAAAGATTATATCGGTGATGTGGGCGATATGGCATTCACGGAATCGGTGGATTCATGAGAAAGAGCATGTGGATACAGTGTACTCTACTCGTTGCATCCGAGAAGACTTGGCCTTGCTGGAGATCCCAATGAAGCAGGCCACACTATTGCCAGGGCATGGCTGGCGCCCCCAGAGGTGGGCTTTGTCAAAATAAACGTCGACGGTGCTATCAGCTCAGAAGCTGGACTAGCTGGAGCGGGCGGCGTAGCTTGCTCGTCCACGGCGTTGCTTGCCTCCTGGTGCAAGCCGCCATTGGTGTGACGGATCCTCTCATTGCCGAGGCTTTGTCACTACGAGAAGGTGCGCTATTCGCTCGTCTACGTGGCTACACGTAGGTGATACTGGAAACCGATTGCCTGGAGATCGTGAATCTCTGGAACACTCGCCACGGCTCTCGTTCGGTCGTGGCTCCATTACTAGTAGAGATTGGAGAGCATGCTTTGTCTTTTGATTCTTTTGTAATTCAGCATGTAAACAGATCGGCTAACTTCCCGGCCCATCTCTGTGCTAGGCATGCCAGCACACTAAGGGTGACCGAGAATTGGTTCGATTCTGCACCTTCGTTCCTGATCAGCAGCCTGATGGCGGATGATCCCAGGAGCGTTTTTGTTTGAATAAAGCTCTCACAATTCCCTGCAAAAAAAAAATAAAACAAGAGCTATGGGTAGATGTTTTTTTCCTGTAAAAACGCTGGAGATCGGAACTTTCCACCGGATTGGAACAAGCCTATTCCTTCGTACCGAACGGACAAAATGCAGCTATTCCAGAGGAATGTGTTTTCTGTGGGTTTTCCTTTGCTTTTCCTACATACCGAACAGGCCCCAAGATTACTACATTTTGATAAGACGCTTGAGCTACTAGTAGTTGCTACTGTCATGGTTCTAAGTCTGACAGTACGAGTAGGGGGTACGTAGGGGGAGGCAAGGTCCTAGCTATGATGAGATTGTACACAAGATGTTTACGAGTTCAGGCCCTTCTCGGAGGAAGTAACAGCCCTACGTCTCGGTGCCCGGAGGCGGTCAACTGGAATGTATATGTGTGTGTGAGTTACAGGGGGTGCGAACCCTTGTACTGGAGGAGGGGGGTGGCTTATATAGAGTGCGCCAGGACCCCAGCCATCCCCACGTTATAAATGGTTCAATGTACATAAAGGCAGGACGTTATTGATAACGCCTGCAATAAAAGGTGATAAAGGCATTCATTACTACAGAATGAATGCATGACCGTTGCTGGCCTAACAGGACCTTTGACCTTCGGGGGTCGAGTGTCTTTGTACGGTCGAGTGTCCTCATCCTTCCGAGTGGAGTTGAGTCGTCTGAGTGGAGGTGTGCAGTCGAGTGAAACATCCTCTTGGGCCGTATCAGTCGACTGTTTCTGCTGTCTTCGAGTTGTCTCTTGAGCTTCTCGGGTAGTGACCTTGGGTGGGGTATCTGGGTCAGGCCCGTGATCCTACCCTGGGTCCGTAGCATCATCAGTAGCACACGAATGGATTAAGGTCCGAGTGGAGGAGAGTGTTGAAGTTGGCTTTGGTCCAAGTTTGATGTCCCTGGGGAGTCTCCCTTGAATTTGTAGGCCAAGCTGACCCTTCAACCCTGACTTATTCGCCTTAATCGATTCAAAAACTACCGAGTGTACTTGCTTGTGTAGACCATCGAGTGAACTTTTGCGCATGGCTCCGAGCGTCAGCCGGACGTGAAACTTTCGGCGCGATTGGTTGTTCTTTGGTCTCCGGATTTCGCGGGATTTGAATTTTGGGGAAGTGCGCGGGACGGGGCATGCCGCAGTAATCGAATCGGATACGCTCGAGGCGCCTCGATCCCCGCGCCGCCTTTTTCGCCACGTATTGGGCGCGCGCCTGTTGCGGGATTTGACAGGATAGCTTGGGGCCACCAGTCAGTCACTTGACCATCGTGCTATAAATAAGCACCGCAGCTGAGACGAAAGCACTGTGTGCCCAATCTCTGCCTCTTCTTCCTCCGCTCCTCCGCCGCGCCTTCGCTCTTCGCTCTCCACCGCTCAGCTCGCGCTGGCTCGTCCCCCATGGGTAAGGACAAGA
>LR738714.1:567854176-567875111 GCA_902687465.1 Secale cereale | reverse complement strand
GATGTGTGAGAACTTCCTCGGGTGCCGACCGCATTGGGGCCTGTTTAAGCATATCTTCACCTGTGGCTCCCAAACTGTCAAGAAAGTAAACCCGAGTGACGAGAATACGCACGTCATCCAGATGTGCGGTGGTTTGGGTATCCAGACTAGGGGTAGGAGCACTTTCCCTGCCATGGTCCTTCATGAGTCGGCCCGGGGATGGCAGTCGACTTGGTTTTACTGCAAAGACGTCCCGACTCCCGGTCAGTCGACCGGATTCCCTCCATTTTCTTTAGATCGAGTCGGCCAGCCACCGACGCTGCTTGTGAGTCCGGCTTAGAAGGTAGAGGTGGATATGTTGGTGGAGCGGGTGGTTCAGCTGGTCCGCGACGGGGTCACTGGGATGGATCTGCTCGAAGTGTTCCTCAAGAGGAGGATCTAGCCCCTCCAAGCTCGGGACCATCCAATGTGGATGTATTAGGGCGTCGACGACACTTCTCTGGTCCACCCAGAGTAAGCCGCCGCGAAGACGGTGGAATAGTGCCTGAAGTGCATGACGGGGAACAAGGACAACCCTCGGGGGACTAGAGGGTTCGTCCGTTCGATGCAGACCACCAACCAGACAAGGCCCGTCCTTATTTTCCGAGTGGATTTTCTGTTTCTTGTTTGCGGACGTTCGATGAATCTGACCAGTGTATGATTGTTTTTCCTTTCCACAGATCTTTACCGAAATGTACTCGGTGCCCAATGGTGAGCAGGTCCAAGAGGGGGAAGAGGGCGTAGGCGAAGCTTCCGACTGGAAGTCCGACGAGGAGACGGCGGAGGAGAGCGAGGACTCCAGCAGCGGCGAGGAAGTTGAGTCACCTCCCCGCGTCGAGAAGTGTTCCAAGGAGAAGCACGACCCAGAGGTCGCGTGTGCCAGGACGGGTCCTTCCAGCTCCCAGGTGCAGAAGCGCACTCGGACGTCTACTCCAGATCCGACTGAGAAAGCGCCAAAATAGCCCAAGGTCGCCGCCTTCAAACCTCGGAAGGCCTTGCCAAAGATCAAAGTGGACGTCCCGATTGCCTCCACGTAAGTGTTGCTCTGCTCCATTCTTCTTTCATCTTGGAAACCAGATTTGCCTTTGTCGACTCACTTTCCATGAAATCTTCAGCGCTGCTGCTTCTGGGACCTCGATGGATGTTGATAAGTGTCGTGACGACGAGGAGACCGCAGATGCGACCACGTCCCACGCAGGTATGGCTTCTTGGCTATGCTTTGGATTTTGTTATTTTGGATTGTCAGTCGACTGAATTTCTTCTCGATTGTTCTCCGAAGGGCCGCACAATATCATGGAACTTCCCAATGATGATGAAGATGATGAGGACCACGCGGAGTTGTCTCAGAGAGGCACGGGAAGGAGGGGTCAAAAGACACCCTCTGGCTCTAAGGCCCAGCAACAACGGGACGTGGCTCGGACCACAGTCTCTTTTGCTGTTCCTGTGTCGACTGACCATCCCTCCACGTCGACTGTTCCAGTTGCTGACCCTGTGACTGCTCCGACTACTCCACCGTCTGTGCTTTTAGCTACCCATCACGTCCCGGAGGATCCCATGAGTGCGGCCAAGGAGGCCGTTCGACAGGCGGGATTGATGATGGAGCGGACGAAGGTGGCGTATGAGGCTAGCATGGCTGCCTATAATGCCAGTTCGGCTCTTCGAACCAATGTCCAGGTTTGTTTTTTTCGACCGACTTGCTGTGTTGTTGGGGTCTTCATCCTGAAAACTGCTGCTTTGTTCGTAAGATGATGTTACTGCTTTGTTCGTAAGATGATGCTACTGCTTTGTTCGTAAGATGATGTTACACCCACTTGGTGTTCCTAATCTCCTTGTAGCTTAGCTCTTGCAATCCAATCGGCCTTTCTGTGTCGATCAGACCGGTGGGGGCACGCTTAGTGCACCCACTGGGTGTAGTCCCCAAGGCCATGGTCGACTGAAGTCAGTCGGCCGTGGTCTTAGAATTTATCTTGTTTATTTGTTTCAAACATTTTTGAGCTCGTGCAGGACTGATCCAGCCGAGTGAGAACCAGTGGGGGCACGCTTAGTGCACCCACTGGGTGTAGTCCCCGAGACTGTGGTCGACTGCTGGTAGTCGGCCATGGTCTAAGAACGAAATGTATCTGTCTTTTTTTTTGAGCTCGGGCAGGACTGATCCGGCCGAGTGAGAATCAGTGGGGGCACGCTTAGTGCACCCACTGGGTGTAGTCCCCGAGACCACTGTTGAGTGTTTGGCTCAGCTGTAGTCTTAGAATTCTGTCTTCTTTTGTTGGTCGCAGAAATCTTGCGAGTTTGGAGCCAAATTCGCGGATCTTGAGAAGAAGCAGTTCCAACTCAATCTTGACCTGGAGCTGGCCAGGGAGCATTTGAAGAAATCCTAGGATGAAGCGTCTGGTAATAAAAGTGTATAGCTGGTTGACTGAATTCCAGTGAGTGTGCCGTGTGCATCCTTATGTTCACCTGTCTAGTAATGTCCCTTGTAGATCAAATGAAAGCAGCTCTGGAGCAGAAGGACCTTGACCTGGCAGCGGCGCAGCAGAGGGCGCAGGAGAAAACTAAACTCGCAGAACAGAAGCTGGCTTCAGTTGGCAAGATTGAAGAAGAGATCGCCTGCCTAAAGGACTCTCTTAGTGCAGCCAACAAGGAAGTGAATCGACTGAAGAGGGCCAATATTGCTCTGGACGAGAAGGTAGGGGCCTTTTCCAGAAGAAGAACGGGTTGGAAGTTTATCTGGGTGACCTCATGAAGAAGTGGTACCTCATGCTTGAAGGTATGTTCCTTTTGTCCGACTGAATCAAAGCGGTCGACTCATATCCTGCTCGCTAACTCATCGTGTTTTCGCCTATGTAGAATTCTGTCATAACTTCGAGGAGGAGACTGGGTTGGTCGAGCCAGGTCTGGACCCCGCCAACTCTCTTGTCAAGGATGAAGTGGCGATGAACGTCTTGCGACTGGAGTCCCGCCTCACCAGCACCACAGGCTATCGCACTCGACTGAAGGCAGTGATGTCTCATCGACGCTGCACTCTGGAGGGGGACGGTGCAAGAGAGTGACCTCGAGTATCTGATGGCTCGACTCAATGAGGTCCCCAGTCGAGTGCAGGAGTGAAAGAAATCATCTGCCCGTTGTGGTGCTGACGTTGCACTATCTCTGGTCCGCGTGCACTGCAAGGAAGTGAAGGAGGAGAGGCTGGCCTCGCTCAAGGTTACCAACTCAAAGAAGCTTCAGTTCTAGTCGTTCATGGAGACTTTCCTGGAAGCCGCTACCCGTATTGCCGACGGAATTGACATGGACGAGTACGTCGCGCCTGCAAGCCCTCCTCCCCCTGAGGAGTGAACATACTTTGATACTCTGATTCAATTTGCCTCGGAATGCTGAGTGATTTTGTAACCGTTTCAACTCTCGCGGGCTTGACGCCCGAGCACTTCTGCCCGAATCTCGCGGGACTTTATCTGCACTTGATTCTCTTTTAGGACGTGCTTGTCTTGCTTCTGATTCCCTTCGATCTTTTTTGAATTTCGAGTCGGTGTCGTGTTTGTGGCGTAGCTCGGAGGGTCGAGCCACTTCGTCCTTGTGGCGTAGCTCGGAGGACAGAGCCACATTGTACTTGTGGCATAGCTCGGAGGACAGAGCCTTGTTGTACTTGTGGCGCAGCTCAGAGGACTAAGTCACGTTGTATTTGTGGCGTAACTCGGAGGGTCGAGCCACTTCATACTTGTGGCGTAGCTCGGAGGACAGAGCCACGTTGTACTTGTGGCGTAGCTCGGAGGACCGAGCCACGTTGTACTTGTGGCGTAGCGTAGAGGGTCGAGCCACTTCATACTTGTGGCGTAGCTCGGAGCACATAGCCACATTGTACTTGTGGCGTAGCTCGGAGGACAGAGCCATGTTGTACTTGTGGCGTAGCTCGGAGGACCGAGCCACGTTGTACTTGTGGCGTAGCTCGGAGGGTCGAGCCACTTCATAATTGTGGCATAGCTCGGAGGACAGAGCCACATTGTACTTGTGGCATAGCTCGGAGGACAGAGCCATGTTGTACTTGTGGCGCAGCTCGGAGGACTGAGCCACATTGTATTTGTGGCGTAACACGGCGGGTCGAGCCACTTCATACTGAAGGAAATATGCCCTAGAGGCAATAATAAAGTTGTTATTTTATATTTCCTTATATCATGATAAATGTTTATTATTCATGCTAGAATTGTATTAACCGGAAACTTAGTACATGTGTGAATACATAGACAAAACAGAGTGTCCCTAGTATGCCTCTACTAGACTAGCTCATTGATCAAAGATGGTTATGTTTCCTAACCATAGACATGAGTTGTCATTTGATCAACGAGATCACATCATTAGGAGAATGATGTGATGGACAAGACCCATCCGTTAGCATAACACTATGATCGTTTAGTTTTACTGCTATTGCTTTCTTCATGACTTATACATGTTCCTATGACTATGAGATTATGCAACTCCCGAATACCGTAGGAACACCTTGTGTGCCATCAAACGTCACAACGTAACTGGGTGATCATAAAGATGCTCTACAGCTGTCTCCGAAAGTATTCGTGGTGTTGGCATAGATCAAGATTAGAATTTGTCACTCCGAATGTCGGAGAGGTATCTATGGGCCCTCTCGGTAACACACATCACAATAAGCCTTGCAAGCAAAAGACTAATGAGTTAGTCACGAGATGATGTGTTACGGAACGTGTAAAGATACTTGCCGGTAACGAGATTGAACTAGCTATAGAGATACCGACGATCGAATCTCGGGCAAGTAACATACCGATGACAAAAGGAACAACGTATGTTGTTATGCGGTTTGACCGATAAAGATCTTCGTAGAATATGTTGGAGCCAATATGAGCATCCAGGTTCCGCTATTGGTTATTGACCGGAGATGAGTCTCGGTCATGTCTACATAGTTCTCGAACCCGTAGGGTCCGCACGCTTAACGTTTGATGACGATCGGTATTATGAGTTTATGAGTTTTGATGTACCGAAGGTAGTTCGGAGTCCCGGATGAGATCATGGACATGACGAGGAGTCTCGGAATGTCCGAGACATAAAGATTGATATATTGGACGACTATATTCGGACACCGGAAGTGTTCCGGAAAAGTTTCGGATTTAACTGGATTGCCGGAGGGGGTTACCGGAACCCCCTACAAGGGGGGATGGTCCATAGTGGGCCTTGAGGAAAGGAGAGAGGCAGCCCATAGAGGCTGGCCGGCGCCCCACCTAGGGATCCTAGTTGGACTAGGATTGGGGAGGCGCCACCTCTCCCTCTTTTCCTTTCCCTCTCTTCCTTCTTGGTGGACTCCTACTAGGAATAGGATTGCAATCCTATTCCTAGTAGGATTGCCCTAGCCGCACCATAGGAGGCCGGCCGGCCCTCCCCTCTTGCTCCTTTATATACGGGGGCAAGGGGGCACCCAAATACACACAAGTTGAATTGTTCCAGCCGTGTGCGGTGCCCCCCTCCACAGAAACACACCTCGGTCATACCGTTGCAGTGCTTAGGCGAAGCCCTGTGCCGGTAAATACATCATATCCGTCACCACGCCGTCGTGCTGACGAAACTCTCCCGTGATTCTCAACTGGATCAAGAGCTCGTGGGACGTCATCAAGCTGAACGTGTGCTGAACGCGGAGGTGCCGTACGTTCGGTGCTTGATCGGTTGAATCGCGAAGAAGTTCGACTACATCAACCGCGTCACTTGACGCTTCCGCTTTCGGTCTACGAGGGTACGTAGACACACTCTTCCCTCTCGTTGCTATGCATCTGGTAGATAGATCTTGCGTGATCGTAGGAAAATTTTAAAATACTACGTTCCCCAACAGTGGTATCAGAGCCAGGTCTATGCGTAGATGATATGCACGAGTAGAACACAATGAGTTGTGGGCGATACTAGTCATACTGCTTACCAGCATGTCATACTATGCTTCGGCGGTATTGTGAGATGAAGCGGCCCGGACCGACATTACGCGTACGCTTACGCGTGACTGGTTTCACCGTTAAGAGCACTCGTTGCTTAAAGGTGACTGGCGGGTGTCTGTCTCTCTCACTTTAGCTGAATCAGGTGTGGCTACGCCCGGTCCTTGTGAAGGTTAAAACAGCACATACTTGACGAAACATCGTTGTGGTTTTGTATGCGTAGGTAAGAACGGTTCTTGCTAAGCCCGTAGCAGCCACGTAAAATTTGCAACAACAAAGTAGAGGACATCTAACTTGTTTTTGCAGGGCATGTTGTGATGTGATATGGTCAAGACATGATGAGTTATACGGTTTTGTATGAGATGATCATGTTTTGTAATGTTATCGGCAACTGGCAGGAGCCATATGGTTGTCGCTTTATTGTATGAAATGCAATCGCCATGTAATTGCTTTACTTTATCACTAAGCGGTAGCTATAGTCGTAGAAGCAATAGTTGGCGAGACGACAACGATACTACGATGGAGATCAAGGTGTCGCGCCGGTGACGAAGGTGATCATGACGGTGCTTTGGAGATGGAGATCAAAAGCACAAGATGATGATGGCCATATCATGTCATATATTTTGATTGCATGTGATGTTTATCTTATTATGCTTCTTATTTTGCTTAGAACGACGGTAGCATTATAAGATGACCCCTTACTAAAATTCAAGGTATAAGTGTTCTCCCTGAGTATGCACCGTTGCGAAAGTTCGTCGTGCCGAGACACCGTGATGATCGGGTGTGATAAGCTCTACGTTCAAATACAACGGGTGTAAGACAGTTTTGCACACGCAGAATACTCGGGTTGAACTTGACGAGCCTAGCATATGCAGATATGGCCTCGGAACACTGGAGACCGAAAGGTCAAGCGTGAATCATATAGTAGATATGATCAACATAAGATGTTCACCATTGAAACTACTCCATCTCACGTGATGATCGGACATGGTTTAGTTGATTTGGATCACGTGATCATTTAGATGACCGGAGGGATGTCTATCTAAGTGGGAGTTCTTAAGTAATATGATTAATTGAACTTTAATTTATCATGAACTTAGTCCTGGTAGTATTAGCATATCTATGTTGTAGATCAATAGCTCGCGATGTTGCTCCACGTTTATTTTTTATATGTTCCTAGAGAAAACCAAGTTGAAAGATGTTAGTAGCAATGATGCGGAATTGTTCCGTGATCTGAGGATTATCCTCATTGTTGCACAGAAGAATTATGTCCTTGATGCACCGCTAGGTGACAGACCTATTGCAGGAGCAGATGTAGACGTTATGAACGTTCTGACAAAAGCTCGGTATGATGACTACTTGATAGTTTAAGTGCACCATGCTTTACGGCTTAGAACCGGGACTTCAAAAATGTTTTGAACACCACGGAGCATATAAGATGTTCCAAGAGTTGAAATTAGTATTTCATACTCATGCCCGTGTCGAGAGGTATAAGACCTCTGACAATACTTTGCCTACAAGATGGAGGAGAATAGCTCAACTAGTGAGCATGTGCTCAGATTGTCTGAGTACTACAATTACTTGAATCAAGTGGGAGTTATTCTTCCAGATAAGATAGTAATTGACAAAGTTCTCTAGTCACTATCACCAAGTTAGTAGAACTTCGTGATGAACTATAATATGCAAGGGATGATGAAGGTAATTCCCGAGCTCTTCGCGATCCTGAAATCGGCGAAGGTAGAAATCAAGAAAGAGCATCAAGTGTTGATGGTTAATAAGACCACTTGTTTCAAGTAAAGGGCAAAGGGATAGAAGGGGAACTTCAAAAGGAATGACAAGCAAGTTGTCACACCCGTGAAGAAACCCAAAGCTAAACTCAAGCCTGAAACTAAGTGCTTCTACTGCAAAGGAAAAGGTCACTGGAAGTGGAACTGCCCTAGATATTTGGCGGATAAGAAGGATGGCAAAGTGAACAAAGGTATATTTGATATACAGATTATTGATGTGTATTTTACTAGTGTTCATAGCAACCCCTCGGTATTTGATACTGGTTCAGTTGCTAAAGAGTAGTAACTCGAAATGGGAGTTGCATAATGAACAGAAACTAGTTAAAGGTGAAGTGACGATGTGTGTTGGAAGTGGTTCCAAGATTGATATGATCATCATTGCACACTCCCTATACTTTCGGGATTAGTGTTGAACCTAAATAAGTGTTATTTGGTGTTTGTTTTGAGCATCAATATGATTTGATCATATTTATTGCAATACGGTTATTCATGTAAGTTAGAGAATAATTGTTGTTCTGTTGACATGAATAAAACCTTCTATGGTCATACACCCAATGAAAATGGTTTGTTGGATCTCGATCGTGTGATACACATATTCATAATATTGAAGCCAAAAGATGCAAAGGTTAATAATGATAGTGCAACTTATTTGTGGCACTGCCGTTTAGGTCATATTGGTGTAAAGCGCATGAAGAAACTCCATAGTGATGGACTTTTGGAATCACTTGATTATGAATCACTTGGTGCTTGCGAACCATGCCTCATGGGCAAGATGACTAAAACTCCGTTCTCCGGAACTGTGGAGCGAGCAACAGAGTAGTTGGAAATACATACTAATGTATGCCGACCAATGAGTGTTGAAGCTCGCGGCAGGTATCGTTATTTTCTGACCTTCACTGATGATTTAAGCAGATATGGGTATATCTACTTAATGAAGCACAAGTCTGAAACATTTGAAAAGTTCAAAGAATTTCAGAGTGAAGTGGAGAATCATCGTAACAAGAAAATAAGAGTTTCTACGATATGATCGTAGAGGTAAAATATTTGAGTTAGCGAGTTTTGGCCTTCAGTAAAAACAATGTGAAATAGTTTCACTACTCACGCCACCTGGAACACCACAGTGTAATGGTGTGTCCGAACATCATAACCGTACTTTATTAGATATGGTGCGATCGATGATGTCTCTTACCGATCTACCACTATCGCTTTTGGGGTTATGCATTAGAGACAGCTACATTCACGTTAAAATAGGGCACCATCTAAATCCGTGGAGATGACACCGTATGAACTGTGGTTTGACGAGAAACCTAAGCTGTCATTTCTTTAAGTTTGGGACTGCGATGCTTATGTGAAAAAGTTTCAACATGATAAGCTCGAACCCAAATCGGAGAAGTAAATCTTCATAGGATACCCAAAAGCAACTGTTGGGTACACCTTCTATCACAGATCGGAAAGTAAGATATTCGTTGCTAAGAATGGATCCTTTCTAGAGAAGGAGTTTCTCTCGAAAGAAGTGAGTGGGAGGAAAGTAGAACTTGATGAGGTAATTGTACCTTCTACCGAATTGGAAGGTAGTACATCACAGAAACTAGTTCCAGTGATTCCTACACCAATTAGTGAGGAAGCTAATGATGATGATCATGAAACTTCAGATCAAGTTACTGCTGAACTTCGTAGATCAACCAGAGTACGTTCCGCACCAGAGTGGTACGGCAACCCGGTTCTGGAAATCATGTTACTGGACCATGATGAACCTACGAACTATGAGGAAGCGATGATGAGCCCAGATTCCGCAAAATGGCTTGAGGCCATGAAATCTGAGACGGGATCCATGTATGAGAACAAAGTGTGGACTTTGGTTGACTTGCCCGATGGTCGGCAAGCCATCGAAAATAAATGGATCTTTAAGAGGAAGACTGACGCCGATGGTAATGTTACTGTCTACAAAGCTCGACTTGATGCGATAGGTTTTCGACAAGTTCAAGGAGTTGACTACGATGAGACTTTCTCACCTGTAGCGATGGTTAAGTCTGTCCGAATCATGTTAGCAATTGCCGCATTTTATGATTATGAAATCTGGCAAATGGATGTCAAAACTGAATTCCTGAATGGATATCTCAAAGAAGAGTTGTATATGATGCAACCAGAAGGTTTTGTCAATCTTAAATGTGCTAGCAAATTGTGCAAGCTCCAGCGATCCATCTATGGAGTGGTGCAAGTATCTCGGAGTTGGAATATACGCTTTGATAAGTTGATCAAAGCATATAGATTTATACAGACTTGCGGTGAAGCCTGTATTTACAAGAAAGTGAGTGGGAGCACTACAACCTTTCTGATAAGTATATGTGAATGACATATTGTCGATCGAAAATGATGTAGAATTTTCTGGAAAGCATAAAGGAGTGTTTGAAAGGAGTTTTTTCAAAGAAAGACCTTGGTGAAGCTGCTTACATATTGGGCATCAAGATCTATGGAGATAGATCAAGACGCTTGATAAGACTTTCGATGAGTACATACCTTGATAAGATTCTGAAATAGTTCAAAATGGATCAGTCAAATAAGGAGTTCTTGCCTGACTTGTAAGTTTTGAAGTTGAGTAAGACTCAAAGCCAGACCACGGCAGAAAAATATAGAGAGAATGAAAGTCATTCCCTATGCCTCAGCCATAGGTTCTATAAAGTATGCCATGCTGTGTACCAAACATGTTGTGTATCTTGCCATGAGTTTGACAAGGAGGTACAATAGTGATCCAAGAGTAGATCACTGTACAACGGTCAAAATTATCCTTAGTAACTGGATGACTAAGGAAATGTTTCTCGATTATGGAGGTGATAAAGAGTTCGTCGTAAAGGGTTACGCCGATGTAAGCTTTGACACTAAATCCAGATGACTCTAAGTATCAATTTGGATGCGTATTGAAAGTGGGAGCAATTAGCTAGAGTAGCTCCATGCAGAGCATTGTAGACACATAGAAATTTGCGAAATACATACGGATCTAAATCTGACAGACCCGTTGACTAAACTTCTCTCACGAAGCAAAACATGATCACACCTTAGTACTCTTTGGGTGTTAATCACATAGCGATGTGAACTAGATTATTGACTCTAGTAAACCCTTTGGGTGTTGGTCACATGGTGATGTGAACTATGGGTGTTAATCACATGACGATGTGAACTATCTGTGTTAAATCACATGGCGATGTGAACTAGATTATTGACTTTAGTGCAAGTGGGAGACTGAAGGAAATATGCCCTAGAGGCAATAATAAAGTTGTTATTTTATATTTCCTTATATCATGATAAATATTTATTATTCATGCTAGAATTGTATTAACCGGAAACTTAGTACATGTGTGAATACATAGACAAAACAGAGTGTCCCTAGTATGCCTCTACTAGACTAGCTCATTGATCAAAGATGGTTATGTTTCCTAACCATAGACATGAGTTGTCATTTGATCAACGAGATCACATCATTAGGAGAATGATGTGATGGACAAGACTCATCCGTTAGCATAGCACTATGATCGTTTAGTTTTACTGCTATTGCTTTCTTCATGACTTATACATGTTCCTATGACTATGAGATTATGCAACTCCCGAATACCGTAGGAACACCTTGTGTGCCATCAAACGTCACAACGTAACTGGGTGATCATAAAGATGCTCTACAGGTGTCTCCGAAAGTATTCGTGGTGTTGGCATAGATCAAGATTAGAATTTGTCACTCCGAATGTCGGAGAGGTATCTATGGGCCCTCTCGGTAACACACATCACAATAAGCCTTGCAAGCAAAAGACTAATGAGTTAGTCACGAGATGATGTGTTACGGAACGAGTAAAGAGACTTGCCGGTAACGAGATTGAACTAGGTATAGAGATACCGACGATCGAATCTCGGGCAAGTAACATACCGATGACAAAAGGAACAACGTATGTTGTTATGCGGTTTGACCGATAAAGATCTTCGTAGAATATGTAGGAGCCAATATGAGCATCCAGGTTCCGCTATTGGTTATTGACCGGAGATGAGTCTCGGTCATGTCTACATAGTTCTCGAACCCGTAGGGTCCGCACGCTTAACGTTTGATGACGATCGGTATTATGAGTTTATGAGTTTTGATGTACCTAAGGTAGTTCGGAGTCCCGGATGAGATCATGGACATGACGAGGAGTCTCGGAATGTCCGAGACATAAAGATTGATATATTGGACGACTATATTCGGACACCGGAAGTGTTCCGGAAAAGTTTCGGATTTAACTGGATTGCCGGAGGGGGTTATCGGAACCCCCTACGAGGGGGGATGGTCCATAGTGGGCCTTGAGGAAAGGAGAGAGGCAGACCATAGAGGCTGGCCGGCGCCCCACCTAGGGATCCTAGTTGGACTAGGATTGGGGAGGCGCCACCTCTCCCTCTTTTCCTTTCCCTCTCTTCCTTCTTGGTGGACTCCTACTAGGAATAGGATTGCAATCCTATTTTTCCTTCTTGGTGGACTCCTACTAGGAATAGGATTGCAATCCTATTCCTAGTAGGATTGCCCTAGCCGCACCATAGGAGGCCGGCCGGCCCTCCCCTCTTGCTCCTTTATATACGGGGGGCAAGGGGGCACCCAAAGACACACAAGTTGAATTGTTCCAGCCGTGTGCGGTGCCCCCCTCCACAGAAACACACCTCGGTCATACCGTTGCAGTGCTTAGGCGAAGCCCTGCGCCGATAAATACATCATATCCGTCACCACGCCGTCGTGCTGACGAAACTCTCCCGTGAAGCTCAACTGGATCAAGAGCTCGTGGGACGTCATCAAGCTGAACGTGTGCTGAACGTGGAGGTGCCGTACGTTCGGTGCTTGATCGGTTGAATCGCGAAGAAGTTCGACTACATCAACCGCGTCACTTGACGCTTCCGCTTTCGGTGTACGAGGGTACGTAGACACACTCTTCCCTCTCGTTGCTATGCATCTGGTAGATAGATCTTGCGTGATCGTAGGAAAATTTTAAAATACTATGTTCCCCAACACATACTTGTGGCGTAGCTCGGAGGACAGAGTCACATTGTACTTGTGGCGTAGCTCGGAGGACAGAGCCACGTTGTACTTGTGGCATAGCTCGGAGGGTCGAGTCACTTCATACTTGTGGCGTAGCTCGGAGGACAGGGCCATGTTGTACTTATGGCATAGCTCGGAGGACAGAGCCACGTTGTAACTTAGGCGATTGCGGGGTCGCAGCTAAGCCATTGAATGAGAGGGTCGCTCTTCGTTCGGAGTGGTTTTAGAAACTTAGGCGAATCGGATTCGCAGCTAAGCCCCGAGTGAGAGGGTTGCTCTTCACTCGGAGTGGTTTTTATAACTTAGGCGATTACAGGGTCGCAGCTAAGCCCCAGAGTGAGAGGATTCCTCTTCACTCAGAGTGGTTTTTGTAACTTAGGCGATTACGGGGTCGCAACTAAGTCCCCGAGTGAGAGGGTTGCTCTTCACTCAGAGTGGTTTTAGAAACTTAGGCGAATCGGATTCGCAGCTAAGCCCCCGAGTGAGAGGGTTGCTCTTCACTCGGAGTGGTTTTAGAAACTTAGGCGAATCGGATTCGTAGCTAAGCTCCCGAGTTAGAGGGTTGCTCTTCACTCGGAGTGGTTTTTATAACTTAGGCGATTATGGGGTCGCAGCTAAGTCCCCGAGTGAGAGGGTTGCTCTTCACTCGGAGTGGTTTTTACAACTTAGGAGATTACGGGGTCGCAGCTTGATGTCTACTACACAACCTTCTTGTAGACGTTGTTGGGCCTCCAAGTGCAGAGGTTTGTAGGACAGTAGCAAATTTCCCTCAAGTGGATGACCTAAGGTTTATCAATCTGTGGGAGGCGTACGATGAAGATGGTCTCTCTCAAACAACCCTGCAACCAAATAACAAAGAGTCTCTTGTGTCCCCAACACACCCAATACAATGGTAAATTGTATAGGTGCACTAGTTTGGCGAAGAGATGGTGATACAAGTGTAATATGGATGGTAGATATAGGTTTTTGTAAACTGAAAATATAAAAACAGCAAGGTAGCAAGTGGTAAACGTGAGCATAAACGGTGTTGCAATGATAGTAGGCAAGGCCTAGGGTTCATACTTTCACTAGTGCAAGTTCTCTCAACAAGGATAGCATAATTGGATCATATTACTAGCCCTCAACATGCAACAAAGAGTCACTCCAAAGTCACTAATAGCGGAGAACAAACGAAGAGATTATGGTAGGGTACGAAACCACCTAAAGTTATTCTTTCTGATCGATCTATTCAAGAGTCCGTAGTAACGTTCAATCTATCATAGAGTTCGTACTAGAATAACACCTAAAGATACAAATCAACCAAAACCCTAATGTCACCTAGATACTTCATTGTCACCTCAAGTATCCGTGGGCATGATTATACGATATGCATCACACAATCTCAGAAACATGTATTCAACCAACACATAGAACTTCAAAGAGTGCCCCAAAGTTTCTACCGGAAAGCCAAGACGAAAACGTGTGCCAACCCCTATGCATAGATTCCCAAGGTCACGGAACCCGCAAGTTCATCGCAAAAACATACATCAAGTGGATCACATGATATCCCATTGTCACCACAGATAAACACGTGCAAGACATACATCAAGTGTTCTCAAATCCTTAAAGACTCAATCCGACAAGATAACTTCAAAGGGAAAACTCAATCCATTACAAGAGAGTAGAGGTGGAGAAGCATCATAAGATCCAACTATAATAGCAAAGCTCGCGATACATCAAGATCGTGCCATCTCAAGAACACGAGAGAGAGAGAGAGAGAGATCAAACACATAGCTACTGATACATACCCTCAGCCCCGAGGGTGGACTACTCCCTCCTTATCATGGAGAGCGCCGGGATGATGAAGATAGCCACCGGAGAGGGATTCCCCCCTCCGGCAGGGTGCTAGAACGGGTGTAGATTGGTTTTCGGTGGCTATAGAGGCTTTCGGCGGCGGAACTTCCGATCTAGGTTAATTTCCAAAGGTTTCAGTATTTATAGGATTTTTTGGCGTAGGGCACACGTCAGGGGGGCTTTTGGGCTGTCCTCGAGATAGGAGGGCGCGCCCCCCTTCCCAGGGCGCGCCCACCACCCTCGAGGGCAGCCCGTGGCTCTCCTGGCCCAACTCTTTTGCTTCGGGGGCTTCTTTTTGTCTAGAAATAATCATAAAAATTTGGCTCGTCAATTGGACTCCGTTTGATATTCCTTTTCTGTAAAACCCTAAAACAGGAGAAAAATAGAAACTGGCACTGGGCTCTAGGTTAATAGGTTAGTCCCAAAAATCATATAAAAGTGTATATAAAAGCCCATAAGACATCCTAGAAGGATAATATAATAGCATGGAACAATAAAAAATTATAGATACGTTGGAGACGTATCAAGCATCCCCAAGCTTAATTCCTGCTCGTCCTCGAGTTGGTAAATGATAAAAACAAAATTTTTGATGTGGAATGCTAACCAATATAGTTTCTCAATGGAATTCTCTTAATTGTGGCATGAATGTTCAGATCTGAAAGATTCAAGATAAAAGTCTATATTGACATAAGAAATAACAATACTTCAAGCATACTAACAAAGCAATCATGTCTTCTCAAAATACTATGGCTAAAGAAAGTTATCCCTACAAATTCATATAGTTTGGCTATGCTCCCTCTTCATCACACAAAATATTCATATCATGCACAACCCTGGTTTCAGCCAAGCACTTGTTTTCATACTCTATTCTTTCAAACCTTTCAACTTTCACGCAATACATGAGCGTGAGCCATGGATATAACACTATGTGGAATAGAGAGGTGGTTGTGGAGAAGACAAAAAGGATGGAGATAGTCTCACATCGACTAGGCATATCAACGGGCTATGGAGATGCCCATCAATAGATATCAATGTGAGTGAGTAGGGATTGCCATGCAACGGATGCACTAGAGCTAAAAATGTATGAAAGCTCAACAAAAGAAACTAAGTGGGTGTGCATCCAACTTGCTTGCTCAAGAAGACCTAGGGCATTTGAGGAATCCCATCGTTGGAATATACAAGCCAAGTTCTATAATGTAAATTCCCACTAGTATATGAAAGTGACTAAACATGAGACTCTCTATCATGAAGAACATGGTGCTACTTCGAAGCACAAGTGTGGAAAAAGATAGTAGCAATTGTCCCTTTTTCTTTTTTTTTCTTTTTTTGGGGCCTTTCTTTTTTTCTTTGGCCTTTCTATTTTTTTGGAGGGGCTTTCTTTATTTAGCCTTTCCTCACATGGGACAATGCTCTAATAATGATGATCATCACACTTTCATTGAATTACAACTCGATATTACAACTCGATACTAGAAGAAAGTATGACCTATATGAATGCCTCCGGCAGTGTACCGGGATGTGCAATGAATCAAGAGTGACATGTGTGAAAAATTATGCATGGTGGTCTTGCCACAAATACGATGTCAACTACATGATCATGCATGGCAATATGACAGTAAGATGCGTGTCATATGAACGGAACGGTGGAAAGTTGCATGGCAATATATCTCGGAATGGCTATGGAAATGCCATGATAGGTAGGTATGGTAGCTGTTTTGAGGAATATATATGGTGGCTATTTTGAGGTAGGTTATATAGTGGGTGTATGGTACCAACGGAAGTTGTGCGATACAAGAGAGGCTAGCAATGGCGGAAGGGTGAGAGTGCGTAATATCCATGGACTCAACATTAGTCATAAGAACTAATATACTTATTGCAAAAATTTACGAGTCATCAAAACAAAACAATCAACGCATTCTCCTAGGGGGGAGGTTGGTAGGAGTTAACCATCACGCGCCCCCGACCTCCGCATATAGGATGACACTCTACAAATGCCTCAAGCTCTAACTTCGTCACATAGCGGTTCACCATACGTGCATGCTACGGGAATCACTAAAAACAAGCATTTCTCAATTTCATAATAACTCCACTAGCATGACTCTAATATCACTATCTTCATATCTCAGAACAATTATCAAGCATCCAACTTCTCATCATATTCAATGCACTTAGTATGAATGCTTTTACTACATTGATCTTGGATGCCTATCATGTGAAGGCTAGTTTTATAGCTGAAGCACATTACCATGCTGTTTTAATAGACTCTCAAAAGGATATAAGTGAAGCATGAGATATCAACCATTTCTACAAAATAAAATCACCGCCGTGCTCTAAAAGATATAAGTGAAGCACTAGAGCAAAAGACAAACTACTCCAAACGATATAAGTGAAGATCAATGAATAGTTGAATAATTATGTAACTATGTGAAGACTCTCTAACATTTAATAATTTCAGATCTTGGGATATTATTCAAACAGCAAGCAAAACAAACTAAAATAAATTGACGCTCCAAGCAAAACACATATCATGTGGTGAATAAAAATATAGCTCCGAGTATAGTTACCAATAGATGAAGACGAAAGAGGGGATGCCTTCCCGGGACATCCCCAAGCTTATGCTTTTGGTTGTCATTCAATTTTACCTGGGGGTGCCTTGGGCATCCCCAAGCTTAGGCTCTTGCCACTCTTTGTTTCATAGTCCATCAAAGCAATACTCAAAACTTGAAAACTTCACAACACAAAACTTAGACAAAAAATCTCGTGAGCTCCGTTAGTTTAAGAAAACAAACCACTACTCAAAGGTACTTCAATGAACTCATTCTTTATTTATATTGGTGTTAAACCTACTGTATTCCAACTTATCTATGATTCATACTTTCCAATACTACTCATAGATGCATTGAAATAAACAAACAACACACGAAAAACAGAATCTGTCAAAAACAGAACAGTCTGTAGTAATCTGTAATTTTCGCATACTTCTGTAACTCCAAAAAAATTGAAATAAATTGGCAAACGTGAGGAATTTGTCTATTAATCATATGCAAAAAGAATCAACTAAATAGCACACTCCATTAAAATCTGGTGACCATTCTAGCGAGCGCTAACGATTCTGTTTTTCACAACAAGATCATATAAACTTCACACAAGTCTTCCCAAAGGTTCTACTTGGCATAAACACTAATTAAAACACAAAACCACATATAAACAGAAGCTAGATGCAATATTTATTCCTAAACAGAAGCAAAAGCAAAGAAACTAAAATAAAGTTGGGTTGCCTCCCAACAAGCGCTATCGTTTAACGCCCCTAGCTAGGCACAATGATTTCAATGATGCTCGCGTAAAAGATAAGAATTGAAACATAACGGGAGCATCATGAAGAATGTGACTAGCACACTTAAGTCTAACCCACTTCCTATGCATAGGGATTTTGTAATCAAACAACTTATGGGAGAAATAATCAACTAGCATAGGAAGGGAAAACAAGCATAGCTTCAAAACTTTAAGCACATAGAGAGGAAACTTGATATTATTGCAATTCCTACAAGCATATGATCCTCTCTCATAATAATTTTTAGTAGCATCATGAATGAACTCAACAATATAACCAGCATATAAAGCATTCTTTTCATGGTCTACTTGCATAGAAATTTTACTACTCCCATCATAAGCAAAATTCTTCTCATTCATAGTAGTGGGAGCAAACTCAACAAAATAACTATCATATGAAGCATAATCCAATTGAAAACTAAAATCATGATGACAAGTTTCATGGTTATCATTATTCTTAATAGCATACAAGTCATCACAATAATCATCATAGCTAGCAACTTTGTTCTCATAATCAATTGGAACCTCTTCCGAAATAGCGGATTCATCACTAAATAAAGTCATGACCTCTCCAAATGCACTTTCATCAATATAATCATCATAAATAGGAGGCATGCTTTCATCATAATAAATTTGCTCGTCAAAACTTGGGGGAGTAAAAATATCATATTCATCAAACATAGCTTCCCCAAGCTTGTGGCTTTGCATATCATTAGCATCATGGGTATTCAAAGAATTCATACTAACAACATTGCAATCATGCTCATCATTCACATATTTTATGCCAAGCATTCTATGTAATTCTTCTTCTAGTACTTGAGCACAATTTTGCTTCCCATCATTTTCACGAAAGATATAAAAAAGATGAAGCATATGAGGTAACCTTAATTCCATTTTTTGTAGTTTTCTTTTATAAACTAAACTAGTGATAAAACAAGAAACTAAAAGATTCGATTGCAAGATCTAAAGACATACCTTCAAGCACTAACCTCCCCAGCAACGGCGCCAGAAAAGAGCTTGATGTCTACTACACAACCTTCTTCTTGTAGACGTTGTTGGGCCTCCAAGTGCAGAGGTTTGTAGGACAGTAGCAAATTTCCCTCAAGTGGATAACCTAAGGTTTATCAATCTGTGGGAGGTGTAGGATGAAGATGGTCTCTCTCAAACAACCCTGCAACCAAATAACAAAGAGTCTCTTGTGTCTCCAACACACCCAATACAACGGTAAATTGTATAGGTGCGCTAGTTCGGCGAAGAGATGGTGATACAAGTGTAATATGGATGGTATATATAGGTTTTTGTAAACTGAAAATATAAAAACAGCAAGGTAGCAAGTGGTAAACGTGAGCATAAACGGCGTTGCAATGATAGTAGGCAAGGCCTAGGGTTCACACTTTCACTAGTGCAAGTTCTCTCAACAAGGATAACATAATTGGATCATATTACTAGCCCTCAGCATGCAACAAAGAGTCACTCCAAATTTACTAATAGCGGAGAACAAACGAAGAGATTATGATAGGGTACGAAACCACCTCAAAGTTATTCTTTCTGATCGATCTATTCAAGAGTCCGTAGTAACGTTCAATCTATCATAGAGTTCGTACTAGAATAACACCTTAAGATACAAATCAACCAAAACCCTAATGTCACCTAGATACTCCATTATCACCTCAAGTATCCGTGGGCATGATTATACGATATGCATCACACAATCTCAGAAACATCTATTCAACCAACACATAGAACTTCAAAGAGTGCCCCAAAGTTTCTACCGGAAAGTCAAGACGAAAACGTGTGCCAACCCCAATGCATAGATTCCCAAGGTCACGGAACCCGCAAGTTGATCACCAAAACATACATAAAGTGGATCACATGATATCCCATTGTCACCACAGATAAACATGTGCAAGACATACATCAAGTGTTCTCAAATTCTTAAAGACTCAATCCGATAAGATAACTTCAAAGGGAAAACTCAATCCATTACAAGAGAGTAGAGGGGGAGAAGCATCATAAGATCCAACTCTAATAGCAAAGCTCGCGATACATCAAGATTGTGCCATCTCAAGAACACGAGAGAGAGAGAGAGAGATCAAACACATAGCTACTGATACATACCCACAGCCCTGAGGGTGGACTACTCCCTCCTCGTCATGGAGAGCGCTGGGATGATGAAGATAGCCACCGGAGAGGGATTCCCCCCTCCGGCAGGGTGCCAGAACGTGTGTAGATTGGTTTTCGGTGGCTATAGAGGCTTTCAGCGGCGGAACTCCCGATCTAGGTTAATTTCCGAAGGTTTCAGTATTTATAGGATTTTTTGGCGTAGGGCACACGTCAGGGGGGCTTCTGGGCTGTCCTTGAGATAGGAGGGCGTGCCCCCCTTCCCAGGGCGCGCCCTCCACCCCCGAGGGCAGCCCGTGGCTCTCCTGGCCCAACTCTTTTGCTTCGGGGGCTTCTTTTGGTCCCGTAAAAATCATAAAAAATTTGGCTCGTCCGTTTGATATTCCTTTTCTGTAAAACCCTAAAACAGGAGAAAAACAGAAACTGGCACTAGGCTCTAGGTTAATAGGTTAGTCCCAAAAATCATATAAAAGTGTATATAAAAGCCCATAAGACATCCTAGAAGGATAATATAATAGCATGGAACAATCAAAAATTATAGATACGTTGGAGACGTATCACAGCTTAGCCTCCGAGTGAGAGGGTTGCTCTTCACTCGGAGTGGTTTTTATAACTTAGGCGATTACGGGGTCGCAGCTAAGCCCCCGAGTGAGAGGGTTGCTCTTCACTCGGAGTGGTTTTTGTAACTTAGGCGATTACGGGGTCGCAGGTAAGTCCCCGAGTGAGAGGGTTGCTCTTTACTCGCAGTGGTTTTTATAACTTTGGCGATTACGGGGTGGCAGCTAAGCCCCCGAGTGAGAGGATTGCTCTTCACTCGGAGTGGTTTTTGTAACTTAGGCGATTATAGGGTCGCAGCTAAGTCCCCGAGT
>LR738714.1:567817972-567854039 GCA_902687465.1 Secale cereale | reverse complement strand
GATTGCGGGGTCACAGCTAAGTCCCAGAGTGAGAGGGTTGCTCTTCACTCAGAGTGGTTTTTATAACTTAGGCGATTACGGGGTCGTAGCTAAGTCCCCAAGTGAGAGGGTTGCTCTTCAGTCGGAGTGGTTTTAGAAACTTAGGCGAATTGGATTCGCAGCTAAGCCCCCGAGTGAGAGGGTTGCTCTTCACTCGGAGTGTTTTTTATAACTTAGGCGATTATGGGGTCGCAGCTAAGCCCCTGAGTGAGAGGGTTGCTCTTCACTCGGAGTGATTTTTGTAACTAAGGCGAATCAGATTCGCGGCTAAGCACCCACTGGGGGATTTGAGAACATGCATCTTTGTAATCATCAATCATTAAGGAATTGTTGCGAACTTGTCTTTGAAAAAACAAACTGGAAGGTTCTTATTACAACTCGACTGGTCGAGTGCTTCAAGTATAGAAGCGGCGGAGCAGATCCACGTTCCACGAACGAGGCTCATCTTTCTTCTTGGCTACGTTGTAGATGTGGTACGCCCCATTTTGTAGTACCTTGGTGACGATGAAGTGGCCTTCCCAGGCTGGGGCAAGCTTATGAGGTCGCTTCTGACGTACTCGGAGAATCAGGTCTCCTTCCTGGAATGCCCGGCTTCGGACATTGCAGGCATGGATTCGACGCACGTCCTGTTGGTAAATGATCGAGCGGATCAAGGCCATCTCGCGTTCTTCCTCCAGGAGGTCGACTTCTTCTTGACGGGCTTGCTCTGCGTCTGCTTTGGAGAAGAGTTCCACTCGAGGGGCGTTGTGCAACAAATCCCTCGGCAGCACGGCCTCAGCACCATAGACCATGAAGAAGGGGGTACGGTCAGTCGACCGGTTCGGAGTTGTCCTTAGCCCCCATAGGACAGATGGTAGTTCTGTCACCCAAGCTCCAGCGGCGTGCTTGAGGTCGCGCATAAGCCGCGTTTTCAGGCCTTGGAGGATCAAACCATTTGCTCTTTCTACTTGTCCATTCGACTGCGGATGCGCTACGGATGCGTAGTCAACCCGAGTACCTTGGGAGGAACAGAAAGCTCCGAATTCGTTTGAGTCAAAGTTGGAGCTGTTATCCGTGATGATGCCGTGGGGGACTCCGTATCTGAATATCAATTCTCTAATGAAGCTGATGGCGGTGCTCGAGCCAAGGTTCTTGATGGGCTTGGCTTCGATCCAATTGGTAAACTTGTCGACTGCTACGAGGAAGTGAGTGAATCCGCTCCTGCCGGTTTTCAAGGGACCGACCATGTACAACCCCCAAACGGCAAATGGCCAAATCAACGGGATGTTCTTTAAGGTAGACGCAGGTTTGTGAGACATGTTGGAGTAGAACTGGCAGCCTTCACACTTGTCTACGATATCCTTTGCCATCTCATTTGCTCGGGGCCAGTAGAATCCAGCTCGGTATGCCTTGGCCATGATAGTCCGAGAGGAAGCATGGTGGCCACAAGTTCCCGAGTGAATCTCATTCAGAATCATTCGACCTTCTTCTGGGGTGATGCAACGCTGAGCGACTCCCATAACACTCTCCCTGTAGAGTTGACCCTGAATGACAATAAAGGCTTTGGATCGACGGACAATCTGACGCGCCTCCTCTTCATCCTCTGGGAGTTCTTGCCTGAGCAAGTACGCTATGTATGGCACAGTCCAGTCGGGCATGATCACCAAGATCTCCATGATTAAGTCGACCACCGCAGGAACTTCGACTTCGATCGGATCAGATGCGCTTATTGGCTGCGGGGGCTCCTCCGTGAAGGGGTCTTCTTTGATTGAGGGGGTGTGCAGATGCTCTAAGAACACATTCTTGGGTATAGGTTTCCGAGTGGACCCTATCTTCGCGAGATCATCAGCAAGCTGGTTCTTGATTCCGGGCACGTGGTGGAGCTCTAAACCTTCAAATTTCTTTTCCAGCTTCCGCACCGCACCACAGTAATTGGTCATTGCTGGGCTTCTAACATCCCACTCCTTCATCACCTGATTGACCACTAAGTCCGAGTCGCCGTAAACCATCAGGCAACGGACGCCGAGTGAGATGGCCATACGCAACCCGTACAAAAGCGCCTCGTATTCAGCTTTGTTGTTTGAAGAATCGAAGTGGATTTGAAGGACATAACTGAGCTTGTCGCCTCTAGGGGACACCAAAACCACACCTTCACCAGATCCGTTCAACATCTTGGATCCATCGAAGAACATGGTCCAGTGATCCGACTGGATCTGAGTCGGTTGCTCCTGCTCGATCCATTCGGCCACAAAATCTGCTATTGCCCGAGACTTGATAGCTTTCTTCGCCTCAAACTTGATATCCAGCGGAAGGAGTTCGATCACCCATTTGGCCACTCGATCGGTTGCATCTCGGTTGTTCAGAATTTACGATAGTGGGGCGTCGCTGACGACTGAAATCGAATGATCCGAGAAGTAATGAGCAACTTTCTTTGCGGTCAAGTAAATCCCATACACAAGCTTCTGGTAATGCGGGTATCTTTGCTTGGAGGGAGTCAATACTTAGGAAATGTAGTAGATTGGGCGTTGGACTTTGTAGGCTTTGCCTTCTTCTTCCTGCTTGACCGTGAGTACAGTGTTGACAATTTATCCGGTGGCTGCGATGTACAGTAAACGAGGCTCTTTGCTGACTGGGGCAGCAAGCACCGGCTGGGTGGAAAGCAGGGCTTTGAGCTCCTCAAACGCTGCTTCAGCTTCAGAATTCCACTCGAACTTTTCAGACCTCTTCATCAGTCGGTAGAGAGGTAATGCCTTCTCACCGAGATGAGAAATGAATCGACTCAATGCGGCCAAGCAACCAGTTGGCTTCTGGACGTCGTGTACACGCACGGGGCAGTTCATTCGGAGGATGGCACTGAATTTCTCTGGGTTGGCGTCGATTCCTCATTCTGAAACAAGAAACCGAGCAGCTTACCGCCTGGAACTCCGAATGTACACTTCGACGGGTTAAGCTTGACATCATAGCTTCTTAAGTTTGCGAATGTCTCAGCGAGGTCAGTCAGTAGGTCGGAACCTTTACGTGATTTGACCACGATGTCATCCATGTACGCTTCCACGTTTCGACTGATTTGCTTCAGCATACACTTTTGAATCATGCGCATGAAGGTAGCGCCGGCATTCTTGAGAGAGAAAGGCATGGTGACATAACAAAAACACCCGAATGGGGTGATGAAGGCTGTCTTGATTTCATCGGGTCCAAACAGTCGGATCTGATGGTACCCGGAATGCGCGTCTAGAAAAGACAAACGCTCGCATCCCGCAGTCGAGTCGACGATCTAATCGATGCGGGGGAGAGGAAAATGATCTTTCGCGCAGGCCCGATTGATATGCTTGAAATCGATGCACATGCGAAGGGATTTGTCCTTCTTGGGGACCATGACCACATTGGCGAGCCACTCGGAGTGGTAGATCTCGCGGATGAACTTAGCTGCCAGAAGCCGAGCCACCTCTTCGCGAATTGTTTTTCTCTTCTCCGCGGCGGACCGACGGAGATGTTCCTTCATGGGTTTCACTTTTGGGTCGACTCACAAACGGTGCTCAGCTAGTCCCCTGGGTACACCTGGCATGTTAGATGGTTTCCATGCGAAGATGTCCCAGTTCTCACGGAGGAACTGGATGAGCGCTTCTTCCTATTTGCTGTCGAGTGTAGTTGAGATGTGGGTCGGAGCCGTGTTGGGTCGGTGGGGTGAATGTGCACAGGCTTCGTCTCCCCCGCCGACTGGAATGCTGACTCGGAAGCTGGCTTCTTACCACGCAACAAATCACTCGGATCTACATTCTTTTGGTATTCCTCCATCTCCACTGCTCCCATCTGCTCGTCAGCAATTTTCGAGCCTTTCTAGAAGCACTCTTCTACCTTCTGCCGGTTCCCTGTGACGGTTATCACTCCGTTGGGTCCCGACATCTTCAGTTTGAGGTACACATAACACGGTCAAGCCATAAAACGGGCATAGGCAGGCCTGCCCAGTATGGCACGATAGGCGCTGTGGAAGTCCACCACCTCAAACGTCAGCTTCTCTTTGCGGAAATTCTTCGAGTCGCCAAAAACCACGTCGAGTGAAACCTGACCAAGTGGGTCGGCTTTCTTTCCGGGGATGACCCTGTGAAATCTCATGTTGCTCTCACTTAGCTTGGACATCGGAATGCCCATCCCACGGAGGGTTTCAACGTATAGTATGTTCAGGCCACTGCCGCCATCCATCAGAACCTTGGTCAAACGAGTACCATCGACAACTGGGTCGACCACCAACGCCTGCCGCCCAGGGGATGCAATGTGTGTGGGGTGGTCGGACTGATCGAATGTAATGGGAGTCTTGGACCATTTTAGGTACGTCGTTGTTGCCGGAGCAACCATGTTGACTTCTCTGTTGATAACTTTCAATCGACTTTTGCTTTCAACGTCAGCAAAAATCATCAAGGTGGAGTTGATCCGGGGGTAACATCCATCCCCTTCTTTGTCCTCGGTCTCCTCCGATTCCTTCTCTTTCTCAGTCAGTTGATCTTTCTGGAAATTCTGGACCAGGAGCCGGCACTGTCGAGTGGTATGCTTGGGATAAACCAAGTTCCCCTCTTCATCTTTCTTCGTGTGGATAGGACATGGCAGGTCGAGCACGTCATTCCCTGCTTGATCTTTCACTTTCTTGGGGATCCAAGGGCCTTTAGGCTTTCCTTTGCCTTTCTCTTGGTTAACGGCTGTTGCTTCACCTTGAAGTGCTGGTTCTACTTTGCACTTTGTCTTCCGATTGGAATTCTGGTCATCTTGGCCGACTGGTTTCTTGCCGCTACGGAGTAGATCGGCCTCTTCTCTGTTAGCATACCGACTGGCTATTTCCATCATCCGAGTCAGGAACATATCTCCTGTCCGACCGAACTTCAGGTTCAGCTGTGTGTACCGCACGCCCTCCTTGAAGGCGCATAATGCTTGATGCTGGGATACGTTTGCCATCGTGTGGTGCAAGGTGGTCCACCTTTGAATGTAGTGTCTCAGAGTTTCATTCCGCTTCTGAACGCAATGTTGTAACTCCGCCAGCCCTGCGGGTCGTTTGCAGGTGCCCTCGAAGGTCCTGACAAACACTCGGGCCAGCTCTTCCCAACTATAAATGCTCCCATGGGCCAACTGATTTAGCCACGCCCAGGTCGAGCCACCTAACATCAGGGGGAGATGCTTCATAGCCACATCATCATTGCCGCCACCGATCTGCACGGCCACACGGTAATCCTCGAGCCAAGTGTCCGGCTTTGACTCACCGGTGAACTTACTCACTCCCGCCGCCAATCTTAAGTTGGGGGGATCTCAGCAGCCATGATAGCACTGCTAAAACATTCGGGCCTAGAGACAGACGCTCGGCTTCCACTCGGACGATCTCTGCCTCGCTCTTCTCTATATGCTCGGTTCCTGTCGACCAGGCCTTGCACAAGAGTCGATCTTGTGTCAAAGCCAGGCCTTCTGGGATCTGGGGGAATTCTCCGCTCGTCGTCACGTAGACGCCTGCCGTCGTGTCGCCTGGGCAAGTATGATCCGCTTCCCGGAGGAGGCGTAGGCACTCGACGGCGATCGTTGTGACCGGGTCGACGATCGTATTGTTCGTCATTCTGACCCAGATGCCTGTCTTGACGGGGTCCATGGCCCTCGCGCCTCGGAGGCGACCTTGGGCTGTGAGCCGACCAGACAGTGTCTGCCGCCACTGATCTTCTGTGAATCCTGTTACGCGACTGAGAGACGGCCACGTTCTGCTCTTCTGCTATCCGGATCAGCGCCCGGATCTGCTGCATTCCTCTCCCAGCCTCCGACTGAGATGGCTGGATAGAATCTGCGATGCGGGCTGCAGCTTCGAGGTTCTAGATCGGCGTTCGGAATACATGAGGTTCGTGCAGGAACGATTGCCGCGACCGTCGACTGGATTCGGGGATCAGTCGGCGGGCCCGTTCGTCGAGTGAACGCTGGATATTTTCCAGTCGCGTGTGCTCAGCCACAGTGGCTAGGCGCGTGGCTTTCGGGGCCCGAGCCTCTGGAGAGTCCCCACGATATGGGTGTAAAGTGCATCTTCATTGTGGCAGCAGAGCTCGTCCCTTTGCTCGGCAGTGAGGGGCTGGGGAATGTACCCATCGTGGTCGTGCAACTGACCATCGCTGCTGCCACCGTTTTCGCCGCGAGGGTACTGTGACGCCCGAAGACCGACGTCCCAGAAGATTCCAGAGATTCCAGATGTTCCGGGTTGCCCGTGTGTTTCATTTGTGCTTGTGTTATTTATTTTTGCATTGCTTCATGTCATCATGCCATCATGTCATATTTATTTTTGCATCTCAACTTAAATAAATTGTGTGGACCTTCGGTCCATTTAAATCGAGGGAAGGTTGTCTTCTCTTTATAACATATCATCCCAATATTTAGGGAGCTATATTATAAATATTTCCATTTGTTTGGAATTAACCAACACACTTGCATAATTTTTCCCATGCCTCTTAATTCAAGTTCCACCGTCAAACCTCCCTATATTTCTTTTTCCGTTGTATCGAGGCTCCTCCTAAAGTCTAGACTCCTTTCAAACTCCTTAAGGCCAGCTAATTATTTTAGTTTGTACTTCCCTATTTTGTTGGAACTATTTTTGTTGGGTTGGTAATATTCCATAAAGCCTTACAAAAATGTTCCAACATTTATTTTCTTCATCTTGACCTCTTTTCTTTTTCGTGTTGTTCTCTCTCTATTTTTATTTCTGCTAAAGAAATAAAAATAAGAAGACAGCCTGCCTTCCCAGGCCTCTAGGCCTCCTTTTGGCCCAAGGCATCCCGCAGCCTCCCTCTCCTTCAGGACCATCTCTAGACCATCCCACCTCCTGGCCCAATAGGCCCAACCGCACTCCACCGAACCCTAGCGCTCAGTCCCCTCGCTCCTGTTTTCCCTTCGTCCGCCGCCAGAGGCCTCGACCTCTCGATCCCCAGCCCCGAGCGCCCCGTCGCTCCTTCCATCGCCCGTCCTGCTCTCTCCATCTCCCGAGCGCAAGGTCGTGCCTCTCCAGCGCCAGGCCGCAGCGCCTCCAGGCAGCAGCGCCCCGATTCCCCCGAGCCTCTCATCTCCTGCGCGCCTCAGTCTCCCCCTTGCGCCCGTCCTCCATGCTCCGGCCGTCGCCATGGCCTCCCCAGGCCTCTGCCTCTGCCTCCTCCTCGAGGTCCTGCCTCGCCAAGCGCCGCGGCCTCCCTCCTGCACGCCGCGCCCCTCCTCCAAGGCCTCGCTCCAGCGGCCAGGAGCTGCCGCCCAGCTTCGTCCGCGCGAGCCCAGGCAGAAGCCGGCTCCGCCCTTGCCTCCGTGCAGCCGCATCGCCAGGCGCGAGCGTGGCCTCCTCTGCGCTGAGCCGTCCTCCGCGCCATGGCCCTTCTCTCCGGCGTCCAAGGCCAGGAGCGTCTCCTCCCGTGCGCCCGAGAACCTCCTCGCCTCTCTGCCAGCGCCCGGGCGCGCCCCAGGCCCTGCCTCGGCCAGGCAGCAACACCAGCGCCCGACCTGCACCTCGCCTTGGTCGCCCTCGTCGGCCTTCCTCCGGCCGTCTCAAGTACCACGTCGGCCACTTTGTCCTTCACCGTCGTGCTGCCCTGCCTTGTGCTTCGTCTTGTTTTTGTTTTGTCCAGCGTACCACGGAGCAGCAAGTACGCCTACGCTCGAGTCACGCCAAGTACATCTACATATGCACCGGACGTCTACGGAACATGTACAACTACGCGGGTTCGCCGAGTACGACTACACATGGGGCCCGTCAAGTTCGTCTACGTTGCCGAGACCGAGACCGTCAAGTACCTCGTCGGTTCGCCAAGACCCTCATGTACGACTACACAAGATGACGCGTCAAGTACCACTACTTTCCTCTCCGAAACGGAACGTGCACGACGACCGTGAACCAAGACGCGAACGTGAACAACTACCGTCGCCGAGCACCCCTACCGATGCGTCAAGTACCTCTACGGAACGAACGTGTACGACTACCTTCGGTGAAGAAACGAGTACAACTACTTCCTCTCCGAACGGAACGTCTACGTCCCTCTACGATCTCTAGCCCCTCCGAAACGATGTTTCGAAGGTATACCGAGACGACCCCGTGGAATGCATGTGTTGTATGAAATGTCTGCCCTTGTGTGCTCCGTGCCCGAATCGTCTTTTGTCGTGCTCCTCGGTTGCCTCGTCGCCGACTCGTGGGAACCCGGTGACGGGATCACCCCACCTTTCTTCTTGTTTCGCACGCTCACGCCATCTTTCTTTTGCCCCGGTCTCTCAACAGGTTATCGTAAACAAGATGTTGCCGTTGCCTCATTTTCGGATCGTTGCCGTGGCACCCTTTCCTTCCACCACGGTGACAATACTTCATATCTCTTCATGTTCCCTTTTAATAAAATTGCATAAACTTGATCATGTCATCCGCATCATGTTAACAACATTGATATGTTTAAATTGTTGTTTGCTTATAATTGCTAAACATGGTCATGGGGTTTTTCCGGATTTGTTGTTGTTATTTTCCGGCCTCATTTAAAATGTCTAAATAGTGTAGTTTTATTATGCTTCACCTCTTGCCATGTTAACAAACATTTAATCTTGTCTTGTAAATAAACGAGAGTCAATTAAATAATTAAAATGTGGTGTTTCGTCAATATGCAACTCTTTGCATATTGACCTCCACTTAACTTGTAGTTTTGTTTGTGCACATTGCCATGCCATGCATAACTAAACCGGACATGCATCATGCTTGCTTGTGCATCGTATGCCATGTTCATGCTTGTGTGTTTACCGGTTGCTTGTTTCTTTCCGGTTGCTTCTCTTGTTAGCTTCGGTTTCGTTCCGGAGTTGTGAGGATTCACTCGACTATGTTGCTCCGTCTACTTCGTGGATCCGTTCTTCTCCCTTGTGGAATCCCAGGCAAGATGATCATACCCTTGGATACCTTTACTACCATTGCCATGCTTAGTTGTCTCAATGCTATCGTTACATGTCGCGCTACCCATCTTTTATGTCAGCCTCTCCTTGTTGCCATGAAACCTCTAACCTTGAAACCTTCCTAGCAAAACCACTGTTTGGCTATGTTACCCGCTTGCTCAGCCCCTCTTATAGCGTTGTTAGTTGCAGGTGAAGATGAAGTTTGTTCCAGGAGGGAACTTGTTGTTGGGATATCACATTATTTATTAATATTATTAACACACCTATATACTGGGCATGGGTGGAAGGCTTGGCCTTTTGCTCGGTGTTTTGTTCCACTCATGCCACCTTAGGCGCTGATAAACCGGCATTATGTTCCTTGATTTTGCGTTCCTTACACGATGGGTGGATGGGGACCCCATGACAGTTCGACTTTGAATAAAACTCCTCCAGCAAGGCCCAACATTGGTTTTAATTTGCTCATAATAACAACTTAATTAATTAATTAAATTTGCATAGGGGGTCGCACCCTCGGGTTCTTAATTCTACATAGCAGGGGGACCAGTGCTGATGGTGTTGGTCCCAAACTAGAGCCACTTGCGGTGCCACCCAGTTATCTGGGGTCTTCGGTTGCTGTACGTATTGCTCATCCGGTCGTGGCCTGAGACGAGATACGCGCGGCTACTATCAGGGTGTCGGCACGCCGGGAGGTTTTGCTGGACTTGTTTTACCATTGTCGAAATGTCTTGTGCTACCGGGATGCCGAGCCTGATCGGTTTTCCCTAAGATAAGGAGTGATGATATTATATTTATCGCTTCAGCTAATCGTGAGAGCTTGTGATGGGCTAAGTTGGGACACCCCTGCAGGGTTATGATCTTTCGAAAGCCGTGCCCGCGGTTATGTGGCAGATTGGAATTTGTTAATGTCCGGTTGTAGAAAACTTGACAGAGGATCCGAAGTAAAACACACAACTGTGTGAGTAACCGTGACTGTCTCTTTTCACTTTGAGAAGAGAACACAGTGGGGTTATGTTTGACTCGTATGTAGTTCAGGATCTTTAGCGATCACTACTAGTTGCGACCGTTTGCGTAGCTTCTCATCTTATTCTGGTACTCGTAAGTTAGCCACCATATTATGCTTAGCCGCTGCTGCAACCTCACCACTTTACCTCTTCCTACCCATAAAGCTTTGCTAGTCTTGATACCCATGGTTATGGGATTGCTGAGTCCTCGTGGCTCATAGATACTACAACACCAGATGCAGGTTCAGCCGAGATGATGCAGGAGCTGGTTCAAGTACTTCACTGGAAGCTCGATGAAGAGTTTGGCCGTATGCTTGTGACGTTTTCGACGATCAGTAGTGGTTTCTACTAGGATTCGATCCTGACCTGTGGCTTTATGTTTTGGTATCTTTCTTTTGGATCTTCGCCCGTAGTCGGGTTGTGATATTTTGAATGATGATTGCTTATGTAATGTATTGTGTGAAGTGGCGAGTGTAAGCCATCTATCTCCTTTTGCAATTTAATCCCTCTTTTACATGAGTCGTGCAAAGATACCAAACTTGAGATCATTCTAGGATGGGCTTATACCTTTAAGTCGTGCCTCGACACGTAGGAGGTATAGTCCCATCCTGGGCATTACAGGTACCCCGACGGACTGCGACGTGAGTCGACCATGAGGACTTCAGCCGCGGGGTCGCTGCTCCCGCACTCGGAAAGCGAGTCTACGGACTCAGCCGACGGATCAACCGGCCCGTAGTGGTATTCCTCAGGCTCGATGGCCGCAACTTGAGGGGTGGCCATTTGGCGAGCCACCGCGTGCTTCACCCACCGCTTGAGCCGCGACCGACCGGATCGCTTGCGGCGGTGTCCAGCGGGGACGACAGACGATGAAGGAGCCGGCCGATACTGAGTCGACGACTGCCGGAGAAGGACGCCGCAGGCGTTGGCACAGAAGTGCACGGCCCCGCGGACGGGTAGCGCCTCGACGTCGAGGGGGGCCTCCTGGAGCCAAGCGGAGTCGTCGGCGACGAAGACGAGCGTGCTGAGTCGGATCTCGCGGCCCAGCGCCAAACCATCGCCGGAAACCATGATGACGGAGGTCGGAGAAAAAAGCTTGCAACCTCACCGGAAGTCGCTAAGACACCTGCCCCACGGTGGGCGCCAACTGTCGTGGTTCTAAGTCTGACAGTACGAGTAGGGGGTACGTAGGGGGAGGCAATGTCCTAGCTACGATGAGATTGTACACAAGATGTTTACGAGTTCAGGCCCTTCTCGGAGGAAGTAACAACCCTACGTCTCGGTGCCCGGAGGCGGCCGACTGGAATGTATATGTGTGTGTGAGTTACAGGGGGTGCGAACCCTTGTACTGGAGGAGGGGGTGGCTTATATAGAGTGCGCCAGGACCCCAACCATCCCCATGTTACAAATGGTTCAATGTACATAAAGGCAGGACGTTACTGATAACGCTTGCAATAAAGGGTGATAAAGGCATTCATTACTGCAGAATGAATGCATGACCGTTGCTGGCCTAACGGGACCTTTGACATTCGGGGGTCGAGTGTCTTTGTACGGTCGAGTGTCCTCATCCTTCCGAGTGGAGTTGAGTCGTCTGAGTGGAGGTGTGCAGTCAAGTGAAATATCCTCTTGGGCCGTATCAGTCGACTGTTTCTGCTGTCTTGTCTCTTGAGCTTCTGGGGTAGTGACCTTGGGTGGGGTATCTCGGTCAGGCCCAAGATCATACCCTCGATCCGTAGCATCATCAGCTACCGCTAAAAAAAAACTAGCAGTTGCAAGACATTGAAGCTAGGTGAAAACTTGTAGAAAAAAAGTTGACGCAACAATTGACACCGCAAACTTATTAACCATGCATTTTTGTCAATTTCCTATTATTCTATTTCATCATAATACGTCAGAAAAAATGTTGTTGCAAGTATAGTAATAGAGCCATGTAGATTTCCCGTTGTTCCATTTCACCCTAAACCATGTGATTTTCTATTTAAAAATTGTTTATGGATATAAAAATCTCACTGTATTTAAAAATGTTGGTCAAATGCATATATGCATATATACATATATACACACACATATATATATATATATATATAGGAAAATCTTCACTAACATTTAAAAATCATGAAGTTGATTTTTTTTTCACAATTTGTCCAAAAAGTTCATCGGTTTAAAAACAAATCATGATTAAATCATTGAAACAATAAATAAATAAAAACAAAATCCACCGACAGTTGTAGTCGCGTTGGGGGCCACCATAGTTGCAGTGAGGGTTGCAACACTAAAACCGCCTTAGTGACCCATCGAGTGGTGATGCCCACTTTGGGATATGCAGTTGCAACAAAACCTAGAAAACATGCGGTTGTGGTTCCCCTTGGGGACATGCAATTGCGACAAACCCCTAGAAAATTTGTAGTTGCAACATCCTTGGAAACCATGCAATCTTGATTCCAGCCATTGGGGCTTGCAGTTGCGACAAATCTAGAAAACTTGCAGTTGCGATTCCTCGGGGCATGGAATTGCGACAAATCCTAGAAAACTTGCAGTTGCAACTTGCCTTGAAAAACATGCAATTGCAACTTTCCCTTGGGGACAACCTGTTGCAACGAACCCTAGAAACTTGTAGTTGCGACATGCCTTGGAAACTGTGCAGTTCTAGTTCCCACCCTTGGGGCTTGCAGTTGCGCCCTATCTTGAAAAACATGCAGTTGCTTAGACTCATGCAGTTGTGATAATCCCTAGAAAACTTCGGGTTGCGGCATGCCTCGGAAAAAGTGCAGTTCCTATTCACACATTCTGGGGGCTTGTAGTTGCGACAACACCTAGAAACTTGCAGTCGCAATTTCAAGTTTCTAGGCGAGTTTCAGCAAAAACTATATGATAAAATTGACTCTCTCCGTCCCAAAAATAAGTGTCTCAAATTTAACACTACTTTGTATTAAAGCTTTTTCGTGGGAAAATTTATATTTAATTTAGTACAAAGTTGAGATGGAGGGAGTAGAAAACTTGGAGGGCGTGATGTAGCAAGACAGCGATCCATTTTGACGCTCCATATCATACTTCAGCTTCTGCGCTATGTTCGGTTGAAGTTGAAGATAAGGTTCATGAACCGTGTGGGGACTTGGTCCAGATCGATGTAGTAGAACTAATTTACAGCACCAGATTGTGCCACTAAGATCTAAAACTCCCGTGTCGACCAAACCCACCAATATAATCACAGAGCAGCGTAGAAGAAAAACCATGATTATTGATAAACACCCACGCGTTACTTACGCGGAGGAAGCAGTATGACGAACTCGATAATCGTCCTACGCACGCACACCCCTTTGTCGTCCTACGTACGTACGCATGCATTGCTGTGCATGTACGTACTCTTCCCAAGTTGCTCTACTTATAGTATGTGTGTAAAGTCAACTATGAAGGACTGTGCCCGTTCCAAGCTGCGTGGCTGTGTCCCGGGACTCTGTATAAGTAGGGTTTGCAAGGATTGTAGAGATGCAGCTAACTAAGCAGCTCCAACAATGGCCGGCTCTGACACAGAGAGAAGCAATGACCCATCTGTCAAGAGGCTCCTGCTTCTCCTGCTGTGCGGCTACTATTCTGTCGCTGCTCGTGCAGGGGACGATGCACGTAGCTATAGGGTTCTCGCCGTCGGCTCACTCAAGGCTGAAGCCGTCTGCTCAGGTACGTGTACATCATTGCACCACGTTCATATATGCATGTAGTACGTGCACATGCAGTCCCGGCTATTAGTGCAATTGGCTAACGATCCTGTGCAGTTTTTATCGTTAGACCCGTTTGTTCATTTTGCAAGTAACTCCATCTTCGTCCAGTGGAGCTACGGTGCCGTTGAGCCACCGGCATGGCCCGTGCTCGCCGGCGCCATCTGCAAAGGTGCCAACCCTCTTGGAGCTGCTCCGCCATGACCAACTCCGAGCCAAGTACATCCAACGCAAGTTGTCTGGGAAGAATGGCACGGACGGGGTCCAACCGTTGGACCTTACCGTGCCGACCACCCTGGGATCTGCCCTGGACACATGGGAGTATGTCATCACCGTCGCCATCGGCTCCCCGGCGGTGACCCAGACCATGATGATCGACACCGGCAGCGATGTGTCATGGGTGCGCTGCAGCTCCACGGATGGGCTGACGCTCTTCGACCCCAGCAAGTCCACCACGTACGCCCCGTTCTCTTGCAGCTCCGCGACGTGCGCACAGCTCGGCTCCCAGCGCAACAACTGCTCCAACTCGGGGTGCCAGTTCACCGTCCGGTACCTCGACGACTCCAACACCACCGGCACGTACGGCTCCGACACGCTGGCGCTAAGCGACTCCGACACGGTCGAAGGCTTCCACTTCGGGTGCAGCCTCCAGGAGGAGGGCTTCGACAACGAGAAATTCGACGGGCTCATGGGGCTCGGCGGCGGCGCGCCGTCGCTCGTGTCGCAGACGGCGGCGACGCACGGCAAGTCCTTCTCCTACTGCCTCCCGCCGACCAACCGCACGTCCGGGTTTCTGACGTTCGGCACGCCGAACGGCACGTCCGGCTTCGTGACGACGCCGATGCTGAGGTGGACGCGGGTGCCGACGTTCTACGGCGTGCTCCTCCGGGACATATCCGTGGGCGGAAGGCCGCTCAGGATACAGCCCTCCGTGTTCTCCGACGGCTCGGTGATGGACTCGGGCACCATCGTCACGTGGCTACCACGGAGGGCCTACTCGGCGCTCTCGTCGGCGTTCAGGTCCGGCATGAGGCAGTACAAGCGGGCGCCGTCCCAAGGGATCTTGGACACGTGCTACGACTTCACCGGGCTAGACGAGGTCTCTGTGCCGACCATCGAGCTGGTGTTCGACGGCGGCGCGGTCGTCGACCTCGACTATGACGGGATCATGATCCAAGACTGCCTCGCGTTCACGGCCACCAGCGATAATAGCATCATCGGCAACGTGCAGCAGCGGACGTTCGAGGTGTTGCACAACGTCGGCCAGGGCGTCTTTGGGTTCCGGTCGGGCGCGTGCTAATCGTTTTCGGCGACTGCTAGGCCAACTTGTTTTTCCTTTTCTTTTTGAACCGCCCCTACTTGTTTGTGCTTGCGATGTCAAGGGGTGTACAGAATAATTGGCTTCATGCTTCCGGATTGGCAGGGATCTTTGAGTATGAACAAAAATATCGTTTCAGTCCATACAAATTGAGTCACAATATAGTGCATCCAAACATGCCCTTAAGTGGCCCAAATTTGTCAACTGCTCCCATCCGTTTCTAAATATATGTCTTCTTTTAGATATTTCAATATGTACCAAGGTTCCTACACCACTACTCGCTAAATTTCTGGGAGCCACACTCCTACCCTTCCTTCCTTTGGAAGATTATCAAAAGCAAAATTCAAAACCTTTTCTCAGTGTCGTTTGTTTTAACAAATAGTGGGACCTCCACCTTCTTCTGGTTTGACACTTGGCTCACTGATACCCCTCTAACCCACAAATACCCCAGCCTCTTCTCCCACTTCACTCACCCTTTTATACTCGCTTCTAAAGTATTGCATGATGGCTTACTCGCTACCCCACGGAACCGCCTAACCCATGTTGCGTCCGCCAAGCTTGTTGTTGTTCTATTTTTGTTGCAGGATGTTGCCACCACCGATGCTCTCGATGTCACGTTCCTTACTCATGGTGTCCCGTTCTTTGCAAGGTGCGCCTACTCATTGTTGTCCTCTGCCGACGAGCCGGACCTTCACGATGCGGATCCAAGGCCACGAACAAGGTCAAGATTTTTGGCTGGCTGCTTTTCAGGGACATGCTTAACACCAAGGCGAATCTTCATCACAAGACCATCGCCCCCGACTCTTCATGCCAGAGGTGCGCGCATCACTTTGAGGACGCCTCACACCTCGCCATCTCCTGCCCTTGTGCGGTGTAGGTGTGGCAGCTTCTTGGGCTTAGCCCTCCTCCCATCATCGACCACCTGTGGGACACTGCCACTCCGGACGGCCTCGCCATCAACTTCTGGCCCACTGTCGCCCTCTCCATTCTCTGGAAACTCTGGGACTCTCATAATGCCAAGGTGTTTCACTCTGAGACTCACTCTGCGCTACAGATACCTTATGGAATGTTATTTCCAACTTAACGTCTTGGGTAGAGACGATGCCTTGTCTTCCCGTCTTTTTTTTCTCTCCTCTCATTGTACTCTACGATGTAATTTTGGCTTTTGGGCCCTTTGAGTGGGATCCGGCTTGCCTGCTTCCTCCCCATGCTCCCATCCGTACTCCCACTTCATCCTACGGTTGTCTTTTTCCCTTTTTCCTTTCTAATGTAATCACCCCTCCCGATTTTAAGGGGATGGGGCCGGACCTTATTTTGTTTCAATCAAATCAAGTCACGTACGCGGGAGCACAGATGGGCGCACGCGCGGGGAGCAGGCAAGTCTCATCCCTTTGAGTGGGGACGCCCGCCCCCCTCCCCCGCGATTGTTCAAAATATTATGGACTACATATGGAGCAAAATGTGTAGATCTACACTCTAAAATATGTCTATATACATCCATATGTAGTTCATATAGAAATGTTTTAAAAGACATATATTTAGGAAAGGAGGGAGTGCTACTATTTTGATTATAATATGTTTATGATTTGTTGTTCCGAAAAAACCTCAGGCATGTGCATCATGCACACAAGATTTATATTAATTATTACCCCCATTCCAAATTAGTTGTCTTAGATTTGTCTATATATGGATGTACCTAACACTAAAACGTGTTTAGATACATCCATATCTTAACAAAACTAAGACAACTAATTCGGAATGGAGGAAGTATTAAGTAGAGCACCCATTAAATACAACCGCAGTTGAGCCATTACATGATATGAAATAAATATATATGACTTAGTCGGCTTCTTGCATAATAACATGCTCAAGAAGGGATAAACGTTGTCGCGCAATCATCGCCATGTCATGCCGAAGGTAGCCCAGACAAAAAAAATTATCCTAGTTGCCGAGATTAGCCAATAGACTAGAACAACATATAGGCAACGTGTAACTACTCATCAGGATCTCCGTGCTAATCATGCTAGTCTCTACATCAATTGCTGGAATACACGGTACAAATATTACATATCATAGGTATTACACATGGCAAGTCCATTCTTCAATACATCACATACCTGCTTAGGTCAAGACTAACTTATAATAGAATACATTGGAAATACAATATTATCTGTCTGAGGGGGAATTGGTCACGGAGGGCTTCTACATCATCTGTGCTACACCTCCAATGATGTATGAGTAGTTTACCACAGACCTATGGGTCCATAGCTAGCAGCTAGATGACTTATTCTTTCTCTCCGATCTTCAATACCATGTTCTCCTCGATCTTATTAGAGTTCTATCCGATGTAACCTTCTTTTGTGGTGTGTTTGTTGGGATCCGATGAATTGTTGGTATATGATAAGATTATTCATTGAAAGTAACCGAGTCTTTTGTGAACTTTATTATGCATGATTGTTATAGCTTTGTATTTCTCTTTGATCTATCCTTTTGGTTTGGCCAACTAGATTGATTTATCTTCAGTGGGAGAGGTGCTTTTGTTGAGGAACGTAGCATGCAATTTCAAAATTTTCCCTATGCTCACGCGAGATCTATCTAGGAGATGAATAGCAACGAGACAGGAAGAGTATGTCTACGTACCCTCGTAGACTGAAAGTGGAAGCATTGTATTAACACGGTTGATGTAGTCGAACGTCTTCAGGATCCAACCGATCCAAGTACCGAACGTACGTCACCTCCGTGTTCAGCACATGTTCAGCTCGATGACATCCCTCGAGCTCTTGATCGAGTAGAGGGTCGAGGGAGAGTTCCATTAGTACGACAGCATGGCGAGGGTGTTGGTGATGTGATCCGCGCAGGGCTTTGCCTAAGCACTACGACAATATGACCTGAGGAGCAAACTGTGGAGAGAGACGCCACACACGGCTTGGAACAATTGTTGTGTCTCCAAGGGGTGCCCTGGCCACCTATATAAAGGAGGGAGAGGGAGGAGGCCGGCCCTAGGGGGTGCGCCATAAGGGGGGGGGGGTGGTCCTAGAGGCAATAATAAAATGGTTATTATTATGTTTCCTTGTTCATGATAATTGTCTATTGTTCATGCTATAATTGTATTATCCGAAAACCGTAATACATGTGTGAATACATAGACCACAACATGTCCCTAGTGAGCCTCTAGTTGACTAGCTCGTTGATCAATAGATGGTCACGATTTCATGACCATGGACATTGGATGTCATTGATAACGGGATCACATCATCGGGAGAATGATGTGATGGACAAGACCCAATCCTAAGCATAGCACAAGATCGTGTAGTTCGTCTACTAAAGCTTTTCCAATGTCAAGTATCTTTTCCTTAGACCATGAGATTGTGCAACTCCCGGATACCGTAGGAGTACTTTGGGTGTGCCAAACGTCACAACGTAACTGGGTGGTTATAAAGGTACACTACGGGTATCCCAGAAAGTATCTGTTGGGTTGGCACGAATCGAGACTGGGATTTGTCACTCTGTATGATGGAGAGGTATCTCTGGGCCCACTCGGTAAGACATCATCGTAATGAGCTCTGTGTGACTAAAGAGTTGGTCATGGGATGATGTGTTACGGAACAAGTAAAGAGACTTGCCGGTAACGAGATTGAACAAGGTACCGGGATACCGACGATCGAATCTTGGGCAAGTACTATACTGGTAGACAAAGGGAATTGTATACGGGATTGATTGAATCCTTGACATCTTGGTTCATCCGATAAGATCATCGTGGAACGTGTGGGAGCCAACATGGGTATCCAGATCCTGCTGTTGGTTATTGGCCGGAGAGATGTCTCGGTCATGTCTGCATGGTTCCCGAACCCGTAGGGTCTACACACTTGAGGTTCGATGATGCCAGGGTTATAGGGAATGTATGTACGTGGTTACCGAATGTTGTTCGGAGTCCCGGATGAGATCCTGAACGTCACGAGGAGTTCCGGAATGGTCCGGAGGTAAGGAATTATATATAGGAAGTGAGGATTTGGCCACCGGAAGTGTTTCGAGCATCACCAGTAATGTACCGGGACCACCGGAAGGGTTCCGGGGGTCCACTGGGAGGTGCCACCAGCGCCAGAGGCTTGCATGGGCCAAGAGTGGGAAGGGATCAGCCCCTAGGTGGGCTGGTGCGCTTCCCACCAGGGCCCAAAGCGCAGCCAAAAGGAGAGGGGTAAACCCTAGGCGCAGATGGGCCTAAAGGCCCACCCTAGGCGCGCCCCCCTCTCCCCCTCTTGGCCGCCCCCCAAACCCATCTAGGGTTGGCCGCAACCCCTAAGGGGAAACCCTAGATGGGGGCGCACCTCTCCCCTTCCCCTATATATAGTGGGGGTTTTGGGGCTGCCATATTAGGTGAATTCCTCTCTCTCTCTCTCTCTCTCTCGGCGCAGCCCTACCTCTCCCCCTCCTCGTCTCTCGTAGTGCTTGGCGAAGCTCTGCTGGAGTACCACGCTCCTCCACCACCACCATGCCGTCGTGCTGCTACTGGACGTAGTCTTCCCCAACCTCTCCCTCTCTCCTTGCTGGATCAAGGCGTGGGAGACGTCACCGGGCTGCACGTGTTTTGAACGCGGAGGCGCTGTTATTCGGCACTTAGATCGGATTCGGCCGCTATCTGAATCGCTTCGTGTACGACTCCACCAACCGCATTCTTGCAACGCTTCCGTAACACGATCTTCAAAGGTATGAAGATGCACTCCCCTCTCTTGTTGTTAGTCACTCCATAGATAGATCTTGGTGATGCGTAGATTTTTTTTTGACTTCTACAACGACCCCCAATAGTGGCATCATGAGCTAGGTCTATTCATAGTTTCTATGCACGAGTAGAACACAACTTGTTGTGGGCGTCGATTTGTCAATTTACTTGCCGTTACTAGTCTTATCTTGATTCGGCGGCATCGTGGGATGAAGCGGCGCAGACCGACCATACACGTACGCTTACGTGAGACAGGTTCCATCGACTGACATGCACTAGTTGCATAAGGTGGCTAGCGGGTGTCGGTCTCTCCCACTTTAGTCAGATCGGATTCGATGAAAAGGGCCCTTATGAAGTGTAAATAGTAATTGGCATATCACTTTGTGGTTTTGGCGTAGGTAAGAAACGTTCTTGCTAGAAACCTACAGCAGCCACGCAAAAACTTGCAACAACAATTAGAGGACGTCTAACTTGTTCTTGCAGCATGTGCCTGTTGGGGAACACAGTATTTTTTTCCCTATGATCACGCAAGATCTATCTACTAGATGCATAGAAACGAGAGGGGAGAGTGTGTCCACGTACCCTCGTAGACTGGGAGTGGAAGCGTCTAGTGACGCGGTTGATGTAGTCGAACTTTCTTCCGATCCAACCGATCAAGCACCGAACGTACGGAGCCTCCGCGTTTAGCACACGTTCAGCTTGATGACGTCCCATGAGCTCTTGATCTAGTAGAACCTCGCGGGAGAATTTCATCAGCACGACGTCATCGTGACGGAGATGATGAATTTACCATTGCAGGGCTTCGCCTAAGCGCTGCAACAATATGACCGAGGTGTGTTTCTGTGGAGGGGGGCACCGCACACGGTTGGGAGAGATCAACTGATCAACTTGTGTGTCTATGGGGTGCCTCTACCCCCGTATATAAAGGAGGAGGGGAGGGGCCGGCCCTCTCTATGGCGCGCCCTAGGGAGTCCTAATCCCACCGGGAGTAGGATTCTCCCCTTTCCCTAGTAGGAGTAGGAGAAGAAGGGAAGGAAGAGAAAGAGAAGAAGGAATGGGGGGCCGACCCCCCTCCCAATTCGGATTCGGCTGGTGGAGGGTGCGCCCCCACCTTGGCCGTCTCCTCTCCCTTTCCCCTATGACCCAATAAGGCCCATTAACTTCCCGGGGGGTTCCGGTAACCCCCCGGTACTCCGGTATATGCCCGAAACCTCCCGGAACCCTTCCGGACTCCAAACATAGTCGTCCAATATATCGATCTTTACGTCTCGGACATTCTGAGACTCCTCGTCATGTCCGTGATCTCATCCGGGACTCCAAACTACCTTCGGTACATCAAAACTCATAAACTCATAATATCGATCGTCATCAAACGTTAAGCGTGCGGACCCTACGGGTTCGAGAAATATTTAGACATGACCGAGACTCATCTCAGGTCAATAACCGATAGCGGAACCTGGATGCTCATATTGGCTCCTACATATTCTACAAAGATCTTTATCGGTCAAACCGCATAACTACATACGTTGTTCCTTTTGTCATCGGTATGTTACTTTCCCGAGATTCGATCGTCGGTATCTCAATACCTAGTTCAATCTCGTTACCGGCAAGTCTCTTTAGTCGTTCCGTAATACATTATCTCGTGACTAACTCATTAGTCACATGCTTTCAAGGCTTATTATGATGTGTATTATCGAGAGGGCCTAGAGATACCTCTCCGACACTCAGAGTGACAAATCCTATTCTTGATCTATGCCAACACCACGAACACCTTCGGAGATACCCGTAGAGCGTCTTTATAATCACCCAGTTACGTTGTGACATTTGATAGCACGCAAGGTGTTCCTCCGGTATTCGGGAGTTGCATAATCTCATAGTCATAGGAACATGTATATGTCATGGAGAAAGCAATAGCAGTAAAACTAAACGATCATAGTGCTAAGCTAACGGATGGGTCTTGTCCATCACATCATTCCCCTAATGATGTGATCTCATTGATCAAATCAAAACTCATGTCTATGGTTAGGAAACATAACCATCTTTGATCAATGAGCTAGTCTAGTAGAGGCATACTAGGGACATACTGTTTTGTCTATGTATTCACACATGTACTAAGTTTCCGGTTAACACAATTCTAGCATGAATAAAAGACATTTATCATGATATAAGGAAATACAAATAACATCTTTATTATTGCCTCTAGGGCATATTTCCTTCAGTCTCCCACGTAACTAGTGTCAATAATCTAGATTACAAAGTAATGATTCTAACACCCATGGAGTCTTGGTGATGATCATGTTTTGCCCGTGGAAGAGGCTTAGTCAACGGGTCTGCAATATTCAGATCCGTATGTATCTTGCATATTTCTATGTCTCCCTCCTAGACTAGATCGCAGGAATTAAAGCTCTTTTGATGTGCTTTGTTCTCTTGTGAAACCTGGATTCCTTCGCCAAGGCTATTGCTCCAGTGTTGTCACAAAAGATTTTCATTGGACCCGATGCACTAGGTATCACACCTAGATCGGATATGAACTCCTTCATCCAGACTCCTTCATTTGCTGCTTCCGAAGCAGCTATGTATTCCGCTTCACACGTAGATCCCACCACGACGCTTTGCTTGGAACTGCACCAACTGATAGCTCAACCGTTCAATAAAATTACATATACGATTTGTGACTTCGAGTCATCCGAATCGGTGTCAAAGCTTGAATTGACATAACCATTTATGACGAGCTCTTTGTCACCTCCATATACGAGAAACATATCCTTTGTCCTTTTCAGGTACTCCAGGATGTTCTTGACCGCTGTCTAGTGATCCACTCCTGGATTACTTTGGTACCTCCCTGCTAAACTTATAGCAAGGCACACATCAGGTCTGGTACACATCATTGCATACATGATAGATCCTATGGCTGAGGCATAGGGAATGACTTTCATTTTCTCTCTATCTTCTGAAGTGGTTGGGCATTGAGTCTTACTCAACTTCATTCCTTGTAACACAGGCAAGAACCCTTTCTTTGACTGATCCATTTTGAACTTCTTCAAAACTTTATCAAGGTATGTGCTTTGTGAAAGTCCAATTAAGCGTCTTGATCTATCTCTATAGATCTTGATGCCTAATATGTAAGCAGCTTCACCGAGGTCTTTCATTGAAAAATTCTTATTAAAGTATCCTTTTATGCTATCCAGAAATTCTATATCATTTCCAATCAATAATATGTCATCCACATATAATATCAGAAACGCTACAAAGCTCCCACTCACTTTCTTGTAAATATAGGCTTCTCCAAAAGTCTGTATAAAACCATATGCTTTGATCACCTCATCAAAACGTATATTCCAACTCCGAGATGCTTGCACCAGTCCATAGATGGATCGATGGAGCTTGCACACTTTGTTAGCACCTTTAGGATCGACAAAACCTTCTGGTTGCATCATATACAACTCTTCTTTGAGGTATCCATTCAGGAATGCATTTTTGACATCCATTTGCCAGATTTCATAATTATAAAATGCGGCAATTGCTAACATGATTCGGACAGACTTAAGCATCGCTACGGGTGAGAAAGTCTCATCGTAGTCAACTCCTTGAACTTGTCGAAAACCTTTTGCAACAAGTCGAGCTTTATAAACAGTAATATTAACGTCAGCGTCGGTCTTCCTCTTGAAGATACATTTATTTTTGATGGCTTGCTGATCATCGGGAAAGTTAACCAAAGTCCACACTTTGTTCTCATACATGGATCCCATCTCAGATTTCATGGCCTCAAGCCATTTTTTGGAATATGGGCTCATCATCGCTTCCTCATAGTTTTTAGGTTCATCATGGTCTAGTAACATGACTTCCAGAACTGGGTTGCCGTACCACTCTGGTGCGGAACGTACTCTGGTTGATCTACGAAGTTCAACAGAAACTGGATCTGAAGTTTCATGATCATCATCATTAACTTCCTCACTAATTGGTGTAGGAATCACTGGAACTAGTTTTTGTGATGTACTACTTTCCAATTCAGGAGAAGGTACAATTACCTCATCAACTTCTACTTTCCTCCCACTCACTTCCTTCGAGAGAAACTCTTTCTCTAGAAAGGATCCATTCTTAGCAACGATTATCTTGCCTTCAGATCTGTGATAGAAGGTGTACCCAACAGTCTCCTTTGGGTATCCTATGAAGACACATTTCTCCGACTTGGGTTCGAGCTTATCAGGTTGAAGCTTTTTCACATAAGCATCGCAACCCCAAACTTTAAGAAACGACAACTTTGGTTTCTTGCCAAACCACAGTTCATAAGGCATCATCTCAACGGATTTAGATGGTGCCCTATTTAACGTGAATGCATCCGTCTCTAAAGCATAACCCCAAAACGATAGTGGTAAATCGGTAAGAGACATCATAGACCGCTCCATATCTAATAAAGTACGGTTACGACGTTCGGACACACCATTGTGCTGTGGTGTTCCGGGTGGCGTGAGTTGTGAAACTATTCCACATTGTTTCAAATGAAGACCAAACTCGTAACTCAAATATTCACCTCCACGATCAGATCGTAGAAACTTTATTTTCTTGTTACGATGATTCTCCACTTCACTCTGAAATTCTTTGAACTTTTCAAATATTTCAGACTTGTGCTTCATCAAGTAGATATACCCATATCTGCTCAAATCATCAGTGGAGGTCAGAAAATAATGATACCCGCCACGAGCTTCAACACTCATCGGTCCACATACATTATTATGTATGATTTCCAAAAAATCTGTTGCTCGCTCCATTGTTCCGGTGAACGGAGTTTTAGTCATCTTGCCCATGAGGCATGGTTCGCAAGCACCAAGTGATTCATAATCAAGTGATTCCAAAAGTCCATCACTATGGAGTTTCTTCATGCGCTTTACTCCAATATGACCTAAACGGTAGTGCCACAAATAAGTTGCACTATCATTATTAGCCTTACATCTTTTGGCTTCAATATTATGAATATGTGTATCACTACGATCGAGATCCACCAAGAATAGACCACTCTTCAAGGGTGCATGACCATAAAAGATATTACTCATATAAATAGAACAACCATTATTCTCAGATTTAAATGAATAACCGTCTCGCAATAAACAAGATCCAGATATAATGTTCATGCTTAACGCTGGCACCAAATAACAATTATTCAGGTATAAAACTAATCCCGAAGGTAGATGTAGAGGTAGCGTGCCGACGGCGATCACATCGACTTTGGAACCATTTCCCACGTGCATCGTCACCTCGTCCTTAGCCAATCTTCGTTTAATCCGTAGTCCCTGTTTCGAGTTACAAATATTAGCAACCGAACCGGTATCAAATACCCAGGTACTACTACGAGCATTAGTAAGGTACACATCAATAACATGTATATCACATATACCTTTGTTCACCTTGCCATCCTTCTTATCCGCCAAATACTTGGGGCAGTTCCGCTTCCAGTGTTGAGTCCCTTTGCAGTAAAAGCACTCAGTTTCAGGCTTGGCTCCAGACTTGGGTTTCTTCGCGGGAGTAGCAACTGTCTTGCTATTCTTCTTGAAGTTCCCCTTCTTTCCCTTGCCCCTTTTCTTGAAACTAGTGGTCTTGTTAACCATCAACACTTGATGCTCCTTTTAAATTTCTACCTCCGCAGCTTTGAGCATAGCGAAGAGCTCGGGCATTGTCTTCTTCATCCCTTGCATGTTATAGTTCATCATGAAGCCTTTATAGCTTGGTGGCAGTGATTGAAGAACTCTATCAATAACACTATCTTCCTCAACTTTACAACCAAGTTGAGTCATATGATTGTAGTACCCAGACATTCTGAGCAAGTGTTCACTGATAGAACTATTCTCCTCCATCTTGCAGCTGTAGAACTTATTGGAAATCTCTTATCTCTCAATCCGGGCATTTGCTTGAAATATTAACTTCAACTCCTGGAACATCTCATATGCTCCATGACGTTCAAAACGTCGTTGAAGTCCCGGTTCTAAGCCGTAAAGCATGGCACACTGAACTATCGTGTAGTCATCAAACTGCGTCTGCCAGACGTTCAAAGCATCCACATTAGCGGGAGGGGGCTTGTCACCTAGCGGTGCTTCAAGGACATAATTCTTCTGTGCAACAATGAGGATAATCCTCAAGTTACGGACCCAGGACGTGTAATTGCTACCATCATCTTTCAACTTGGCTTTCTCTAGGAATGCATTAAAATTCAAAGGAACGGTAGCACAAGCCATTGATCTACAACAACATAGACATGCAAAAAACTATCAGGTACTAAGTTCATGATAAATTAAAGTTCAATTAATCATATTACTTAAAGAACTCCCACTTAGATAGACATCCCTTTGGTCATCTAAATGATCACGTGATGCAAATCAACTAAACCATGTCCGATCATCACGTGAGATGGGGTAGTTTTCAATGGTGAACATCTTATGTTGATCATATTTACTATATGATTCACGCTCGACCTTTCGGTCTCCAGTGTTCCGAGGCCATATCAGCATATCCTAGGCTCATCAAGTTTAACCCAAGTATTCGGCGTGTGCAAAACTGGCTTACACCCGTTGTATGTGAACGTAGAGCTTATCCCACCCGATCATCACGTGGTGTCTCGGCACGACGAACTTTCGCAACAGTGCATACCTAGGGAGAACACTTATACCTTGAAATTTTGTAAGGGATCATCATATAATGCTACCGCCGTTCTAAGCAAAATAAGAAGCATAATAAGATAAACATCACATGCAATCAAAATATGTGACATGATATGGCCATCATCTTGTGCTTTTGATCTCCATCTCCAAGGCACCGTCATGATCACCATCTTCACCGGCGCGACACCTTGATCTCCATCGTAGCATCATTGTCGTCTCGCCAACTATTGCTTCCACGACTATCGCTACCGCTTAGTGATAAACTAAAGCAATTACATGGCGATTGTATTTCATACAATAAAGCGACAACCATATGGCTCCTGCCAGTTGCCGATAACTTTACAAAACATGATCATCTCATACAATAACGTATCACTCATCATGTCTTGACCATATCACATCACAACATGCCCTGCAAAAACAAGTTAGACGTCCTCTACTTTGTTGTTGCAAGTTTCACGTGGCTGCTACGGGCTTAGCAAGAACCATTCTTACCTACGCATACAAAACCATGATGATATTTCATCAAGTATGTGCTGTTTTAACCTTCGCAAGGACCGGGCGTAGCCACACTTGATTCAACTAAAGTTGGCGAAACTGACACCCGCCAGCCACTTGTGTGCGAAGCACATCGGTAGAACCAGTCTCGCATAAGCGTACGCGTAATGTCGGTCCGGGCCACTTCATCCAACAGTACCGTCGAATCAAAGTATGACATGCTGGTAAGTAGTATGACTAGTATCATCCACAACTCACTTGTGTTCTACTCGTGCATATCATCTACGCATAGACCTGGCTCTGATACCACTGTTGGGGAATGCAGTATTTCAAAAAAATTCTACGATCACGCAAGATCTATATACTAGATGCATAGCAACAAGGGGGGAGAGTGTGTCCATGTACCCTCGTAGTCCAGGAGCGGAAGCGTCTAGTGACGCGGCTGATGTAGTCGAACTTTCTTCCGATCCAACCGATCAAGCACCGAGCGTACGGAGCCTCCGCGTTCAGCACACGTTCAACTTGATGACGTCCCACGAGCTCTTGATCCAATAGAACCTCACATGAGAGTTTCGTCAGCACGACGGCATGGTGTCGGAGATGATGAAGTTACCGTTGCAGGGCTTCGCCTAAGCGCTGCAACAATATGACCGAGGTGTGTTTCTGTGGAGGGGGGCACCGCACACGGTTGGGAGAGATCAACTGATCAACTTGTGTGTCTATGGGGTGCCTCTACCCCCGTATATGAGGAGGAGGGGAGGGGAGGGGAGGGGCTGGCCCTCTCTATGGCGCGCCCTAGGGAGTCCTACTCCCACCGGGAGTAGGATTCCCCCCTTTCCCTAGTAGGAGTAGGAGAAGAAGGAAGGAAGAGAATGAGAAGAAGGAAAGGGGGTCGACCCCCCTCCCAATTCGGATTGGGCTGGTGGGGGGTGCGCCCCCACCTTGGCTGTCTCCTCTCCCTTTCCCCTATGGCCCATTAAGGCCCATTAACTCCCCGGGGGTTTCGGTAACCCCCCGGTACTCCGGTATATGCCCGAAACCTCCCTGAACCCTTCCGGTGTCCAAACATAGTCGTCCAATATATCGATCTTTACGTCTCGAACATTCCGAGACTCCTCGTCATGTCCGTGATCTCATCCGAGACTCTGAACTACCTTTGGTACATCAAAACTCATAAACTCATAATACCGATCGTCATCAAACGTTAAGCGTGCGGACCCTACGGGTTCGAGAAATATGTAGACATGACCGAGACTCATCTCCGGTCAGTAACCAATAGCAGAACCTGGATGCTCGTATTGGCTCCTACATATTCTACGAAGATCTTTATCGGTCAAACCGCATAACAACATACGTTGTTCCTTTTGTCATCGGTATGTTACTTGCCCGAGATTCGATCGTCGGTATCTTAATACCTAGTTCAATCTCGTTACCGGCAAGTCTCGTTACTCGTTCCGTAATACATTATCTTGTGACTAACTCATTAGTCACATGCTTGCAAGGCTTATTATGATATGTATTACCGAGAGGGCCCAAAGATACCTCTCCAACACTCAGAGTGACAAATCCTATTCTTGATCTATGCCAACACCACGAACACCTTCGGAGACACCTGTAGAGCATCTTTATAATCACCCAGTTACGTTGTGACATTTGATAGCTCACAAGGTGTTCCTCCGGTATTCGGGAGTTGCATAATCTCAAAGTCATTGGAACATGTATATGTCATGGAGAAAGCAATAGCAGTAAAAACTAAACGATCATAGTGCTAAGCTAACAGATGGGTCTTGTCCATCACATCATTCTCCTAATGATATGATCTCGTTGATCAAATGACAACTCATGTCTATGGTTAGGAAACATAACCATCTTTGATCAATGAGCTAGTCTAGTGGAGGCATACTAGGGACATACTGTTTTGTCTATGTATTCACACATGTACTAAGTTTCCGGTTAATACAATTCTAGCATGAATAAAAGACATTTATCATGATATAAGGAAATAAAAATAACATATTTATTATTGCCTCTAGGGCATATTTCCTTCACATAAGAGGGAGGCTAACCAGCCCGCAAGGAAATATGCCCTAGAGGTAATAATAAAGTTGTTATTTTATATTTCCTTATATCATGATAAATGTTTATTATTCATGCTAGAATTGTATTAATCAGAAACTTGATACATGTGTGGATACATAGGCAAAACATCGTGTCCCTAGTAAGCCTCTACTAGACTAGCTCGTTAATCAAAGATGGTTAAGTTTCCTAACCATAGACATATGTTATCATTTGATGAACAGGATCACATCATTAGGAGAATGATGTGATGGACATGACCCATCCATTAGCTTAGCACGATGATCGTTTAGTTTTATTGCTATTGCTTTCTTCATGACTTATACATGTTCCTCTTACTATGAGATTATGCAACTCCCGAATACCGGAGGAACACCTTGTGTGCTATCAAACACCACAATGTAACTGGGTGATTATAAAGATGCTCTAAAGATGTCTCCGAAGGTGTTTGTTGAGTTGGCGTAGATCGAGAATAGGATTTGTCACTCCGAGTGTCGGAGAAGTATCTCTGGGCCCTCTCGGTAATACACATCATAATAAGCCTTGCTAGCAAATGAATAATGAGTTAGTCACAAGATGATGTATTACAGAACGTGTAAAGAGACTTGCCGGTAGCGATATTGAACTAGGTATGATGATACCAACGATTGAATCTCGGGCAAGTAACATACCGATGACAAAGGGAACAACGTATGTTGTTATGAAGTTTGACCGATAAAGATCTTCGTAGAATATGTAGGAGAAATATGAGCATCCATGTCCCGCTATTGGTTATTGACGGAAGATGTGTCTCGGTTATGTCTACATAGTTCTCGAACCCGTAGGGTCCGCACGATTAACGTTCGATGATGATTTGTATTATGAGTTATGAGTATTTGGTGCCGAAGATTGTTCGGAGTCCCGGATGAGATCACAGACATGATGAGGAGTCTCGAAATGGTCGAGAGGTAAAGATTCATATATTGGAAGGTTGTATACGGATATTGGAATGGTTCCGGAGAAGTTCGGGGGATTTATCGGAGTACCAAGAGGCTATCGGACCCCCCTGGGAAGTTATTGGGCCTTATTGGGCCATCGGGGAGAAGAGGAGGCAGGGCAAGGGAGGTGCCGCACGCCCCCCATGGAGTCCGAATTGGACTAGGGGAGGGGCGGCGCCCCCTTGCCCTTTCCTACTCCTTCTCCCTTTCCTTCTTTCCTACTCTGAAAAGGAAAGGGGAATCCTACTAGGACTCCCCTCTTGGCGCGCCCCCTAGGGCCGGTCGGCCTCCTCCTCCTCCTCCTTTATATCCGTGGGAAGGGGGCACTCCAAGGACACACAAGTTTCTCTTAGCCGTGTGCGGTGCCCCCCTCCACAGATTACACCTCAGATCATATTATCGTGGTGCTTAGGCGAAGCCCTACGCGGATCACGTCACTAACACCGTCGCCGCGCCGTCATGCTAGCGGAACTCTCCTCGAGCCTCTGCTGGATCAAGATCTCGTGGGACGTCATCAAGCTGAACATGTGCTGAACACGAAGGTGCCGTACGTTTGGTACTTGGATCGGTTGGATCGTGAAGACGTTCGACTACATCAACCGCGTTAACATAACGCTTCCGCTTTCGGTCTATGAGGGTACGTGGACACACTCTCCCCGTACCGTTGCTATGCATCTCCTAGATAGATCTTACGTGAGTGTAGGAATTATTTTGAAACTGCATGCTACGTCTCCAACAGTGGCATCATGAGCCATGTTTATGCGTAGATGGTTTGCACGAGTAGAACACGAAGAGTTGTGGGTGATAATAGTCATACTGCTTACCACCAACGTCTTACTTTGATTCGGCAGTATTGTTGGATGAAGCAGCCCGGACCAACATTACATGACCGCGTTCATGAGACTGGTTCTACTGACGTGCTTTGCACACAGGTGGCTGGCGGGTATCTATTTCTCCAACTTTAGTTGAATCGAGTGTGACTACATCCGGTCCTTGTTGAAGGTTAAAACAACACACTTGACGAAAAATCGTTGTGGTTTTGATGCGTAGGTAAGAACAGTTCTTGCTAAAAGCCCGTAGTAGCCACGTAAAACTTGCAACAACAAAGTAGAGGGCGTCCAACTTGTTTTCGCAGGGCATGTTGTGATGTGATATGGTCGAGACGTGATGAGTTATACGTTATTGTATGAGATGATCATGTTTTGTAAATTATCAGCAATCGGTAGGAGCCTTATGGTTGTCTCTTTATTGTATGAATTGCGAACGCCATGTAATCACTTTACATTATCACTATTCTCGTGGAAATAACACGTCAGATGTCCGGTTTAGCGGACTTAGTTGTGAGGCCGCGCATCTATGTAGTAGCTTGAGAGGGGTTGAGCGGAATCGAGAGACGCGATGCAAGACACGGATTTAGATAGCTTCGGGCCCCGCGAAACATCATCCGGTAATAACCCTACGTGCTGTTTGAGGCTAGGTCTCATTGTGATCCTCGTGGTGTCGCCGGTAAACCGGCTCTTTGTGTCTAACCCTAGAAACTTGTCTAAACTTCCCCCCCTTTGGGGAGCCCTGCCCCTCCTTATATATGTTGAAGGGGCGGGTTACATGTAGAGTCCTAGTAGGATTAGGATTGCTTTATTACAAGGAGTCCTAGTCTTGCTTCCTTTGTAGGAGAATATCCCTTGTGCTTTCTTCATAAACCGGCCCACCATACCTGAACCGGCCTTCTGGGCCTTGGGCCTTGTCATCCGTGATCCACCAGCCGGGTTACCAGTGAGTGGTATTATTTAGGCAGGTTGCTTGTAAACCGTCTGGTTAAGACGGATCGCCAGTGAATCATCAAGTGTAAACCGTCAAGTAAACCACCAAGTCCGGCCGGGTTATAATTCCGGCCGGTTTATATCGCGAGGGTATATCCCCGACAACTATGATTGAGCGATAGTAGTTGAATCAATAGTTGGCGAGACGACCACGATGCTATGATGAAGATCATGGTGTCAAGACAGTGACGATGGAGATCATGACGATGTTTTGGAGATGGAGATCAAAAGCACAAGATGATGATGGCCATATCACGTCACATATTTTGATTGCATGTGATGCTTATCTTTTTATGCATCTTATTTTGCTTAGTACGGCGGTAGCATTATAAGATGATCTCTTACAAAATTTCAGGGTACAAGTGTTCTCCCTGAGTATGCACCATTGCGATAGTTCATCGTGCCGAGACACAACGTGATGATCGGGTGTGATAAGTTCTACGTTCACATACAACGAGTGTAAGACAGTTTTGCACATGCAGAATACTCGGGTTAAACTTGACGAGCCTAGCATGTACAGACATGGCCTCGGAACACTGGAGACCGAAAGGTCGAGCGTGAATCATATAGCAGATATGATCAACATAAGATGTTCACCATTGAAAACTACTTCATCTCACGTGATGATCGGACATGGTTTAGTTGATTTGGATCGTGTGATCATATTAGATGACTCGAGGGATGTCTATCTAAGTGGGAGTTCTTTAGTAATATGATTAATTGAACTTTAATTTATCATGAACTTAGTCCTGATAGTATTTGCAAATTATGTTGTAGATCAATAGCTCGCGTTGTAGCTCCCCTATGTTTTTATATATTCCTAGAGAAAACTAAGTTTAAAGATGTTAGTAGCAATGATGCGACTAGGTCCGTGATCTGAGGATTATCCTTGTTGCTGCATAGAAGTATTATGTCCTTGATGCAAATCTGGGTGACATGCCTATTGCAGGAGCAGATGCAAACATTATGAACGTTTGGCAAAGCTCAATATGATGTCTACTTCATAGTTTAGTGCACAATGCTTTACAGCTTAGAACCGGGACTCAAAAAATGTTTTGAACGCCACGAGGCATATGAGATGTTCCAAGAAGTGGAAATTAGTATTTTAGATTCATGCCTGTGTCGAGAGGTATGAGACCTCTGCCAAGTACTTTGCCTACAAGATGGAGGAGAATAGCTCAACCAGTGAGCATGTGCTCAGAATGTCTGAGTACTACAATCGCTTGAATCAAGTGGGAGTTAATCTTCCAGATAAGATAGTGATTGACAGAGTTCTCTAGTCACTATCACCAAGCTATTAGAACTTCGTGATGAACTATAATATGCAAGGGATAACAAAAATGATTCCCGAGCTCTTCACATGCTGAAATCGGCGAAGCTAGAGCATCAAGTGTTGATGGTTTACAAGACCACTAGTTTCAAGAAAAAGGGCAAGGGAAAGAAAGGGAACTTCAGGAAGAATGGAAAGCAAGTTGCCACTCCCGAGAAGAAGCCCAAAGCTAGACCGAAGCCTGAAACTGAGTGCTTCTACTGCAAAGGAAATGGTCACTGGAAGCGGAACTACCCCAAATATTTGGCGGATAAGAAGGATGGCGAAGTGAACAAAGGTATATTTGATATACATGTTATTGTTGTGTACCTCACTAGTGATCATAGTATCCCCTCGGTATTTGATACCTGTTCGGTTGCTAAGATTAGTAACTCGAAATAGGAGTTGCAGAATAAACAGAGACTAATTGAGGGTGAGGTGATGATGTGTGTTGGAAGTAGTTCCAATATTGATATGATCATCATCGCACACTCCCTGTACTTTCGGGATTAGTGTTAAAGCTAAATAAATGTTATTTGGTGTTTGCGTTGAGCATGAACAAGATTGGATCGTGTTTATTGCAATATGATTATTAATTTAAGTCATATAATAATTGTTATTCTGTTTACATGAATAAAACCTTCTATGGTCATACACCCAAGGTGAATGGTTTATTGAATCTCGATCGTAGTATTACACATATTCATAATATTGAAATCAAAAGATGCATAGTTGATAATGATAGTGCAACATACTTGTGCCACTGCCGTTCAGGTCATATTGGTGTAATGCGCATGAAGAAACTCCATGCTGATGGACTTTTGGAATCACTTGATTATGAATCATTTGATGCTTGCAAACCATGTCTCATGGGCAAGATGACTAAAAGTCCTTTCTCTGGAACAATGGAGTGAGCCAATGACTTATTGGAAATAATACATACAGATGTATGCGGTCTGATGGGTGTTGAGGCTCGCGACGGGTATCGTTATTTTCTGACCTTCACAGATGATTTGAGCAGATATGGGTATATCTACCTGATGAAACACAAGTCTGAAACATTTGAAAAAGTTCAAAGAATTTCAGAGTGAAGTAGAGAATCATCGTAATAAGAAAATAAAGTTTCTACGATCTGATCGCGGAGGCGAATACTTGAGTTACGAGTTTGGTCTTCATTTAAAACAATGCGGAATAGTTTCGCAACTCACGTCACCTAGAACACCACAGCATAATGGCGTGTCCGAACATCATAACCGTACTTTATTAGATATGGTGCGATCTATGATGTCTCTTACTGATTTATCACTATCGTTTTGGGGTTATGCATTAGAGACAGCTGCATTCACGTTAAATAGGGCACCTTCGAAATCCGTTGAGACGACACTGTATGAACTATGGTTTGGCAAGAAACCTAAGGTGTCGTTTCTTAAAGTTTGGGGTTGCGATGCTTATGTGAAAAAACTTCAACCTGATAAGATCGAACCCAAATCGGAGAAATGCATCTTCATAGGATACCCAAAAGAAACAGTTGGGTACAACTTCTATCATTGATCCAAAGGCAAGATCTTTGTTACTAAGAACGGATCCTTTCGAGAGAAGGAGTTTCTCTTGAAAGAAGTGGGTGGGAGGAAAGTAAAACTTGATGAGGTAATTGTACCTTCTCTCGAATTGGAAAGTAGCTCATCACAGAAAATTGTTCCCGTGATGCCTACACCAATTAGTGAGGAAGCTAATGATGATGATCATGAAACTTTAGATCAAGTTACTTGTTGGGGAACGTAGTATTTTAAAATTTTCCTACGATCACGCAAGATCTATCTACCAGATGCATAGCAACGAGAGGTAAGAGTGTGTCTACGTACCCTCGTAGACCGGAAGCGGAAGCGTCAAGTGACGCGGTTGATGTAGTCGAACTTCTTCGCGATTCAACTGATCAAGTACCGAACGTACGGCACCTCCGTGTTCAGCACACGTTCAGCTTGATGACGTCCCACGAGCTCTTGATCCAGTTGAGCTTCACGGGAGAGTTTCGTCAGCACGACGGCGTGGTGACGGATATGATGTATCTACCGACCCAGGGCTTCTCCTAAGTACTGCGATGGTATGACCGGGGTGTGTTTCTGTGGAGGGGGGCACCGCACACGGCTGGAACAATTCAACTTGTGTGTTTTTGGGTGCCCCCCTGCCCCTGTATATAAAGGAGCAAGAGGGGAGGGCCGGCCGGCCTCCTATGGTGCGGCTAGGGCAATCCTACTAGGAATAGGATTGCAATCCTATTCCTAGTAGGAGTCCATCAAGAAGAAAGAGAGGGAAAGGAAAAGAGGGAGAGGTGGCGCCCCCCCAATCCTAGTCCAACTAGGATCCCTAGGTGGGGCGCCGGCCAGCCTCTATGGGCTGCCTCTCTCCTTTCCTCAAGGCCCACTATGGACCATCCCACTTCGTAGGGCGTTCCGGTAACCCCCTCCCGCAATCCAGTTAAATCCGAAACTTTTCCGGAACACTTCCGGTGTCCGAATATAGTCGTCCAATATATCAATCTTTATGTCTCGGACATTCCGAGACTCCTCGTCATGTCCGTGATCTCATCCGGGACTACGTACTACCTTCGGTACATCAAAACTCATAAACTCATAATACTGATCGTCATCAAACGTTAAGCGTGCGGACCCTACGGGTTCGAGAACTATGTAGACATGACCGAGACTCATCTCCGGTCAATAACCAATAGAGGAACCTAGATGTTCATATTGGCTCCTACATATTCTACGAAGATCTTTTATCGGTCAAACCGCATAAAACCATACGTTGTTCCTTTTGTCATCGGTATGTTACTTGCCCGAGATTCGATCGTCGGTATCTCTATACCTAGTTCAATCTCGTTACCGGCAAGTCTCTTTACTCGTTCCGTAACACATCATCTCGTGACTAACTCATTAGTCTTTTTGCTTGCAAGGCTTATTGTGATGTGTGTTACCGAGAGGGCCCAGAGATACCTCTCCGACACTCGGAGTGACAAATCCTAATCTTGATCTATGCCAACACCACGAATACTTTCGGAGA
>LR738714.1:567806001-567817962 GCA_902687465.1 Secale cereale | reverse complement strand
CTCGGACATTCCGAGACTCCTCGTCATGTCCGTGATCTCATCCGGGACTACGTACTACCTTCGGTACATCAAAACTCATAAACTCATAATACTGATCGTCATCAAACGTTAAGCGTGCGGACCCTACGGGTTCGAGAACTATGTAGACATGACCGAGACTCATCTCCGGTCAATAACCAATAGAGGAACCTGGATGTTCATATTGGCTCCTACATATTCTACGAAGATCTTTTATCGGTCAAACCGCATAAAACCATACGTTGTTCCTTTTGTCATCGGTATGTTACTTGCCCGAGATTCGATCGTCGGTATCTCTATACCTAGTTCAATCTCGTTACCGGCAAGTCTCTTTACTCGTTCCGTAACACATCATCTCGTGACTAACTCATTAGTCTTTTTGCTTGCAAGGCTTATTGTGATGTGTGTTACCGAGAGGGCCCAGAGATACCTCTCCGACACTCGGAGTGACAAATCCTAATCTTGATCTATGCCAACACCACGAATACTTTCGGAGATACCTGTAGAGCATCTTTATGATCACCTAGTTACGTTGTGACATTTCATAGCACACAAGGTGTTCCTACGGTATTCAGGAGTTGCATAATCTCATAGTCATAGGAACATGTATAAGTCATGAAGAAAGCAATAGCAGTAAAACTAAACGATCATAGTGCTATGCTAACGGATGGGTCTTGTCCATCACATCATTCTCCTAATGATGTGATCCCGTTGATCAAATGACAACTCATGTCTATGGCTAGGAAACATAACAATCTTTGATCAATGAGCTAGTCTAGTAGAGGCATACTAGGGACATACTGTTTTGTCTATGTATCCACATATGTACTAAGTTTCCGGTTAATACAATTCTAGCATGAATAAAAGACATTTATCATGATATAAGGAAATACAAATAACATCTTTATTATTGCCTCTAGGGCATATTTCCTTCGGTCTCCCACTTGCACTAGAGTCAATAATCTAGCTCACATCGCCATGTGATTTAATACCGATAGTTCACATCGTTATGTGAATAACACCCATAGTTCACATCGCCATGTGACCAACACCCAAAGGGTTTACTAGAGTCAATAATCTAGTTCACATCGCTATGTGATCAATACCCAAGAGTAATAAGGTGTGATCATGTTTTGCTTGTGAGAGAAGTTTAGTCAACGGGTCTGTCACATTCAGATCCGTATGTATTTCGCAAATTTCTATGTCTATAATGCTCTGCATAGAGCTACTCTAGCTAATTGCTCCCACTTTCAATATGCATCCAGATTGATACTTAGAGTCATCTGGATTTAGGGTCAAAGCTTGCATCGGCGTAACCCTTTACGACAAACTCTTTATCACCTCCATAATCGAGAAACATTTCCTTAGTCATCCAGTTACTAAGGATAATTTTGACTGTTGTATAGTGATCTACTCCTGGATCACTATTGTACCCTCTTGACAAACTCATGTCAAGGTACACAACATGTTTGGTACACAGCATGGCATACTTTATAGAACCTATGGCTGAGGCATAGGGAATGACTTACATTCTCTTTATATTTTTCTGCTGTGGTCTGGCTTTGAGTCTTACTCAACTTCACACCTTACAAGTCAGGCAAGAACTCCTTTGACTGATCCAATTTGAACTACTTCAAAATCTTATCAAGGTATGTACTCATCAAAAGTCTTATCAAGCGTCTTGATCTATCTCTATAGATCTTGATGCCCAATATGTAAGCAGCTTCACCAAGGTCTTTCTTTGAAAAACTCCTTTAAAACACTCCTTTATGCTTTCTAGAAAATTCTACATCATTTCCGATCGACAATATGTCATTCACATATACTTGTCAGAAAGGTTGTAGTGCTCCCACTCACTTCTTGTAAATACAGGCTTCACCGCAAGTCTGTATAAATCTATATGCTTTGATCAACTTATCAAAGCGTATATTCCAACTCCGAGATGCTTGCACCAGTCCATAGATGGATCGCTGGAGCTTGCACATTTTGTTAGCACCTTTAGGATTGACAAAACCTTCTGGTTGCATCATATACAAGTCTTCTTTAATAAATCCATTAAAGAATGCAGTTTTGTTATCCATTTGCCAGATTTCATAAAATGCGGCAATTACTAATATGATTCGGACAGACTTAAGCATCGCTATGGGTGAGAAAGTCTCATCGTAGTCAACTCCTTGAACTTGTCGAAACCCTTTCGCAACAAGTCGAGCTTTGTAAACAGTAACATTACCGTTTGCGTCGGTCTTCCTCTTGAAGATCCATTTATTTTCGATGGCTTGCCGATCATCGGGCAAGTCAACCAAAGTCCATACTTTGTTCTAATACATGGATCCCATCTCAGATTTCATGGTCTCAAGCCATTTTGCGGAATCTGGGCTCATCATCGCTTCCTCATAGTTCGTAGGTTCATCATGGTCTAGTAACATGACTTCCAGAACTGGGTTGCCGTACCACTCTGGTGCGGAACGAACTCCGGTTGATGTACGAAGTTCAGCAGTAACTTGATCTGAAGTTTCATGATCATCATCATTATCTTCCACACTAATTGGTGTAGGAATCACTGGAACGAGTTTCTGTGATGTACTACCTTCCAATTTGGGAGAAGGTATAATTACGTCATCAAATTCTACTTTCCTCCCACTCACTTCTTTCGAGAGAAACTCCTTCTCTAGAAAGGATCCACTCTTAGCAACAAAGACCTTGCCTTAGGATCTGTGATAGAAGGTGTACCCAACAGTTTCTTTTTGGGTATCCTATGAAGATTTACTTCTCCGATTTGGGTTCGAGCTTATCATGTTGAAACTTTTTCACATAAGCATCGCAGTCCCAAACTTAAAGAAATGACAGCTTAGGTCTCTCGTCCAACCACAGTTCATACGGTGTCATCTCAACGGATTTAGATGGTGCCCTATTTAACGTGAATGTAGCTGTCTCTAATGCATAACCCCAAAAGCGATAGTGGTAGATCGGTAAGAGACATCATCGATCGCACCATATCTTATAAAGTACGGTTATGACGTTCGGACACACCATTACACTGTGGTGTTCCAGGTGGTGTGAGTAGTGAAACTATTTCACATTGTTTTTATTGAAGGCCAAACTCGCTAACTCAAATATTTTACCTCTACGATCATATCGTAGAAACTCTTATTTTCTTGTTACGATGATTCTCCACTTCACTCTGAAATTCTTTGAACTTTTCAAATGTTTCAGACTTGTGCTTCATTAAGTAGATATACCCATATCTTCTCAAATCATCAGTGAAGGTCACAAAATAATGATACCTGCCGCGAGCTTCAACACTCATTGGTCCGCATACATCAGTATGTATGATTTCCAACAACTCTGTTGCTCGCTTCACGGTTCCGGAGAACGGAGTTTTAGTCATGTTGCCCATGAGGCATGGTTCGCAAGCACCAAGTGATTCATAATCAAGTGATTCCAAAAGTCCATCACTATGGAGTTTCTTCATGCGCTTTACACCAATATAACCTAAACGGCAGTGCCACAAATAAGTTGCACTATCATTGTTAACCTTGCATCTTTTGGCTTCAATATTATGAATATGTGTATCACACGATCGAGATCCAACAAACCATTTTCATTGGGTGTATGACCATAGAAGGTTTTATTCATGTAAACAGAACAACAATTATTCTCTAACTTACATGAATAACCGTATTGCAATAAACATGATCAAACCATATTCATGCTCAATACAAGCACCAAATAACACTTATTTAGGTTCAACACTAATCCCAAAAGTATAGGGAGTGTGCGATGATGATCATATCAATCTTGGAACTACTTCCAATACACATCGTCACTTCATCCTTTAACTAGTTTCTGTTCATTATGCAACTCCCATTTCGAGTTACTACTCTTTAGCAATTGAACCAATATCAAATACCGAGGGGTTGCTATGAACACTAGTAAAATACACATCAATAATCTATATATCAAATATACCTTTGTTCACTTTGCCATCCTTCTTATCCGCCAAATATCTAGGGCAGTTCCACTTCTAGTGACCATTTCCTTTGCAGTAGAAGCACTTAGTTTCAGGCTTGAGTTTAGCTTTGGGTTTCTTCACGGGAGTGACAACTTGCTTGTCATTCTTCTTGAAGTTCCCCTTCTATCCCTTTGCCCTTTACTTGAAACAAGTGGTCTGGTTAACCATCAACACTTGATGCTCTTTCTTGATTTCTACCTTCGCCGATTTCAGCATCGCGAAGAGCTCGGGAATTAGTTTCGTCATCCCTTGCATATTATAGTTCATCACGAAGTTCTACTAACTTGGTGATAGTGTCTAGAGAACTTTGTCAATTACTATCTTATCTGGAAGATTAACTCCCACTTGATTCAAGCAATTGTACTACCCAGACAATCTGAGCACATGCTCACTGGTTGAGCTATTCTCCTCCATCTTGTAGGCAAAGTACTGTCAGAGGTCTTATACCTCTCGACACAGGCATGAGTATGAAATACTAATTTCAACTCTTGGAACATCTCATATGCTCCGTGGCGTTTCAAAACGTTTTTGAAGTCCCGGTTATAAGCCGTAAAGCATGGTGCACTAAACTATCAAGTAGTCATCATATCGAGCTTTTGTCAAAACGTTCATAACGTCTACATCTGTTCCTGCAATAGGTTTGTCACCTAGCGGTGTATCAAGGACATAATTCTTCTGTGCAGCAATGAGGATAATCCCCAGATCATGGAACAATTCCGCATCATTGCTACTAACATCTTTCAACTTAATTTTCTCTAGGAACATATAAAAAATAAACATGGAGCAACATCGCGAGCTATTGATCTACAACATAGATATGCTAATACTACCAGGACTAAGTTCATGATAAATTAAAGTTCAATTAATCATATTACTTAAGAACTCCCACTTAGATAGACATCCCTCCGGTCATCTATTGATCACGTGATCCAAATCAACTAAACCATGTCCGATCATCACGTGAGATGGAGTAGTTTCAATGGTGAACATCTTATGTTGATCATATCTACTATATGATTCACGCTCGACCTTTCGGTCTCCAGTGTTCCGAGGCCATATCTGCATATGCTAGGCTCGTCAAGTTTAACCCGAGTATTCTGCTTGTGCAAAACTGGCTTACACCCGTTGTATTTGAACGTAGAGCTTATCACACCCGATCATCACGTGGTGTCTCGGCACGACGAACTTTCGCAACGGTGCATACTCAAGGAGAACACTTATACCTTGAAATTTAGTAAGGGATCATCTTATAATGATACCGTCGTTCTAAGCAAAACAAGAAGCATAATAAGATAAACATCACATGCAATCAAAATATGTGACATGATATGGCCATCATCATCTTGTGCTTTTGATCTCCATCTCCAAAGCACTGTCATGATCACCTTCGTCACCGGCGCGACACCTTGATCTCCATCGTAGTATCGTTGTCGTCTCGCCAACTATTGCTTCTACGACTAACGCTACCGCTTAGTGATAAAGTAAAGCAACTACATGGCGATTGCATTTCATACAATAAAGTGACAACCATATGGCTCCTGCCAGTTGCCGATAACATTACAAAACATGATCATCTCATACAAAACCGTATAACTCATCATGTCTTGACCATATCACATCACAACATGCCCTGCAAAAACAAGTTAGACGTCCTCTACTTTGTTGTTGCAAGTTTTACGTGGCTGGTACGGGCTTTAGCAAGAACCGTTCTTACCTACGCATACAAAACCACAACGATGTTTCGTCAAGTATGTGATGTTTTAACCTTCACAAGGACCGGGCGTAGCCACACTTGTTTCAGCTAAAGTGAGAGAGACAGACACCCGCCACTCACCTTTAAGCAACGAGTGCTCCTAATGCTGAAACCAGTCTCGCGTAAGCGTACGCGTAATGTCAGTCCGGGCCGCTTCATCTCACAATACCGCCGAAGCAAAATATGACATACTGGTAAGCAGTATGACTAGTATCGCCCACAACTCATTGTGTTCTACTCGTGCATATCATCTACGCATAGACCTGGCTCATGATGCCACTGTTGTGGAACGTAGTATTTTAAAATTTTCCTACGATCACGCAAGATCTATCTACCAGATGCATAGCAACGAGAGGTAAGACTGTGTCTACGTACCCTCGTAGACCGGAAGCGGAAGCGTCAAGTGACGCGGTTGATGTAGTCGAACTTCTTCGCGATTCAACCGATCAAGTACCGAACGTACGACACCTCCGTGTTCAGCACACGTTCAACTTGATGACGTCCCACGAGCTCTTGATCCAGTTGAGCTTCACGGGAGAGTTTCGTCAGCACGACGGCGTGGTGACAGATATGATATATCTACCGGCGTAGGGCTTCTTCTAAGTACCGCGATGGTATGACCGGGGTGTGTTTCTGTGGAGGGGGGCACCGCACACGGCTGGAACAATTCAACTTGTGTGTTTTTGGGTGCCCCCCTGCCCCCCTATATAAAGGAGCAAGAGGGGAGGGCCGGCCGGCCTTCTATGGTGCGGCTAGGGCAATCTTACTAGGAATAGGATTGCAATCCTATTCCTAGTAGGAGTCCATCAAGAAGGAAGAGAGGGAAAGGAAAAGAGGGAGAGGTGGCGCCCCCCCAATCCTAGTCCAACTAGGATACCTAGGTGGGGCGCCGGCCAGCCTCTATTGGCTGCCTCTCTCCTTTCCTCAAGGCCCACTATGGACCATCCCCCTTCGTAGGGGGTTCCGGTAACCCCCTCCCGCAATCCAGTTAAATCCGAAACTTTTCCGGAACACTTCCGGTGTCCGAATATAGTCGTCCAATATATCAATATTTATGTCTTGGACATTTCGAGACTCCTTGTCATGTCCGTGATCTCATCCGGGACTCCGTACTACCTTCGGTACATCAAAACTCATAAACTCATAATACCGGTCGTCATCAAACGTTAAGCGTGCGGACCCTACGGGTTCGAGAACTATGTAGACATGACCGAGACTCATCTCCGGTCAATAACCAATAGCGGAACCTGGATGTTCATATTGGCTCCTACATATTCTACGAAGATCCTTTATCGGTCAAACCGCATAACAACATACGTTGTTCCTTTTGTCATCGGTATGTTACTGTCCCGAGATTCGATCGTCGGTATCTCTATACCTAGTTCAATCTCGTTACCGGCAAGTCTCTTTACTCGTTCCGTAACACATCATCTCGTGACTAACTCATTAGTCTTTTTGCTTGCAAGGCTTATTGTGATGTGTGTTACCGAGAGGGCCCAGATATACCTCTCCGACACTCGGAGTGACAAATCCTAATCTTGATCTATGCCAACACCACGAATACTTTCGGAGACACCTGTAGAGCATCTTTATGATCACCCAGTTACGTTGTGACGTTTGATAGCACACAAGGTGTTCCTACGGTATTCGGGAGTTGCATAATCTCGTAGACATAGGAACATGTATAAGTCATGAAGAAAGCAATAGCAGTAAAACTAAACGATCATAGTGCTATGCTAACGGATGGGTCTTGTCCATCACATCATTCTCCTAATGATGTGATCCTGTTGATCAAATGACAACTCATGTCTATGGCTAGGAAACATAACCATCTTTGATCAATGAGCTAGTCTAGTAGAGGCATACTAGGGACATACTGTTTTTTCTATGTATCCACACATGTACTAAGTTTCCGGTTAATACAATTCTAGCATGAATAAATGACATTTATCATGATATAAGGAAATACAAATAACATCTTTATTATTGCCTATAGGGCATATTTCCTTCATTACTATCGAACCTCATAGGTCAACTAGAGTATGTTCCACACCAGAGTGGTACGGTAATCTTGTTCTAGAAGTCATGTTACTAGACCATGACGAACCTATGAACTATGAGGAAGCGATGATGAGCCCAGATTCCGTGAAATGGCTTGAGGCCATGAAATCTGAGATGGGATCCATGTATGAGAACAAAGTGTTGACTTGCCCGATGATCGGCAAGCCATAGAGAATAAATGGATCTTCAAGAGGAAGACATACGCTGATGGTAATGTCACTGTCTATAAAGATCGACTTGTCGCAAAAGGTTTTCGACAAGTTCAAGGAGTTGACTATGATGAGACTTTCTCACCCGTAGCGATACTTAAGTCTGTTCAAATCATGTTAGCAATTGTCACATTTTATGAAATCTGGCAAATGGATGTCAAAAGTACATTCCTTAATGGATTTCTGAAAGAGGAGTTGTATATGATGTAATCATAAGGTTTTGTTGATCCTAAATGTGCTAACAAAGTGTGCAAGCTCCAGCGATCCATGTATGGACTGGTGCAAGCATATCGGAGTTGGAATATACGCTTTGATAAGGTGATCAAAGCATATTGTTTTATACAGACTTACGGTGAAGCTTCTATTTACAAGAAAGTGCATGGGAGCACTACGACATTTCTGATAAGTATATGTGAATGACATATTGTTGATCGAAAATAATGTAGAATTTTCTGGAAAGCATAAAGGATTGTTTAAAATGAGTTTTTCAATAAAAGACCTTGGTTAAGCTGCTTACATATTGGGCATCAACATCTATAGAGATAGATCATGACGATTGATAAGACTTTCAATTAGTACATACCTTGATAAGATTTTGAAGTAGTTCAAAATGGACCAGTCACTACTGTAGGATGGTCCCAACGCGACACTACGATCAGAGACCATTAGACGAAACTATGTGCTATGTCATAATCGCTAACGGGGGTGTAAAAAAACCATCAAAAAGGTGCAAAACGTTTGCGATGGAGGATGCATCAAACACGGTTCAGATTTTAGTTGCATGTGCGATGCAGGGCATACGGTTTAGTTCAATTACCTGTTTGCGATGAGGAGGAACAAAAGAAACGGGTAGCCAGATGAAGGTGTGTGCGATATACAGCATACAGTTCAGCAGGATGAACTGTGTGTGATTAGGCAACACAATGGAAACGGATCAACTGAACAAGATGTGTGTCATATGTGGCAAACAGGTCCGTAATCGGAAATGTGTGCGAAGACCAATAATAACACAGACGATTGCTGCTAATAAGTCGCGTGATTTGCTCTATCTATAGAATAATAACATGTATATATATATATATATATATATATATATATATATATATATATATATACTATAATAAACATCCAATTACATAAGTGACTATACAGATCATTCGAGCATGTGCATTAGAAAATTGCATGCATTCTAAAGTAGGAGAAACAATCGTCTAGTCATCTACTTCTTGTGACGCTCCCGCCACTGCTCTATGGCTCGATCCCTCGTCTGGGGTAGGAAGAAGACACTTCCTCATGTCAACAATCCACCTGTACATCTCGTAGCTTGTGTACGCGTCCTTGGCCGCGTACTTGACATGTTCTTCATCCAGTCTCTCATGCCACACACTGTGCTAGGCGTTCTTGTCCTTGTTGCTCTCATTCTTCACCTTCATGTAGTAGGGGTCGATGATGGACGAGGCGAGGTCAACCAGGGAGTTCCATTTGTTTTTGTCGCTGCCCCAAACCTTGTAGTTATGCTGGATGTTGACAAGATTTGGGCATTTCAATTCCGAAACCTTGAGCCCTTTCAGATCGTTGATGGTGTCCACCATAGCGAAACTGTAGTCGGAGCTGTTGATAAACCTGGAGAAATGCTCGCAAGGCCTTGTGGCAAGGTGGTAGTGGTAGACAAGGACGTTATGTCGCACGCACAACTGGGTGACGGCAACCTTCTGATTGTGCCCGACACGACCGATGGTGTACTCAAGGTCGAAGCTGACCACTTGGTACTTGTCCTCGGCAAGGAACTACTCCATAGTTTAGATGGAGCTCTCCACCGAGACCGGATCGTTTGTGTACACCACTGAGAGGCCTTCCCCCTCACGTGAGTGTCCACTAGGTGATGCGTGGTGAACTGTTCGCCGTTGTCGTCGTTGGCCGCTGGGAGCGCCATTGGAGCCACCGGGATCGCCATTGGAACCGCTCGATGTCCTCTCTGTATGTGTGCTTATTGTGTCGTGTGATGCGAGAGATGAAGGTAAATGGCCGCAGGAATAAATGGGGGCCGGGCGGCCTGGATTCTTTGTGCGTCCGCATGATAGTTTTTGCAGCGGGTAACTGCATTGTCGCGCCTCGCCCGATGCAACAACATGCACATGAACATGCGTGATCGTGCGCCGGTCCCAAACACTGGCAGCGCGCGTGGAGGGACGAGGGAAGAGCACCCAGAGGGACGCGAGAGCAGAGCGCGCCGCGGCCGCCTGAATCGCAAGCAACCACAAGCATAGAGCAGTTGAACACGCAGGAAATGGTCGCCTACAAGCCGGACGACAGTTGCGTCGTTGCGTAGAGAGCGGCCGTGTGCTACTACCTCCGTCTAGTCTATAGTCCTCTTTATACTCTGTGCCATACTTTGCCCTCAAATTTAACCAACAAAATGTTAATGCATGTTATAAAAATTATATAATTGGAAACTATGTTCAAATACGAATCCAACTATATAATCTTTGGCGACATGCATTCGTATTTTATTAGTTAAATTATGCTTATAAACCAGGACGGGGGGTATAGTAGGTAATTAAATCACAAATGTTTTTTTATTAACCGTATGTGTACATGGCCTTTCGTCCTCCTCTCGCACGTCTTGTCACCCCGCTGCCGCAGACGGCTTACATCGCAAGCTTGCGGAGCGCGCGGGGGCGTTCTTTTGGCCAAACGGTGGCACCAATGAATCTTCGTGACCCCGTTCCCGTGCAACCTTGCAGGTTCCTACGCAAGCTTCCCGCCCGACTCGGTGAAATTCCCCAAAATCCCAACACTTACCGGCCTGCTATATAAACATTCACGGCCGGCGAGTCCCGCATCGCATTTGTCCCTTCCTCCCTGTAGCTTATGTCATCTGCTTCTCCCACAATCGCTAATGGCACTGGTCCGTCATCGTCGCTCAGCCACTCCACCATCATCAGAGGACAGCTCCAGCTAGGAGGCTACACGGCGGCGGTAGCGCAGTCCCTCGTGTAGTGTAGTACACGTGGCGTTCCTGTTGGGTGTGCGCGGAACACGCACCACATGCTCCGCTGCCGCTGCCCGTCGGCAACTGTTGCCGGCGGGCGTTGCCGCCACATCACCGTCGAAATCTAGGGCCATCTCTCGCTCCGCCGCCGCGGCCCGAAGGCGGGAGGTGGCCGTCGTGGCCGCCACCCCACTGACGGCCACTGTGGCCATCACCTGCTCCGCCACGGCGGCCGGAAGGCGAGAGGTGGTGGTCATGGCCGCCACCCCATCGTCAGCCGCCGTGGCCGCCAGCCCACCGTCGACCGACGGGGTCATCACCCGCTCTGCCACCGCCGCCCGAAGGCGGGAGGCGGAGGTGGATGCCTGCATGTGTATCCGCGACCTTGCGCTCTACACCGAGTTCCTGCGGGAGGAGGAGGAGCGCCTCATCGAGCATGCAGAGAGCCTTATCGCGCAGTGGCCGTGGCACATGCCGCCTCAAAGGCGAGGAATCAGGAGATCTACGAGGAGAACCACCGTTTTGAGAGGGGTCGTCTGGAGCGGCATAGGGCGTTTGAGGTGAGCGTCGCTGAAGCTGCAGCAGCGGCAGGCACCGTATTGCAGTTGTCCAGATCGTCGGTAGGCTCCTCCTCCTCTGCCTTTTACTGAGCGCGCTCGACAGAGGAGAGGCGGCCGGAAGTAGTACAAAGCCCCTCTTTAGTAGTAGTATTTAGGGGCAATTTTGTTCAGTTAATCTGACTATAGTTGTGGTGGAAATGTACAACGTACTTAAAATTAGCTAGTATATATAGTTGAACTAGCTATTTCAGTACGTGGTTGGGAACAATTTGGGGAAAGTTTGGTCGGTTCAGCTGTTGAGTTGAACTGTTTGTATAAATTAAGTACGACTGCTTAATCTATGAATGAAATCTATG
>LR738714.1:567778897-567792036 GCA_902687465.1 Secale cereale | reverse complement strand
GTCAATAACCAATAGCGGAACCTGGATGTTCATATTGGCTCCTACATATTCTACGAAGATCTTTTATCGGTCAAAACCGCATAACAACATACGTTGTTCCTTTTGTCATCGGTATGTTACTTGCCCGAGATTCGATCGTCGGTATCTCCATACCTAGTTCAATCTCGTTATCGGCAAGTCTCTTTACTCGTTCCGTAACACATCATCTCATGACTAACTCATTAGTCTTTTGCTTGCAAGGCTTATTGTGATGTGTGTTACCGAGAGGGCCCAGAGATACCTCTCCGACACTCGGAGTGACAAATCCTAATCTTGATCTATGCCAACACCACGAATACTTTCGGAGACACCTGTAGAGCATCTTTATGATCACCCAGTTACGTTGTGACGTTTGATAGCACACAAGGTGTTCCTACGTTATTCGGGAGTTACATAATATCACAGTCATAGGAACATGTATAAGTCATGAAGAAAGCAATAGCAGTAAAACTAAACGATCAAAGTGCTATGCTAACGGATGGGTCTTGTCCATCACATCATTCTCCTAATTATGTGATCCCGTTGATCAAATGACAACTCATGTCTATGGCTAGAAACATAACCATCTTTGATCAATGAGCTAGTCTAGTAGAGGCACACTAGGGACATACCTTTTTGTCTATGTATCCACACATGTACTAAGTTTCCGGTTAATACAATTCTAGCATGAATAAAAGACAATTATCATGATATAAGGAAATATAAATAACAACTTTATTATTGCCTCTAGGGCATATTTCCTTCAATTTTTACCACGACATGTTAATGCCGCTCCATGATAGCATGCCAAGTTTAATGAATTTCAGACGAGCTTTGGATTTACTAGAATTGTAAAACCAGGTATCTCAACGTTTTGACGGCAATCAACTGTGCCTTGGTGTTTGAAATTCATTCCCATTTCTTGCATGGGACCTAAGCATGCAACCAAGAAAACATATTTGAATTTTCAACCAATTTATATGCATTGGAGCATGTGCATGTAGTTCAAATTTGAATTATGCACATAAATGCATTGAAAACTCAATTAATGCATAAAAATGTCCAAACGAACCCCGAAATATTCAAAAAATTGAGACAACACTCCTATTGTTCTATGTTGACACTCGGAAAAAAAATTGAAATCAAGAAGAGGCAACGGATATAGTTTCGCCAAGAAAGGTGAAATGTTCCCTACCAAAACAATCACACTTGTTGTGAGAAGCTCTGGTTTATGAGAAGCATATCCCCAAACCTGCCCCAAATGGGACAAATTTTTTACCACGACATGTTGATGCCGCTCAACGATAGCATGCCAAGTTTCATGAATTTCAGACGAGCTTTGGATTTACTAGAATTTAAAAACCAGGTATCTCAATGTTTGCAGCTGAGTGACGGTGGTAGGGTGCTTGACATTCATTCCCATTTCTTGCATGGGACCTAAGCATGCAACCAAGGACACATATTTGAATTTTCAACCAATTTATAGGCATTAGAGCATGTGCACGTAGTTCAAATTTGAATTATGCACATAAATGCATTGAAAACTCAATTAATGCATAAACATGTCCAAACGAACCCCGAAAAATCCCAAAAGTTGACACAACACTCCTATTGTTCTATGTTGACACTGGGAAAAAAATTGAAATCGAGAAGAGGCGACGGATATAGTTTCGTCCAGAAAGGTGAAACGTTCCCTACTGAAACCATCACAATTGTTATGAGAAGCTCTGGTTTATGAGAAGCTTATACCCAAAGCTGCCCCAAATGGGACAAAAAAATTCCCACGGCATGTTGATTCCGCTCCATGATAGCATGCTAAGTTTCATGAATTTCGGACGAATTTTGGATTCACTAGAATTGCAAAAGCAAGTACGTCGACGTTTGCCAGAGAGCCACGGTGCCGTGGTGTTCAAATTTCATCCCCATTTCTTGCATGGGTCAAAACCATAAACCCATGGACACATATATGATTTTACAACTCATGTTGGTGTAGCAGAGCATGTGCATGTACTTTAATTTTGAATTGTGCACCTGAAATGGCTAGAAAACCAGTTTAATGTATAAAATGTCCAAACAAACCCTGAATAATTCCAATTCTTTTACGACACGCATATAGTTACATGTTCACTGCAGATAAAAGGTCTAGCAATTCAAACAACGTCCATTTTCGCTGTGACCCCATTATGTAATTCAAATCAAGATGAAAAATCAAGTAGATCGCACACAGTTTATTATGACTAACCGTGTGAGGTGTACAACAAAATATCCTGGAGCACCGGCTGTGTATAGTACGCCTATGGCTTACGCGCGAAGGTGTGTCGGCTCAACTCCACAACCGGCGTCTCCAGCACACTATGCAATGACGTGGATGAGCACTGTAAGAACCCAAATTTTAGACGTTCAAACTTATCACACACGGGTTAAGCTATCTGAATCGTTTGTGATGTTCACATATCGTACACAGTTCTGAATAAGGGACCGTGTCTGATGACACTTTGCGCGCTAGTTTTTTTGCTGAAGCGATTCCAAATTTTCGGCTTCCACAAAAATATCTACCTCCCCGCCCCCTCCCCCTTACCAAAAGCCACCTTTCCCCTGTTTCCGCCTTCCTTTCAAAGTTAAAACCTTCACTCCTTGCTTGCAGCGCCGCCTCCTCGCGGGCGACCCTCCTTCACGCTGCTTGGCCTCGTCTATCAAGGCAGGTAATCCACACCCGCCCCCATCCTCTTCCTCCTTCCACATCCCACATGCCCCGACCGCCAGCGCGAGCGCAACATCTTCCACCCAAATCACCGACCCTCCACCAAATAAGCGCCGCCCTCAGCCATGGTGCACGCAGTATAGCCAAGATCTCAAGGATCATTTGGCAGCGGAGAAGCAAATCACGGCCGCACGCGCAGATGAGGTCGCGATGGCTGCCATTCGTGCTGACCCCCATATCTAGGAGGACCACCTTGCCATTTTCTAGGCACACTGGTTAAGCATGCTCGTTTTACCCGTTGCGTGTGCTGCTCTTGCCTTTCCTTAACAAATTCTAGTGAATTGTGCTATCTAATTTAGCATGCAATCTGTTGCTCTAGTGTATATGTTCTATATGTCGTGCAGTGTAGTGCTCACTTATTAACTATTTGGTTAATTAGTTTTTGTCTTCAGTTAACTGTTTGGTTCAATTCTGCAAATGTGATGTTCAATTCTTTAGGCTGCAATTTTGTATTGTCTTCCATGTGAGAAATAAATCAAATTTGTCTTTACAAAATACACGAGAAACAAATACAATTGCTATATTTCCAAGTTGTCAAGCATGTTTGGTTTGGTTATACATTATGCACTGTGGTGCTTAGTTAACGTTTGGTTCATTTGTGTTGTGGTGTTTAGTTAACTGTTTGGTTCAACTCTGCAATGCGATGTTCAATAGTTGTGGGTGCATTCTGTTATTGTATACCATGTGAGTAGTAAATTGAATTTGGCTGTACTAAATACATGAGAAACAAATACAATTGCTATATTTCCAAGTTGTTAAGCATGCTTGGTTTGGTTAACTGTCTGATCTTCAATTAGGAGTATGTTATATTGTGCAATGTGGTGCTCAATTAACATTTGGTTCATTTGTTGTGGTGTTTAGTTAACTGTTTGGTTCAATTCTGCAATGCGATGTTCAATAGTTGTGGGTGCATTCATTTATTGTATACCATGTGAGGAATAAATTGAATTTGGCTATAATAAATACATGAGAAACAAATACAATTGCTATATTTCCAAGTTGTTAAGCATGCTTGGTTTGGTTAACTGTCCGATCTTCTATTAGGAGTATGTTATATTGTGCAATGTGATGCTCAATTAATGTTTGGTTTATTTGTTGTGGTGTTTATTTAAGTGCTTGGTTCAATTCTGCAATGCGATGTCCGTCGGGGTTTTGGTGCGACATATGCCAAAGGATGGCTTATCATGCATGGGGACAAGAGAACGTCGCCGGGCCCTCGAAGCGGGATAAGGCGATACTTAGGACGCCTACGAATCTTACCCAGGTTTGGGGCTCTCCGTGGAGATATAACCCCTAGTCCTGCTCTGCGGGGACTCTACGTCATGACTAATTTCAATATGGTAGCTACAAGGTTGCTCCTTGAGCTGTGTCATCTAGAGGAAGAAGAAGGGCAAGGATAGCTCTCTTCTTTCCCTCTAGGGAATGCGAGTTGTCGCTAGGGTTTCTCCCTATCCGTGTCTCTCTCAAAGTCCAACCCCTCTGCATGGAGGACCCTTGGGGGTTTATATAGGCCTACCCCACAGGGCTACAATGGTAATCCGGGCGGGGTAGACCCCGGCCATCAGTGTCCCTGGGCGCCGGCTTCTCCGTCGGCTGCTGGGCCCCGCCGCTTGTGGCCCCGCGTGATTGCCTTTCACTGTTGGCGTCCTTCTGCTGACGGAAGTATCGTCAGGGGGGAGTGGCTATAGTGTCACCGCCTCTCGGTCGTACACTGCTGCCACGCCCCGTCTTGTCATCTTGATGGGGTTCAGACTCCTAGGGAACGGCTAGCCGCCTGCTACAGGGTGGCCCGTTCCCCGGGCTGTCTGCCAAAGGTCTGTTGCTGCTCGGTGGCTCACCGACTGGTGGGGCCTGCCACCTGCTGGTCACTCCACCAGCGGGTAGTGGGATCGTGGCTTCCTCTGACCAGAGCTAGATCATTGATAACATGGCTACAGTGTTGTGCCGATCAGGGAGTGTCCGCAGGGTACACTCGCACTGTAGCCATGCTTCTGTGGATTCTTTAGGGACAGGCTTAACTGTAGCCATGCTTCAGTCTCGTCACGGATCTCCAGCGCACACCCCGAGGGGGAGGTATAGGGCCGTCTACCAGATGCTGGCCGCTGGGCTGCCGCCTGTTAGGGTTCCACCGCCTGTTGGCAGCCGGCTCCTAGACATGGCGGCCCTAGGAGGCGGCCTGATGCGCAGGCGGCCGAAGGATGATAGGCGGCCTTGTTTGTCTTGAAACACCGTGGGTGTTCGTTGAAGACACCCGTGGTCAATATCTCTGACAGTAGTCCCTGAAGCTGGTGGAGCTCTGCGGTCATGAGCGAGACTGTAGGGTTCCAGCAGCTTCCCTCTCCGAGTGAGGATTGATATTTTATCTTGCCCGTCTTCTGGAAAGGCCGGCTTCTAGCTGCCGGGCGTTTATCTTTGAATCTTCGAGGAGAAGGCATCGCGCGGCTAGTGGGCCGTGGTGCGGTTTTGCCGCTCACTGGCGGTATGCCATGCGTCATCGTCCTGCTGAGCCGGCCTGCCAGCCCACGCGCGTGATGGGACGCAGCAGCAGGTTGGGGCCCACCACTACAGGGCCTCGATGCGCACGTGGATCTGTTGTGGCCGAGGCAATCGATTGCCCTTCCCACGCGCATTGAATGCGCGCTGTTTGGGCGCAAAAGGCGCGTGTTATGTGGGACGTGGCGCAGTTAATCCCACGCCCCCGCCCCCTCGGCTTCGTCGTCCCGGGCATATAAGTAGGCGCGGGAGGCGGCGAATGCAGCACACGCACACACCCCCACTCCATCTTCTTCTTCCCAACGTCTCCTTGCGCACTCGCCATCGTTGCATGCACCACCCCGTCGGAGTTCGCGCTCGACCCGAGCCATGGCCGCGGAAGCGCAGGTCGACTGCTCCAGCGAATGGGACGACAGCGATATCCTCGAGGAGCACGTGGATTTCCTCCACCGGTCGCGGCGGTTGCCTCGCGCCGACGGCCGAGCTTAAGCCGGCGCCACGGCTAGGCGAGCGCGTTGTCTTCTGCTCGCATTTCCTCCGCGGATTCGGGCTTCCCACGTGTGGGTTCTTCCGCTCGTTCCTTGACTTCTACAACGTGCGGCCCCACCATCTCACGCCGAACACGGTGGTGACGCTCTCCGCTTTCGTCGTCCTCTGTGAGGGATACCTCCATGTGCTCCCCACACTCGAGTTGTGGAGCGAGCTCTTTTACTTGAAGCTCGGCACCGCCCTCAGGGGCGAAGCAGCCCAGTGCGGCGGGTGTGTTTCCGTGCGGTGCACCGGGTCCAGGAACTACTTCCCGAAGCTCGCCCTTGTGCACTCGGCGAAGCAGTGGCAGAAGACGTACTTCTACGTCTCCAACGTCCGCTCGGAGCAGGACGACATCAACCTGCCGGACTATGCCGCCGGTCCGCCTGCCGAGCCCCGCGCCTCCTGGAAGTTCTGGCCTATATCCCTCACGCATGCTGCCTCCATCGCCGTGACCCACCTTCGGGAGATGAGGGAAATGGAGGGCCTGGTGTTCTCGGACTTCCTAGCCACTTTTGCAGAGTGCCGAGTGCTACCGCTGCAGTCGTGCCCTCATCTGATTTGCGACATGAGCGGGCCCCGGGACCCAAGCCAGACGTGCACCAAGCGGATGCCGTACGCGGAGGTGGCCCATCTGGTGAACTCCATCTCCAATTGCAAGATGTCATATTCGGGCTGGGTGTTCGGCAAGCCGCCTTATAGCCGCAGCAACCCGCCCCCTATGGTGAGCTCCTTTCTATTTTCTCTTTTCCTTCCTCCGCCTGCTTCCGCCATCTAACCCCCGTGCCGTACTGTAGCTTTTCCCAGGCCAGCCAGAGTCGGGCTTAGGGAAATCGGCCCGCCCGCTGATGCCGGACCGCTCTCAGAGCGACACGAGCGACCCCAATCTGGGGGCGGACGCCATGGAGGAGGACGAGGTCACATGCGGCGGAGGCCAGCCAGCAGGCGGCTCGTCCGGAGGCGGGGTTGGGGACTGGCCAGATGACGACGAGGATGACGAAGCGCCACCTCGCGTCCGGGAGGCGGACCTGATTGGGGGCAGCAGCTCCTCGATGGCGCCGCCAGCTGCAGCCGGCGGATCAAAACGCCGGGCCACCATCGGGCTGCCTGGCAGCCGGCCCAAGAAGCCCAAAGCCTTGGTCGCCACCACCAAACGCTAGGAGGCGGCCGCCAAGGCGGCCCTTCTTAGGGTCCCAAAGCCAAGGCCGACCGTATCTGCATAAGTGCCATAAACTTCCTTTTCTTTGGTGTCTGCCTTGGTCTTTTGTCCTTCTCATGACTGATTTTGCTGTCTTCTTGGGATCTCTTGAACAGAGCCCCACTTTCCCTCTTGTGAGCTCCTGTCGGTTCGGTGGTCGGCTGTCTGGATGCCTCTTCCGCCCCACGCTGCGTGGACCTAGTCGCTGCCCTCCGAGAAGCGACAGAGAGGAACGCGCAGGAGGCGCGGGAGACCGCGGCTCACCGGGAGGTGGAGCTGTCCCAGGTGGCGCATGTGGAGGCCGATGCCTCCGCGAACGCCGAGGCCGAGGCAGCTATCAAGGCGCAGGCGGATGGCGCTTCCCGGACCCAGGAGCAGGAGACGGCCCTCCAGCAGTCGTCGGGCCGTGCCGATCCCCAGCACGCGGTTCCTCCGGAGCTGTCTGATCAAGCGCCGGCTGGCGGCGACCAACCTGCTCTTGAAAAGGAAGGGGACGGCCACGCCGTCATGGAGGCGGACGCGATTCCCCCCGTGCCGTCTGCTGACGCACATGATAGCTAGCCCGAGGGGCCGGACGTGCCGCTAGCGGAAGGCGTGCTGGTGGTGGGTCCACTGCCCACCACCCAAGTTCCAGCTCGCCCGCGGCTAGAGAGGGCGGCTTCAGCCCCGGGACAGGTGGAAGCCGACGTTGCTAGTTCGTCCTCGCCGGACAACGAAGCCCCCAGCGCAACGCCACCAGGCTTTATGCCTGGTAGCGGTGGCGTGCTGAACGTCGCTTCTTGGGATGTCCTCGATCGGTTCAATTCCCAGGGCGAGACCTTTCTAAGGGCCTTGCGGCGATTATTGGCCACGCGGACTGCCGTCAGGGTATGATGATTTCTCCTTTGATTTTTATTCCTTCAATTTCTCTCGTGGGGGCGCGTCAGCACACCCACTGGGTGTAGTCCCCGAGTTCCGAGCCAGTTGCTGAGCCGACGGCTTGGAACTCCTAGGTGCTGCTTCGTAAGCTAACTTGTTTCTCGCCTCCCTTGTCGCAGGATTACCACAATCTTCGGGTGGCCGCCACCAACTCTCAGCGCCAGGAGCTGGCCGGGCTGAAAGCCGCCCTGGCCGAGAGCCGGAGTAAGTGTTTCCCTTTTCTCCTTGCGGGGGCGCATCAGCGCACCCGCTGGGTGTAGTCCCCGAGTTCCGAGCCGGCTGCTAAGCAGGCGGCCTAGAACTCCAAGGTTACTTTGTCTTCTAACTGATGCTAATGCCTCCTCCTCTTTTCTTGCCACTGACCGCAACCGACCTTCGAAATCAGCTGGGTGGGGTCCAGGCTGAGCTCGCCGCCAAGGAGCAGGAGCGTAGCCTGGCCGCCCAAGAGAGCGACCGCCTGGCCAAGGAGTTGGCTGACCAGGCGGAGGCGCACAAGGAGGATCTCAAGAAGCTGGCAGACGCCGAGGGGCTTCTTCGGGCCGAGTTCGAGACTGAACGCTCGAACTAGGCCGAAACGGAGATGGCCTTGCAGGACGACTATGGAGCCATCGAGGACATGGTTGACGGTGAGTTGCTTTTCTTTGCTTCCACATGCTTGCCGTCTGCCGTAGAAGCCAGCTCCCTTTTCCTGATTCTCTATCTTCTCCTTGGCGCAAAGTACTTCCCACTCCCAGGCCATTCTATTGCTGCCAGCAAGGCCATCGAGGCCCAACACGATGCAAAACGTCGGGCGGGTTAGGTGATTGCACCCAACGCGCCCCGGACTCCCAATGAGCAACTCCTCACCGTGAGGGCATGCCTACAGTCGGCCCACCATTTGATCCGCCGTCTTCAACGCGCTGGGTCCCAGGTGCTGGCCGTCCTCTCGCTAGACGTCCCGGCACCCCGCACTCCCAGCCGGGCTGCCGAGTGGCTAGAGGCGGTCGTCGGCCGCTTCGAGGCTTGGAAGGGCGCTACAGCGAGAGGCGACACGTGGGCCGCCTTGGAATTTGCCAAGGACTGGTACCCTGATCTGGATCTCGCTCAACTAGCGACCTTCCGCCTGGCAGCGACACGTGTAGACCTCATCAAGCATGCTGCCGCGATCGCTGATTACGCCGACACTACCGTCTTCATCCTAGAGTTGGATGAAAATGGCCATGTGGTGCCGTCTGATCACTTTGGGCTGGACCTGGCGGCGTCAGAAGAGCTGGACGAAGAGATCGCCTCGAGCGATGAGGGTGAGGACGAGGAGGATAAAGACGAGGAAGGCAGCTTTCTATAGGACGAGCCGCCTGCTCATCATCAACTTGACCAAGCCTCGACAACCGAGCCCCGCTGAACCGCGCCGTCTGCCACAAAAGGCGATCAGGCCAAGCCCACCAGGCGGCCCCCTCAACAGCCGGCACAGCGGACCTCATGGTGTCTTCCGATCCGCCTGCTCTACCCCTGGCCTAGGCGGCCATGCTATCTTTTTATTTCCTATTTTCTTTATTTCTTGGTAGAGTTAGTCTTACACAATTGCACCCACTGGGTGTATCTAAAACATTTGCTGGAAGGCGGCCGTGGGCCTTTTGTTATGTAAATATTCTTTTAATCCTGCATATGTTTATGCTATTTGCCGAGTTCTAGACTTAGCACTGCCCTTTTTTCCTTCAGGCATTTTTTCCTTGGCCATCTCCTTTAACCACCGCCTTGCCAGCCAGGCAGCCACTCTGTGGTCTGTGGCTGGGTCAGGGACTTAGTTGTTTTCTGGATAGGCAAGTATCCCGTCCTCTGGAACGCGGCTTGGCTAAGATAGAACCCGGCTCACCGGCTGCTCGGCAGCCTGCCAACTTGTCTCAAAGGCCGTCTTGTCCTATGCTTATTTTTTCTTTAGCCATTTTTCATGTGGGCTTCACTTCCTGCCTTTGACTCCCGCCAGTCAGACAATCGCGTTCTACGAGTCTGTGACCTTTAGGAGAGGGCTTGGATGCGGGCACATTACTTGTCCGACTGTTGGAAAATTTTAAACATAGGGCCAAGCGGCAAGCCCCCGGGCCGTCTGTTCGGTCCCGGTGCCGGGTGAAGGAATGAAAACAACACATTCATTGGCATAGACTAATCATATAGATAAAGGGAGGGGCAGTCCCTGAGTGCTCCTCGGGGATCCCGTTGTTTCTCAAAATACCGGGCAGGGTAGAGCTCGGCAGAGGGTTCGAGAATAGGGTAGGGTTTTTTACGGTCGGGTCCCCTACCACTAGTCCGGCTAGCCTTCTTTCGGGCAGGAAGCAGGCCTAAACGACGGGCGGGCATCTCCTGCTACGCAAGCAGCATTGTTCGCCACCACCCAACAGCAAGGCTAAAGCAGGGATTGGATTGGATTTACTTCTTCTATTGTCAGTAGCATCATTTGCCTTCCACCCTCTCATGAACTTCCTGAAGCCCTGAGACACTTGCTATTGACCCTACTTGTTCGGATGGGTGTTCACCCCAAAGTGTTCCCGGACTGCATGCATACATCCGTAAGTAACTTAGTGCAACATGGAAAATTTCATTGAGAGGAATCAGCAAAGAAAAGAAATCTTCTCCGGGTGATCAAGTTCCTTTTTCGGTCTGGGCCACGTCTTTGCTTTCTTCAGAGGCCCATTTTCCTGGGCATCAGTGAGTGGAATAGTAGATGGTACGATACATACTGCCTTTTAGCTGTAAAAGCGGCGAAGGAGATTTGTGTTCCATGGGCGCTCTGACTCCTTACCTGAATCATCTCTCTTGCGTGCTCTTGGCTTCTGCGCGTCGATGAGGTAGTAGGCATCGTTGCCTAGTACCTTGCTGATGATGAAGGGCCCTTCCCAAGGGGCTGAGAGCTTGTGCTGGCTGGCTGTTCGCTGGATCAGCCGGAGCACAAGGACCCCTCACGAAAAGATCGCAGCTGACTCGCCGGCTGTGATAGCGACGCAGACCCTGGTGGTAGATGGCGGATCAGTGGAGTACTACCAGCCGGGCCTCCTCCAGCAGGTCGACGCCGTCTTCTCGTGCTTCTTTTGCTTCGGCTTCTGTGTACATGGTGACACGAGGCGAGTCAAACTCAACATCTATTGGGATGACGGCCTTGGCCCCATAGACAAGGAAGAAAGGAGTGAAGCCGGTTGATTTTTTCGGAGTCGTTGTGAGGCTCTAGAGGACGGATGGCAATTCCTCAATCCAGCAGCCGGCCGACCGTTCCAAGGGCTCGACCAGCCAGGGATTGATCCCAGACAAGATGAGGCCATTTGTACGCTCAACTTGGTCGTTTGACTGCGGGTGAGCAACAGACGCTAAGTCCAGTCGGATGGCCTGTGTTGCGCAGAAACGGGCCAATGCTCCTTTGGCAAAGTTTGTGCTGTTGTCAGTGATGATGTTGTGTGGTATGCCATACCGGACTGTAATGTCAACGATGAAGGTCACGACGGTCGGACCATTGAGTTTCTTGATTGGTCTTGCTTCAATCCACTTAGTGAACTTGTCCACGACAACAAGCAAGTGAGTCAAGCCGCCGCATGCTGTCTTGAAGGGGCCCACCATGTCCAGTCCCCAAACTGCAAATGGCGATGTGATTGGGATGGTCTTGAGTGTAGAAGCCGGCAGATGTTGCTTGGAGGTGAAACGCTGACATCCATTGCACTTCTTGACTAGGTCCTTGGCGTCGTCCAAAGTAGTCGGCCAGAAGCAACCATGGTGGAAAGCTTTGGTAGCGAGGGATTTGGAAGCCGCATGGTCGCCACATTCGCCTTGATGAATATCCCTCAGAATGGCCAGACCCTTTTCTGCTTCTACACAACACTGGAAGACATCGGTTGCGCTGCGTCTGACAAGCTCTTTGTTCACTATTGTGTACGCTGAAGCTCTGCGCTGAACTTGCCGTGCCAAGGTCTCATCTGCTGGCAACTCTCTTTTGAGAAAAAAATTGAGGATAAGCTGCGCCCATGATGGTGCTGTGACTCCTGTTACTTCTGCCACTGAAACCAGGGTGGTTGGGCCGGGAGGTTGAGGGCTGGAGTTAGCCGCTGCTTGTTGTTCTCTTGAAGTCCCTGGGCCGACTGTAGCAGTCCCCGGACCGGGTTCTGAAGTCCCCGAGCCGAGTGCTGGTGCTGCAGTCCCTGGGCCGCCTGCTGGTGCTGCAGTCCCTTGGCCGCCTGCTAAAGTTCCTAAGCCGGCCGCAACAGTCCCCGGGCCGGGCTCTGAAGTCCCCGGGCCGCGTGCTGATGCAGCAGTCCTTGGGCCACCTGCTAAGGTCTTCGGGCCGTCAATTCCAGGGTTGGCTGGCATGGAGATTGATTCTGACTCTGGTGACGGCTGGATGGACGGCTTGTGTCGTGGTTTTGCCACGGCAGATCTCCTAGCGAAAGGGCTTAGTCGTGGAGCCATTGCTATGGGTTAGCTTGAAGGGGTTAAAGCGGACAAGGACGCAAGGGTTTATACTAGTTCAGCCCCTTCGATGAAGGTAAGAGCCTACATCTAGTTTGGTGTAGTATTGCTAGGGTTTCGATGACCAGGGAGCGAATATGCTTGCATGTGTCTCGGGTTATTGTTGTCTGTCCCTGAACTGTCGCCGGTTCGCCCCTTTATATACACAGGGTGACGCCCGGCCCGGTTTACAGAATCGCGAGGCCGGCTCATAAACGTGCCCGGCTCGGTCTCTATCTTTCCTATCTTACAACACAAGTTATACGTCGTATGGCGGTTTACACACTATGGGCCCTAACGCCTTTTGGGCCTTGGATCTCTAGTCTTCTGGAATAAAGCGCCATGCTCCTATGTCCCGCTAGGCTTCAGTAGAAGTAGTCTTGATAGGTATAAACCGGCCCCTCCTGGGCGGTTTATACCTAGTAGTAACATCCCTAACATTAGGCCCCAGATTGATTTGAATCTATTCATGTCAATCTTCAACATCTTGAAAAAGTTTCGCCCTCCATGGCTTCAAATACTTCATAAATCGCCGTGACGTCATCTTCCTGGATCACGTTGAACCGCTGTGACGTCATCTTCCTGGATCGCACTGAACCGCCATGACGTCATCTGCTCATTTAATACTTATACCTATTTTATATTTTACTCATTTAAAAGCTCCGAAGATCGAGGCGACAGTATCGTCCCATATCCATTTTTCTGGCTCCTCGATTCCCGCGCCTGCCGTTTCACTTTTTGGCTTATAAATAGGGCAGA
>LR738714.1:567761730-567778887 GCA_902687465.1 Secale cereale | reverse complement strand
AGTCTTGATAGGTATAAACCGGCCCCTCCTGGGCGGTTTATACCTAGTAGTAACATCCCTAACATTAGGCCCCAGATTGATTTGAATCTATTCATGTCAATCTTCAACATCTTGAAAAAGTTTCGCCCTCCATGGCTTCAAATACTTCATAAATCGCCGTGACGTCATCTTCCTGGATCACGTTGAACCGCCGTGACGTCATCTTCCTGGATCGCACTGAACCGCCATGACGTCATCTGCTCATTTAATACTTATACCTATTTTATATTTTACTCATTTAAAAGCTCCGAAGATCGAGGCGACAGTATCGTCCCATATCCATTTTTCTGGCTCCTCGATTCCCGCGCCTGCCGTTTCACTTTTTGGCTTATAAATAGGGCAGAGGGGCACCTCTTTTCCCCCCTTGCTCCTTTGCTTCTTCCTCCTCGCGCTCGTCCGCGCTCAACCTCTGCCGCCGCCGTCGACCCTTGCCTCTTCGTCAAGCTTGGCCGCTGCATCAACCTGGTCGGATCAGATAATCGCTGGTGCGCCTCCGCACTCTTTAGCTCCGGTAAGTCCTTTCCTTATCCCGTATATAGATCTCATCAGGGTTTTCATCTGCGATTTCATAGCTAGGGCACTATTCTTCATAGTTCTTCATCGTGGCCCGACAACTAGTGTAGATCTATTCCCCCGGCGTACGTCTGTAGTAATAACTCTGCTTCTTTTAGCACGTGCCTTACTCCTTCTGACGTACTAGTCCAATCTAGGTTGTTCGAACCATTGTTTTATCCGTTGGAATATTGATCCTGAATATTTCCGAATTTCTGATGCACCGTAGATCCGTAATCTTACTGCTACTTTTACAAAACTTGTTTTCCCATAATTTCAGATGTGTACCTTTCATATTCTCCTCGGCGGTTTACCTGTTAGAAGAGATCATAAACCGGTAGATACCATTAGGCCCCTGTTTAAACCGCCGTTTATAAATACCTTTGAAACACTGCCGGTTTATCCTTGCATAAATCATAGACCGGCCCTTCATTATATTTTCAGCTTTTCCCTTCCAAAATGGCAAAGCAAGCCAAACAGTTTACTTCCTGCAACTGGGTCCAGTCCCGGGTTATTGAAGAAGAATTGCAGAACCGGGCTGAGATTGGCACTTTAGGCCCAAAGAATGTCCTTCACTGGAGAGTCCCTAGACCGGAGTGTCCTCCAGAGCCCAAAGACGGAGAAGTCATCGTATTTCTTGATCATCTAGCCCGGGGATTCAGTCCTCCTAGGTCAAAGTTCTTTCGTGCCGTGCTAGCTGACTTTCAACTCCATCCTGAAGATATTGGGCCCAATTCTGTGTGCAACATTTGCAATTTTCAAGTATTTTGTGAAGCTTATCTGCAAGAAGAGCCTTCAGTTGAACTATTCAAAGATTTCTTCCATTTAAACCATCGCACGGAGTTTTCTGACGGTCCAAACACTGAACTTGGTGGAATGTCCATTCATAAGAGAAAGGATGTCAGTTTACCTCACGCCAATCACCACAGCCACCCTAAAGATTGGAATCAAACCTAGATTTATTGCCTAGATACTTCTCCGGAAGACGAAAATCCTCTGCCAGGTTATCATTCTCACCGACTCTCTGAGAACCGTCCATTTCCTCAACGGCTAAGTGCTCAAGAACGACCCCGATTTGCCCCGCAGCTTTCAAAACTCAGAGCCTTCACCGCCAATGGTTTAACTGGAATCGATTTCGTTCGCTGTTGGATTTCTTGGAGCATTCTTCCACTAAGCCGGCGCTCTGGTTTAATGTGTGAGTATACCGGAAATCCCAAAGATCCTCTGCGCCATACTGAAGCTGTGCTAGTAGAGAATGAAGTTAATGAGGCTGTTAAGAAGCTACTGAATGAACCGGTAGAAGCCTGCAGCCAAATCGGACTAGCTCCCTTCTGCGAGCTTAATAAACTGCTATCGGTAAATTCTCCTCTTGTCTTGTCTGTTCTATTTCAATCTGTCTTTAGTATTCTTTCTGAATGACTTTACAATTTCAACAGGGTAATGACCCCTCCTGGAAGAAGAAAGTCCAGGATAAACCAACGAAGGCACCTCGCTAGAAAACCAAGGCCGTTAAGAAAAACGCCAGTAAGAAAGCTACTGATGTATCTGAAACCAATCCTGAGGATGATGAACCGGCCTCAGAGGTATCACTTGACTCTCTTGACTCCCTTTTCTTGCATCTTATTAACAATGATTGTACTCAGGAAAACGCTGAAGGTAGCAAGGCAGATGATGTCGAGGTAATTACCCTTTCTTCCAGTTCAGAACCTCTGCCCACACCAAAAATTCGTCGAGCAAGCCGGAAAGTACAATTTTCTCACCCTTTTGCTTACTTGGACCCAAACTTTATTTTGAAGAAATATCAACATGAAGTTCGCCGCACCATGCGGCACAGTGGTCAAGCCATTGAGTCCACCGATTTACCACATACCCCAGCCCGGAAACGTCGATCAGAGGTTTTACAAACTCCAGATGCTCTTTATCCCAAAGTGGGTCATATTTGCCAGCCTCTTAATCCGTCTGATTCCAATTATCAGGATACTCCTCGTTCGTCATCCGGCGAATCAACAGCTATGCAGCTTCCTCCTCTAAAAACTGTTCATGGGTAAGTTTTTCATTTTCCTGTTAACCTTTTTCTTTTACTCCTCTGACTATCGTCACCTTTCACTTTCGCAGTAAGCCCAAGCCTAGCAGGAAGGCTAAACTGAATAAACCGGCAGGTGATGATGTGATTCCTGAACCGGAAAAGAATCCTGAGCCTGCTGAAGAAAATGTTGACGACTTGCATGATGATCATCCTCCAATGGATCATGAAGTCCTTATCGATCAGGAAACTACACCAATGGACTTTGACGCTAATCTGGCCAGTCCAGTCTGGGCCAGCAATACTCCTGCTAGCCCTGTTAAACCCGCTGTCGCTTTAACAGAGGATGTTCAAATCACTGGCTTTGGTTATACTGCTCCTAGTGAACCCGTTGCCTTATCCAAACACACTACAAAAGATGAAGCCTCTAGTAAGGACAAAGGCATATGGAATGCTGATTTGTCCAACTATGCTCAACTTAGTGCCCAAGATCTTCATTCCAGCTATCTGAACCGGCTGTACACAAGCCGTGATCATGAAGCCGGTTTCGTGAATCTAATGAAGGAACGCTATGAGGTAAACTTCTGCTTAACTTTCTTTAACTTTATTCCTGCTTAAGTTTTGTAGCTTGCCTTTACTCCTTCCTAGCCCCCAAGGGCCGGTTTACTTCTTCAGGATGAATCGGGACTTCAGAATACTGGTCATATAGTTTTTCACATGCATAGTCCCCAAGGGCCAGTTTATCTCTTTGGGCTGAACCGAGACTTTTACTTTGTAATCCTTTCTGAACAATGACGCATTAGCCCCCAAGTGCCAAGTGTATAACTTGTTATGCGATTGGGACTTTATTGAAAATGCCTGATAACAGCAAATACGCATTAGCCCCCAAGTGCCAAGTAGATAACTTGTTATGTGCTTAGGACTTTATTGAAAATGCCTGATAACTGCAAATACGCATGAGCCCCCAAGTGCCAAGTGGATAACTTGTTATGTGCTTGGGGACTTCCAATATGCTTTACCAATGTATAATATGTTCTTCTCTTGACATGCTGATCCAAACCGGAAAGACTCTTAGGTGGTTGAACTCCAAGATGCTCTGAAATTTCAGCAAACCGCCGCTTCCAATGTCAAGGATGAACTGACCCTTGCTTTAGCAAACATGGAAAAATTGAAGAAAGATTTCCATAAGGAACGGGCGGATTGGGATGCTGAAAGAGCTACGGGCGGATTGGGATGCTGAAAGAGCTGCTTTGGAAAAAAAAGGCAACTGATGCAGAGGCTGCTCTCAATCCGGTGATAGAAGAACTGTCTGGTTTAAAGCAGCAGATAAACGCCATGACTACTGCTGTCTTTGGTAAGTATACTTACCATAGTTCTGAATATGATAGCTCTGTACTCTTCCGGTTTAACTCAAACTCTATTGATGCAGGTAAACGTATTGCTCATGTTGGCCCTGATATGCGGAAGAAATTGAAGGCCACGTATACCCTTATAGAGCAGTTGTATGCCGGTGCTCAAAGGATTGTTTGTACTGCTGCGCATAACAAGCCGGCTCCTAAGTCGATCAAGGGGACTTTGGAGAAGCTATCAGTGTTACCTGCCCGGTTTGGAGAGCTCAAGAAATCAGCTGCTAGGGCGGGTGCTTTAATAGCATTGAATCGACCGAAGGCTTTGGTGCCTGACCTTGATCCGGCAGATGTGATGAATGGCTATCCCAGCATGAAGGAGGACGGATCAGAGTTCACAGACACAGACTTGTGGGCTTTAACAAGAGAAATGCGGCCCTTGGCCAGCAAATTAGCTGATGAAGGTGACCTGTCCCGCTATCAGGCGGGTTATGATGCTGATAACCACCGGGTTGACACTCCGGTTTATGAAGGGGAAGATCTCATCCCGCCTGTCCGTAAGCATACTTACGCCCCTGAGATTAAACCGTCTGAACTCATAAATGGCGAAGCTATTTTCCAAGCGCTGACAAAGATCAATTGGGCAACCACTGACTTCCAGCTGCTTGATGAGGACGACGATGAGACGGAGCAAGATGATCCACAACTCTCCAGCCGAGCCGGCACAGAATCATGAACCAATGCCAGGTTGATATTATGCCGTAGTACTTAGGCCAGAAACAGATATTCTTTTGGGCTGAAACAATGCCTTGTAATAGGGTAGCCGAAATACTTGGTTATGTCTTCATGCGTGCTCCCTTTGCATAACTTTGCTCTATCTGGCAATTTCATAATATTTCTGCTTATGATACTTTAACAGTTCTGTTTCGCCTGTTTTCTGCATAAGACAAAAGTTTAAAGTGTCCTGGCGGTTTATCGCCGGACGGGTCATTATGCCCAAATACATGATCTAGGTTTATAACCTGAACTGTATTTTAAATATGAAACATATATCATACCTGTGATATAAATTTGTGCCATTGGCTTTAAAAAATATTTTGTAGTAAGGGCAATGATCCCAACTTGTGAGTATTGATGACTCCCTGGATATTTTCCGGTTTATGATGAAACCGTGCCGGGTTGTGATAAACACCGGTTTTAGCTGTAAATAGTACTGGAGATTTGTAATCAAACCAGACCGGGTCATGTGAATGCTGGTTTATTATTGTGGCAACTTATAGTCATCCACTCAGCCGAATCAAATAGATTTTGGCTAAATACCAATGATCTCAAAAAATAAGAAACTTGGCAAAAACAAAGAAACACTTGTCAGAATAAAAATCCTGTAGTCGAGGCTTTTTACGAGATGCCAGGCTCCAAATTCGAGGCTTTTCATGGGCTACCAAGCCACTGAGTTGAACCATTTCACAAAGCCTGTTAAGATGGTCCTCAATCCTTAACCAATCGTCAATTTAATGTTGTCAAGTTCAGGGTCTGTGATAAGGTTAACTTGTCAAACGTTCGATGGGTCATACCAGGTTTACCTGGGCGGAGTGACTTACTTGATGCAGGCAGGTTAACCCGGGGTTTTAGGTGTATACACAAGGCTTCCAAGCCGTGGCTTGATAGCCTACTACAAGGGTCTTAAAAACTGGTTGCCGCTGTGCGACAGGAGCCCCCAGGTAGCATTGTGAGTTGTGCTCGTCGGGTGCTATGTTTGAGTTGTGCTATGCATCAAACTCTCTTTTGCCCCTTACCATCATGTTGTCTTGATAGCCGGATTACGGAAGTAACCAGAGATGTGCTCTTATGATGATATTGGCTTGATAGCCGGTCTAAGAGGGGCATAGGAACTCCTTTACACACAAAAGCCCCCACGTGACAAACTCTTATGAAAAAAGCAGCAGATACCCCGCTTTAACAGGGATGCCGGTTTATTATATTGATCATAATATATACATTGCGAATATATGTACATAAAGTGAAGCCTATGGCTCAGGTGTAGTAAGGCCGAAGATGAGCAATATTCCACGGCCGTCGGGTCTCCTCCTCCGCAGTTCGTGAGTCCTTGTGTTCTCGAACGTCGACAAGGTAGTATGATCCACTGTGTAGATTCTTGCTGACCACAAAGGGTCCTTCTCAAGGTGGGAATAGCTTGTGCATGTTTGTGCGGTCCTGAATGAGCCGGAGCACTAGACCACCTTCTCGAAACGTTCTGGTTTTAACCCGGCGACTGTGGTATCGGCGCAGATCTTGCTGATAAATTGCCGATCGAGCTGCTGCCATGTCACGCTCCTCGTCGAGCTGGTCTAATGTGTCTTGCCGTGCCTTCTTATTATCAGCTTCAACGTAAGCCACCACCCGTGGCAAATTATGACGAACGTCACTAGGGAGGACCGCTTCAGCTCCATATACCATGAAGAAAGGCGTGTAACACGTAGACCTGTTCGGTGTGGTGTTGATGCGTCCATAACACAGAGGGTAATTCCTCCACCCAACAAACCGTCGTCCTCTGCGAAGGGACCATGATCTGGGATTTGATGCCTCTCAAGATCTCTTGATTGGCTCTCTCAGCTTGACTATTGGATTGGGGGTGAGCCACTGAAGATACATCAAGCCGGATGTGCTCTCGTTGACAGAACTCCTCCATAGACCCCTTGGATAAATTGGTACATTATCAGTTATAATACTGTGTGGAAAGGCAAACCAGAAAATGACCTTCTTGATGAATTGAACCGACATTGCTGCATCACACTTGCTGACTGGTTCCGCCTCGACCCACTTGGTAAACTTATCCACCGCCACCAGAAGGTGGGTCTTCTTATCTAGAGATCTCTTAAAGGGCCCAACCATGTCTAGCCCCCAAGTTGCGAACGGCCAAGTAATTGGAATCATCCTTAATTCTTGAGCCGGTATATGAGCACGCCGTGAGAATTTCTGGCAAGCGTCACACTTTTTGACCAAGTCGTTTGCATCGGCGTGAGCCGTCAGCCAATAGAACCCATGCCGAAAAGCTTTAGCTACCAAAGATTTTGAACCGACATGGTGACCACAATCTCCTTTGTGGATCTCCCGAAGAATATCCTGGCCTTCGTCTGGTGACACACAACGTTGAAACTCCCTAGACACGCTACAATGATGCAGCTCTCCATTGACAATAGTCATTGATTTAGACCGCCGGACTATCTGTCTAGCTGAGACTTCATCGTCTGGTAACTCACCTTGGTTCATGTACGCCAGGTACGGGACCATCCAATCCGGAATAGCATGAAGCGCCGCCACCAATTGAGCCTCCGGTCAGGAACAACCAAATCCTCTTCTGAAGGTAATTTCACCGACGGATTATGCAATACGTCCAGGAAGACATTAGGCGGAATCGGTTTACGTTGAGAACCCAGCCGGCTTAAAGCGTTGGCAGCTTCATTCTTTCGTCGGTCCACATGGTCCACCTGGTAACCCTTGAAGTGTCCAGCAACAGCGTCCACCTCTCGACGATAGGCTTCCATAAGGGGGTCCTTGGAATCCCAAGTACCAGATACCTGTTGTGCCACCAGGTCTGAATCGCCGAAACAATTAACCCGGCTTAAATTCATCTCCTTAGCCATTCGCAGACCATGGAGGAGAGCTTCATACTCAGCTGCATTGTTAGTACAAGGGAACATTAAATGGAGGACATAACAGAACTTATCACCTCGTGGGGAAGTTAACACGACTCCAGCCCCCGAGCCCTCCAATTGCCTGGATCCATCAAAATGAATAGTCCAGTATGTGTGATCCGGTTTTTCCTCCGGTGCTTGCAACTCCGTCCAATCATTGATGAAGTCCACCAGTGCTTGGATTTTATTGCAGTACGAGGCACATACTTTAGCCCGTGAGGACTAAGTTCAATGGCCCACTTGGGAACCCGACCCGTTGCTTCTCTGTTCTATATTATATCTCCCAGAGGGGCTGAGCTGACCACGGTGATTGGATGGCCCTGAAAATACTGCTTAAGCTTCCGGTTTGCCATGAAGACTCCATATACCAATTTCTGCCAATGCGGCTATCTCTGCTTCGACACAATGAGCACTTCGCTGATATAGTAAACCGGCCTTTGAACCGGATATTCCTGTCCCGCCTCCTTGCGCTCTACCACAATGGCAACGCTTACTGCTCGGGCATTAGCAGCCACATATAACAACAGCGGCTCATTATCAACTGGTGCAACAAGGATAGGCGGCTCTGCCAACTGCTTCTTCAAGTCCTCAAATGCAGCATCAGCAGCTTCACTCCCAACAAAGCGGTCTATTTTTTTCATCAACTGATAAAGCGGGATGGCCTTCTCTCCCAAGCGGCTTATGAACCGGCTTGGTGCCGCAATACGGCCCACTAATCGTCGAACATCGTTGATGCAGACCGGTTTAGCCAAGGATGTAATTGCCTTGATCTTCTCCAGATTAGCTTCAATTCCTCTGTTTGACACCAAGAACCCCAGGAGCTTGCCCGCTGGAACACCAAAAACACTCTTGTCCGGATTAAGCATCATCTTATAAACCCGGAGACTATCAAAGGTTTCCTTCAAGTCTGTTATCAATGTCTCCTCCTTCCTGGATTTCACCACAATGTCATCCACATATGCATGAACATTCCGCCCAATCTGTCCATGAAGACAATTCTGCACACAACACTGATAGGTCGCCTGAGCACTTTTGAGCCCAAAAGGCATGGATACATAGCAGAAGGCTCCAAAGGGAGTTATAAAGGCTATTTTCTCCTGGTCCTTAACTGCCATCTTGATCTGATGATAACCGGAATATGCATCCAAAAAGCTTAAACGCTCACAACCCACCGTAGCATCAATGATTTGATCAATACGGGGGAGGGCAAAAGGATCAGCTGGGCATGCCTTATTCTGATCTGTGTAATCAACACACATTCGCCAAGTGCCGTTCTTTTTAAGCACCAGAACCGGATTAGCTAACCACTCAGGGTGAAACACCTCCACTATAAAACCTGCTGCGAAGATCCTGGCCACCTCTTCACCAATAGCTTTGCGTCTCTCCTCATTGAAGCGGCGAAGAAACTGTTTAACCGGTTTAAACTTGGGATCAGTATTAAGAGTGTGATCAGCGAGTTGCCTCGGTACACCTAGCATGTCAGAAGGTTTCCATGCAAAGATGTCCCGATTCTCACGGATGAACTCGATGAGCGCGCTTTCCTATTTTGGATCCAGATTAGCATTGATGGTAAACTGCTTGGATGAATCGCCAGGAACAAAGTCAACCTGCTTGGTCTCATCAGCTGATTTAAATTTCAAGGCTGAATCGTGCTCCGTAGTTGGCTTCTTTAACGGAGACATGTATGCCTGATCAACATTATCCTTGTAAAATTTCAACTCCTCCGTTGCACAAACCGCCTCCGCATAGGCCGCATCTCCTTCCTCGCACTCCAAAGCGATCTTACGGCTCCCGTGGACCGTAATAGTTCCCTTGTGACCTGGCATCTTTAGCTGCAAATAAACATAACAAGGCCTTGCCATGAACTTAGCATAAACCGGCCGCCGGAACAAGGCATGATACGGGCTCTTGATCTTTACCACTTCAAAGGTCAAAGTTTCCGACCTCGAATCATGCTCATCTCCAAAAGTAACCTCTAGGTCTATCTTACCGACCGGATACGCCGATTTACACGTACCACGCCGTGAAAAACAATGTTGGATTGCCTAAGCTTCTTGTCTGTCAACCCCATGCGACGAAATGTCTCATAATATAGAATGTTGATGCTGCTTCCTCCATCCACGAGCACCTTGGTGAACTTATAGCCCCCAACCTGAGGCGCCACCACCAGAGCTAGCTGACCCGGATTGTCAACTCGGGGCGGATGATCCTCTCGACTCCACACAATGGGCTATTCCGACCAGCATAAATAATGAGGCACCACCGGTTCAACAGCGTGCACTACCCTCTTGTAAACCTTCTGATTGCACTTACGTAAACTTGTGGTGAAGACATGATATTGCCCACTGCTTAGCTGCTTCGGATGGCTCTGGTAACCTGATTGTTGCTGCTGCCAATGATTGCTATGATTATTATAGCCACCCTGGCCGTTCTGCTGGTTGTGTCCATTCTGATTATTTTTGGAACCCTGGACCGGAACCACCACCTTGATAACCCAGCCCCTGGAAACCAGGGCCTGAACCGCCGGATGATCCGTGATCATATTGGAACCGGCTTCTGAACTCCCTCATTATGAAGCAGTCCTTCCAAAGGTGTGTGGCTGGCTTTTCCTTCGTACCATGCCTGGGACAAGGCACATTCATCTGGCGCTCCAAATTGATATTTTGTCCTCCGACCCGCGGGGGCAGTCTACCCTTACGGCGCTGGCCATCCTCCTGCGCACTGGTGTTAGCTATGAAATCTGAGAAACTATCCGCTTTACGCTTATCGCTGTATCCTTGATTCACCGGATTAGACTGCAGCGCTTTACCATTCTTTTTTCCCTTTCCTGACTTCTCATCATCAAACTCAGGATACTTGGCACTATCCGAATCTGCATACTTCACCAGGGCCCCCATGAGTGTCCCCATGTCATGACAATGACGCTTGAGTCGTCCTAGCTTCAGCTTCAGAGGTTCAAACCGGCAGTTGCCTTCCAGTGTCACTACTGCTGTGTCCGAATTGATGCGGTCGGAGGAATGCAAGATCTTTGACACCCGTTGCACCCAATGACATGTTGATTCATTTTCTCCTTGAACGCAGGCCGCCAAGTCTACAATGGACACGGGCTGCTTGCATGTGTCTTTGAAGTTATTGATAAACCGGCGTCGTAACTCGGCCCATGATCCGATGGAGTTATGTGGTAACCCTTTTAGCCAGGTGCGAGCCGTGCCCTCCAGCATCATGGTGAAGTACTTTGCGCTCACCGCATCATCCACATCCAGCATCTCCATTGCCATCTCGTAGCTTTCAACCCAGGCTTCAGGGGATAGATCCGCGATATAGTTGGGCACCTTGCGTGGTCCTTTGAAGTCCTTAGGTAGTCTTACATTGCGTAAAGCAGGCGTAAGGAACGGTACTCCCAAGGAGTTGGAAGTAACCCCTGGCTCGATCATGGTAGAAGGGCGAACCGGCATAGGCTGACGGGCTTCATACTGTGCTGCTAGTTCGGCCTCTCGGTGCTGCCTGCCCTGATCCACCACATCTTGTGCGTTTACACCTCCTCCCGCCGGGTTATCCCTCCGCGGCGGGTTACGATTCCGTGCGCTACTCGACACAACCGGTTCTTCCAGGTGCCTGCCGTAACTCCGGCTTGGGCAGGGAGTGGAATGAATCCTCTTGCGGCTGTGGGAGTAGGCCTGCTCTAAGTTAAAGCCGTCTCCAGAAACTCCCTAGCTCGCCGTGCCTCCACTGCTATAGGGGATCCTCCTTCAATGGGAAGGGCTGCCAATCGTGAAGCGGCGGCAACTATGTTACCCAAAGGGTTGGAGTAGTGACTAGGAGGGGTGGGCATGTGCTGCGATGGAACGACCTGGCGGGTTGGCACCACGGCCTGTGGCTGGACCAACGCCCCAGTGCCACGCACTTCTCCCCGGTTTACCCCTGGCTGATTGTTGGTTCCCGCTCCTGATGTATTGCCAAGGTAACTCGCCTCATAAACCGACGGGAGGCGAGACTGTCACCTTCTCCTCATTACGTCATTCGAAGCAGTCTGATATAACAGGAGTCGATAAGCCTGAGCATCTAGCTCGTTCTGCCTCGCAATCATCCTGGTATTCTCAGCAGCTACATCCAATTTAGCTTGATCTATCTGGCCCCTCACCTTAGCACCTTCTGCATCATGTTGTTCCTTCTCAGCTTGGCCTACCTCTACGGTTAACAGCACTGTCAAAGTGTCGACTAAGGTGGACAAGACCTGAGCCGGCGGCTGGACAGGGCCTCCAGCCCTAGCGGCTGCAGCTGCCGCCGGGTCCGAGGTTAACGCCGCCGCAGTTGAAGACTGTTGCACAGATTGTGATCCGGCCATGAAGACTGCGACCCGGTTTGGCGGATCAAGGGGGTCCGGAATACTGCCACCATCGGAACAGCCTCCAGACCGGCCATCCTGCAATAGGTATAAAGATTCCGTTTCTCCCATGGATGACACATCGCCGGAATAAACAACGGTCTCGCCACCGGAGTCCGATCCATCCTCAGCTTGTGTCCCATGAACCGCTCCTATGAAGACATGTTTCACGGCGGGCCGAATCCGGACAGGTCTTGCACGCTGAGCCGACTCGACGATGTTGGGGAAAATGTCCGGCTCAGGGTTCGGTTCGCCGATCTTGTCGATGAAGACGTGTATGCCGCCAAAGGGGACCCGGTACCCGTATTCGATTGAATCAGCCTCGGGGCCCCAGCCTGCATCGTCGATGTAGATCTTGTCGCGACGACTCTTAGTCATCCGGCCCACTGCATAGCCCTTGAGTCCTTCAAAGTTTCCCTTCAAGAACTCGAAACCATCGTGCGATAGCCCCATGGTGGGAGCCAACTATCGTGGTTTTATCACGGTAGATTCCTAGCGAAAGGACTTAGTCGTGGAGCCATCGCTAATGGTTAGCTTGAAGGGGTTAAAGCGGACAAGGACGCAAGGGTTTATACTAGTTCGGCCCCTTCGATGAAGGTAAGAGCCTACGTCTAGTTTGGTGTAGTATTGCTAGGGTTTTGATGACCAGGGAGCGAATCTGCTTGCCTGTGTCTCGGGTTATTGTTGTCTGTCCCTGAACCATCGCCGGGTCGCCCCTTTATATACACAGGGTGACGCCCAACCCAGTTTACAGAATCACGAGGCCGGCTCATAAACGTGCCCGGCTCGGTCTCTATCTTTCCTATCTTACAACACAAGTTATACGCTGTATGGCGGTTTACACACTATTGGCCCTAACGCCTTTTGGGCCTTGGATCTCTAGTCTTCTGGAATAAAGTGCCATATTCCTATGTCCCGCAAGCATTGGAGGGACACGCCGGCCGGTATTGCTTGCCGAGTTGATCCGATCCATGCTAAGGCGTCTGCTTGATCGTTGTCGGCTCATGGTACGTGGAGGAACTCGCATCCATCAAAATGCCTGCTGATCTGCTGGACGAGGAAGCGGTAACTTGCCATGTTTGCATCTTTGGCATCCCAGTCACCAGATGTCTGCTGGACCACCAAGTCTGAGTCACCATATCACAACACTCGCCGGATTCCAATCTCTTTGTCCATCCAGAGCCCGTGAATGAGTGCCTCGTACTCAGCAACGTTGTTGGAGGCGGCAAAGTGGATTTGCAATGTGTATTTCAGCTTATCGCCTTTGGGGAGGTGAGGACGACACCAGCTCCCAAGCCAGTGCGCATCTTTGATCCATCAAAGTGCATCCGCCAATGGGTTGAATCTGGAGCAGGCGGCAGGTACTGGGTCTCGGCCCAGTCGACGAGGAAGTCGGCCAGCGCTTGTGATTTAATGGTGGTGCGGGGCTGGTAGAAGATGGTGAAAGGGGCTGGCTCAATGGCCCACTTCGCCACTCGGCTTGAAGCATCTCTGTTTCCCATGATTTTAGCAAGTGGGGCCGTTCAGACAACCGTGATTGGATGTTCTTGAAAGTATTGCTTGAGCTTCTTGGCGGCAAAGTACACGCCGTAGCACATCTTTTGGTAGTGGGGATAATTCTGCTTGGAAGCTGACAGCACTTCACTCAAGTAATAGACGGGCCTTTGGACTGGCAAGGCTCTGTCGTCTTTTGGGTGCTGGACTACAATCACCGTGCTGACCACCCGGCTGGTGGCGGCTATGTAAAGGAACATGGGTTCCTTGTCTGTTGGCGCCGCTAGGACATGCGGCATGGACAACAGTTTCTTGAGCTGGTGGAAAGCTTTTTCCGCCTTGTCATTCCACTCAAAGCAGGTGGTCTTCTTCATCAACTGGTACAAAGGGAGTGCCTTCTCGGGTAGCCGGCTGATAAATCGGCTGAGCGATGCCAAGCACCCAGTAAACTTCTGGACATCTCGTATGCGAGTTGGCCTCTCCATCCTCTCGATGGCCTTGATCTTTGCTGGGAAGCACTTGATGCCGCGCTCAGACACCAGGAAGCCAAGGAGCTGGCCTACTGGTACCCTGAAGACTCACTTCTCCAGGTTTAGCTTGATCTAAAAGGGGCGCAGGTTTTCGAAGGTCTCTTGGAGGTCTTCTAGGAGAGTACCACGCTTCTTCGTCTTTACCATGATGTCGTCCATGTAAACATGGACGTTTCTGCCAAGTTGCTTGAGGAGACACTTCTGCATGCAACACTGAAAGGTGGCGCCAGCATTTCTCAAGCCGAACATCATAGTCAGGTAACAGAAGGCTCCAAATGGCGTGAGGAAGGCGGTCTTCAGGCAATCGACCAGATCCAGCTTGATCTGGTGGTATCCGGAATAAGCATCAAGGAACAACAGCAGCTTGCATCCGGCTGTGGAGTCAATCACTTGGTCTATTCGTGGTAGAGCAAACGGATCTTTAGGGAAAGCTTTGTTGAGGCTGGTGTAGTCAATGCACATGCACCACTTGTTGTTCCTTTTCAGCACCAGGACAGGGTTGGAGAGCCACTCTGGGTAGAACGCCTCCATAATGAAGCCGGCTGCAAGCAAGCAGGCGACTTCTTCTCCGACAACTCTTCTTTTTTCTTCAGACAGGCGGTGAAGTGGCTATCTGACAGGCTTTGCGTCTTCTCTTACGTGCAGCTTGTGCTCGGCGAAATCCGTCGGGGCACCCGGCATGTCCTTGGGGGACCATGCATAGATGTCCCGATTCTCACGGAGGAAGTCGACGAGCTCACTTTCCTATTTGCTGTCCAGGTTTGACCCTATGACAGCAAATCTCTCCGGGTGTGCTGGGTCCAAAGCAATTTTCTTGGTCTCTTTGGCCGGCTGTAAAGAGCCTTGAGGTTTCGCCTCCTTGGGATCGGATGGTATGGCCAGCTGATCGCCAGCCATTTCCACCAACCGATCAAGGCGGCGCTTCTCTTCCGCTCTGACAAGGGACTCGGCCAGCCGGCTGCTGGCAGTAGCACATGCAATAGACTTCTCATAGTCCCCGACTATGGTGATTATTCCCTTGGGGCCCGTCATCTTCATCTTGAGGTAGGCATAATGGGGTATTGCCATGAATTTGGCAAGGGTTGGCCAGCCAAATAATACATGATAAGGGCTTTCCAGATTCACCACATCAAACTAGATTGGCTCCCGTCGAGAATGCTTCTTGTCACCAAACAGGACATCAATCTTGACCTTGCCGATTGGTGAGCAAGAGAGGCCGGGGACGATGCCGTGGAACACGGTCCAGGTATGCTGAAGCTGCTTCTCTTTGATGCCCAATTTCTCCATGGTGTCTCGGTACATGATGTTGATACTACTACCGCCATCTATCAGCACTCGGGAAAACCGCCAGGCCCGTCTGTCGGTGGAGAAGGTTGCATCCAGAACCAAGGCATAGGCGTTTGGTGAGGGCATGATGGCCGGATGATCTTCACGGCTCCAGCTGATGGGCCTCTCGGACCAATGCATGAATTCCTGGGCTTCTAAGGCGACGGCATTGAATTCTCTATGCTGCTAACACCTGCTACGCCTGTCTTCCGCCTGGCTTGTGAAGACGACATAGGCTCCGTTCTCTTCTGGGAACTCATCCTGGACCTGGCCGCCTGGACGGGGTGCCGGCGGTTTTGGAGGCAGAGGCGCCTGCTCGGCAGGCGGCGGGGGCAGAGCCTCGCCTCTTGCAATCCGAGTGAGCCAGTGGCACTTTTGTGTGACATGGTTGCATGGCTTCGCGCCGCTGTGAAACTTGCAAGGGGTATCTAGGGCTTGCTCAAAGGAGAAGGCGGGCTACCAGACTGGCTTGCCGCCCTTCTGGCGCTTGGGACCGGCTTGAGCTTCTGGCTGCTGGCCTTCAACTGCTGCCACCAGCCGACTGTTGGAAGCCGGCCGGGGGGCTTTGCGCTTGTTATCCGTCTGCTGCTGGCGCCGACTGGACTCTTCAGCCGGTGTCCGAGTAGCCGGCGGAGTCATCTTTCCGGAGGCATCTGCGTGCAGCTCTGACTTCATGGAGGAGTCTGCCATGGCGTACTTGTCCGCGATGCTCAACAGCTCGTCCAGCGTGGTGGTATCGTCGCAGAGGAGCTTGTGCTTGAGTAAGGTGCCTTCTCTGCACCTGGCCGTGAAGTACTCGATGGCTTGCACCTCTTGCACCCCTTCACAGGAATTTCGCAGCTCGTCTCAACGCGTCAGGTAGTCACGAGCGGACTCGTTCGGACCTTGGACACATAGGGAGAGCTGTCGTGGCTTGGGCGGTTGCTTGTAGGTGCTGGTGAAGTTGCGACTAAAGACGTCGGTGAAGTCCAGCCAGCTGTTGATGCTGCTAGGATTGAGGCTGTTTAACCACGTCCGGGCCATGCCCTGGAGCATGACTGGTACATACTTCACGACGACGCGCTTGTTGCCGGTTGCTATGCTGACGGCTGTGGAATAATCCACCAGCCAGTCCTCTGGCTTCACGAATCCATTGTACTTGGGAGTGTCTCCGGGAAGTGAGAAACTTTTGGGGAAAGGCTCTTCACGGATGCGGGGGCCGAAACAAGCCAGGCCGAGTGCGTCTTCTTCTTTGACCTCCTGGGACCAAGCCAGTCGATCAAGGCGGTGGCGGGCATCGTTCTCCCCAACTCCCTCGCAGCGGCCCAACTGGCCTCCGAGACACGGATGCTCGACAGGCAGCGGGGATACACGTCTCCCTCGGCGAGGGGGAGGCGAGCGCTCATTTCCCCGCTCCATAGCCCTTGGGCGGCCGTCTTGGTCGCGTTCTGGTGATGCGAGTCTGCCGACTGCGGTTGGCAGCCGGCTCTGAGTCACGCCGACTGCGAGCGCCGACTGTCGATGAATGGGATGTAGCCCCATGCTCCCACCGAGGAGGATGGTTGTCTGCTTGCGCGTCGGCTTCCAGAGCACGGCGGCGGACCTCCTGCTATTCGGCAGCCGTGTCGAGGAGCTGCTGGACGCGCTGTGTCATGCAGCGAAGCTCATCTCCCTCCAAGTGGTTCAGCTCGTCAACTACCGCCTGGGCAGCCCTTAGGTTCTCCAACGGGGTGGCGTATACCGGTCTTGGGGCCCCCAGCATGCTGGCAAGGACTTCGCCTCGATCATG
>LR738714.1:567745012-567760046 GCA_902687465.1 Secale cereale | reverse complement strand
GGTTCGTCGTGGCTGGCGGCCATCACCTCTGTGACGGTGCTGACGCTTGTGTTGCAGGTCACAGGGGAGAGGGGATCATCGATGATCACCACGTGGTCGGGGAAGGAATCGACGGACGCCGTGTCGAGGTCGACGATCATGTCGACGGGTGGATCAGAAGAGCCAACGGACTCCAGGTCGGAGGCGCGCTCGTCGACGATGTGCAGCTTGTCGATGAGCTCGACGAGGCAGCTCTCTGAGCCGACTATTGCTGCGACCGGAGAGGGCTCGTCGTGGAGGTGGACCTCGCCGAGAAGATCGGTGAGCTTGCTCGCGGCACATGAGGCCTCATCGCCGCAAAGTATTCCAGCATCCACGCCATTGGGCGTGTTGGGCTGGCAGCGCTCGCTTGGGAGGAACAAAGTTCCCGTCAAGAACATGTCTCCGGACGACAGTGCACCTTGCCCCAACGGTGGGCGCCAAAGGTCGGGGTTTTGGTGCGACATATGCCAAAGCATGGCTTATCATGCATGGGGACAAGAGAACATCGCCGGGCCCTGGAAGCGGGATAAGGCGATACTTAGGACGCCTACGAATCTTACCCAGGCTTGGGGCTCTCCGTGGAGATATAACCCCTAGTCCTGCTCTACGGGGACTCCGCGTCATGACTAATTTCAATATGTTAGCTACAAGGTTGCTCCTTGAGCTGTGTCATCTAGAGGAAGAAGAAAGGCAAGGCTAGCTCTCTTCTTTCCCTCTAGGGAATGCGAGTTGTCGCTAGGGTTTCTCCCTATCTGTGTCTCTCTCAAAGTCTAACCCCTCTGCATCGAGGACCCTTGGGGGTTTATATAGGCCTACCCCCAGGGCTACAATGGTAATCCGGACGGGGTAGACCCCGGCCGTCAGTGTCTCTGGGCGCCGGCTTCTCTGCCGGCTGCTGGGCCCCGCCGCATGTGGGCCCGCATGATTGCCTTTCACTGCTGGCATCCTTCTGCTGACGGAAGCATCGCCAGGGGGCATGTGGCTACAGTGCCGCCGCCTCTCGGTCGTACACTGCTGCCACGCCGCGTCTTGTCATCTTGATGGGGTTCAGACTCCTAGGGGACGGTTAGCCGCCTGCTACAGGGCGGCCCATTCTCCGGGCCGTCTGCCAAAGGTGGGTTGCTTCTGGGTGGCTCACCGACGGGTGGAGCCTGCCGCCTGCTGGCCACTCCGCCAGCGGGTAGTGGGATCGTGGCTTCCTCTGACCAGAGCTAGGTCATCGATAACATGGCTACAGTGATGCGCCGATTAGGGAGTGTCTGCAGGGTACACTCGCAATGTAGCCACACTTCTGTGGATTCTTTAGGGACAGGCTTAACTGTAGGCACGCTTCAGTCTCGTCGCGGATCTCCAGCGCACACCCCAAGGGGGAGGTATGGGGCCATCTACCAGATGCTGGCCGCTGGGATGCCGCCTGTTAAGGTTCCGCCTCCTGCTGGCAGCTGGCTCCTAGGCATGGCGGCCCTAGGAGGCGGCCTGATGCGCAGGCGGTCGAAGGATGACATGCGGCCCTGTTTGTCTTGAAATGCCATGGGTGGTCGTTGAAGACACCCGTGGTCAATATCTCTGACAATGTCCAATTGTCGTTGGTAGAATTTTGTATTGTTTTGCATGTGATGAACAAATCGAATTTGACTGCACTTAATACATGAGAAACATATACAAGTGCTATATTTCCTAGTTCTTAATCATGCTTGGTTTGGATAAATGGGTTTTCCATGTGGCTTGAATTAATCTGATGAATCTGCAATGTGCTTATTTTTTATCTACATATTTTACTGATAGCATGCGAACCCTTACTTAACCTAATGACTAACTACCTTGTATGTGTTACAGGGAAACAATAGGAAGCACTGAGGTTTACAATCAAGGTTAGCACATGCATGGTTTGTTGTCTAATAGCACATTATTGTGCAATTGCAAGAACCATTCTAATATTTAGGTTTTTAACAATTTGGTTTTGCACATGTAGGTCCTGCTGTTAGAGGTTTTGACCCACTGTTCAACCCTTTTTGCATATGGGGAAATGAGTTGTCCATGAATATCAATCAAATCAAGAAACCCAGAAAGATTGTTAGGATAAGGAAATTAGCGACAAAAAAGAACTAGATCTTTGTCTGCACAATGAAGAAGACATCAGTTAACTACAAGATGGTACTAACTATTATACCATGCCTTTTTTTATTCCTTTGCCCTATTTCCAATATAGAGAAGATATTTATGCACATCCTTGTTTTCAGGCCTTTCCAAAGCAGTTCACTGATGATTACCTCACAAACCACCTCTATGGTCAGGAGGCGAGGAAGGTTTTCATACAACACCCACGGTTCAATATTGAAGTGTTCTTGAAGTGGACGAAGGACGGACGGTCAATCATCCACAGGCACTGGCCCAAAGTTGCAAAGACCTTCAATATGAATGAAGGCTCAATATTCGCCTTCCGCTTCAGCAATTTTCCAGATGAGATGCATCTGTCTATATACCGTCTATGATGCTAATTTCGAAAGGTTCTACATGTTGCATGTGAAACCTGGTGCTGGTGCAGTTGTGTAATGGGGTAGTTGAGTGCTGAAGCTATATCATGTTGTACTCTGATGTATTTTAATTATGAAATTCTGCTTCGTTCATATGGAAATGAAATATATTATGTGCTTAATATGAATGACAATTAGATTAATAAATGGATTATTAATAATAGGATAATTAGCCTGCTAATGGCGAATTAGCCTGCTAATTGTGTTTTGCTATTGCAAAAGGTTATTCAAAAAATACCGTGGGCGATGACATCAGGCAACACATTTCTAGGAATAATCCGTGTTGGATCAATGAACAATCACACACAACTTTCTATTGAAAACTGTTTGCGTTAGGCCACCTTGCGCAAACGTTTACCACATAAAAAGTGTGTGTGATGGACAACCTTTTCCACACAGTTTCTTCTACGCACCGTGTGTAATGGCAACACTATCACAAATTATTTAATGTGCAAAATTGTGTGTGATGTACCCGTGAATGGAAACGTTTTCCTTGGAGCGACTGTGTGGGATGTACATACGAACAGAAACGTTTAGCAGGGACTGACCATGTGGGATGTACCGACAACCAGAAACAATTCCGCCTGTATAATTGTATTTTTAGCTCTACTGTATGTATTTCTATATTTGAGCGCTCGCAGGTCGCACATGACCTCATTTTGCCGAGCGTGTGTGCCAGGAGGGCATATCCCGTATGGTTTCTGGGTCGTGTGGGAAGGACCCCCCTATCACCGATGCTCACTAGGCGACGGTTCCAAATGTCTTCGCGAAAAGGTGTTTAAAACCGTTTGTATAGCACCGACGCGTACTAGTGAGTCAAAGGAGTTCTTGCCTGATTTGTAAGGTGTGAAGTTGAGTAAGACTCAAAGCCCGACCAAGACAGAAACATATAGAGAGAATGAAAGTCATTCCTTATGCCTCAGCCGTAGGTTCTACGAAGTATGTCATGCTGTGTACCAAACCTGTTATGTACCTTGCCATAAGTTAGTCAAGGAGGTACAATAGTGATCCAGGAGTAGATCACTGGATAGCGGTCAAAATTATACTTAGTAACTGGAGGACTAAGGAAATTTTTCTCAATTATGAAGGTGATAAAGAGTTCGTTGTAAAGGGTTACGCCGATGCAAGCTTTAACACTAATCCATATGACTCTAAGTATCAATCTGGATGCGTATTGAAAGTGGGATCAATTAGCTAGAGTAGCTCCATGCAGAGCATTGTAGACATAGAAATTTGCGAAATACATACGGATCTGAATGTGACAGACCCTTTGACTAAACTTCTCTCACAAAGCAAACATGATCACACCTTAGTACCCTTTGGGTGTTGGTCACTGTCGGGGAAACTGACCGCCCACGAACACCTATGGGACCGGAGCCCCTTCTACGTTGCGGTAAGGGAGCGGAGGGAGCACGGAGAGCAGATCGAGGAGCACACGCGGGCAGTTTTACCCAGGTTTGGGCCGCGCGGACGCGTAAAACCCTACTCCTGCTTTGGTTGTATTGAGTTCTTGGGCTCGGGAGCTTGAAGATCTACAGTACCAGCTACACCGAGCGAGGGAGTGAGCGAGTTTCTGGGATCGAACCCCCTCTACGTTGTGCATGGGCCTCCTTTTATAGCTCAAAGGGGTCACCGACAGGTGTCAACGTAGAGGAGGGTAAAAGCGTAAAACTGGTGGTAGTTGTAACAGTGCATGAACAGCGTATGAACAGTGTATGAACAGTGGTCTTCACCTAACTCTGACGGTGGGGGACAAGGGCATTGAATGCCCATCGCCGTCGCCCAAAAAGCGTCCGTCCATGCGTCTCCGTTCGCCACGGCGATAGCCTCGTCACCGTGGCTTGCCACCGTGTACCCCAGGCTGCACAGCCATCTGCCACGTGCCCCTGGAAGGGCTCCAGGGCGACGCGTGGCCAGATGAGCTGGAGCGCAGGCACACAGCATAAGCTTCCCCGGCAAGCACCTTGCCGGGGTCGCAACCTTGCCGGGCCCGGAAGCTTGCCGCTCTCTGAGCCCTGCCGGGGCGCATGATGCACCGCGATATACCTCCTTGAGGTGCCGTTCTTTTGGCCTTCCTGGCAAGCTCCTCTTGCCAGGGTCTTGTGCTGGAATGATAACTTTGAGCCTGGTGCGGCCTTCCCGGCAAGCTCCTCTTGCCGGGGTCTTGTCTCTTAACATGAATACTTTGTTCTTGAATGGTCTTCAAGGGGTTCAGAGTGGGCTTTGGCGGGCGTGTGGCGAGCCAGACCATGGGACGCTGCTACTGCCCGTGCACAAGTCGGGATACTAAGGTACCCCTACTTTAGTACACCGACAGGAGCCCCCGGGGCTGGGCCACACACGGTGCCGAGCGCTGTTGGGCCAGGCCCAGAACAGTGCACGGGCACACGTGGCCCACGGCGCGCCGTTTCCCACTCCAGATTCGCCGCATCCCTCCCTAACGGCACGCGTCGATTGCGGCGTCATGGGAGAGATCGTGGCCTGTTTCTTTAATGGGGAAATGCGGAACGTCCCCCACTTCCCCCTTAAAAGCAGAGGAAGCAGGGGCAGTTTCCCTCCATTGCCTTCATTGCGCCTTGAATCTCCAGAAACCCCTGTCGCTCTCTGCCTCCGCAAGGGTCGACAGAGAGCCGAGCTCCACCCTCTCTTCCGCCGTCTCCAACATCCGCAGCGCCGTCGACCTCCCCGCCGTCCCCGCTATGGCCCCGAGGAGCGACAAGGCGAAGAGTGACCAAGCGAAGAAGGAGAAGTCCGAAAAGGCGGCGAAGCTGGCAGCCATGCGGAGAAGGAGGGTGGTCTTCCCGCCGAGGCTCGGCGCGAGGGAGCTGCGGGACAAGTATTACTTGTTCTGGGCGAGGGAGACGAAAGCTCATCCCCGCACCAGAGTCTCCCCGCCGTAGCCGTCGACATGTTCCCGGGAGGTTACTACTACTTCGCTGCATTCTTCCATTGCGGTCTCTGTCCTCCGTATTCGGAATTTTTCTGCGATGTGATTAACACGTATGGACTCCACCTCTTAGATTTCATCCCGAACGCCGTCCTCACTTTGGCCGTTTTCGCACATCTGTGCGAAAACTATGTCGGGGTCCACCCGAACGTAGCTCTCTTCCGCCACTTCTTCATGCCTAGAGTAGAATCTGGATCCCCACTCTCCGGCGGTATCTCCTGGATCTTCAGGCTCGGCAAGAAGGAGGCGTACCTGATTAGGGAGCTACGCGGCAAGTGGGAAGAGTGGAGTGCTGATTGGTGCTGGGTTCTGGAAGATGCACCCGAGCCGTTTACCTCGCCGCGCCAGACTGCAATAGTGCGCGGCGAGGATTGGAGCGATTTGGCCCCGGAGGATGACAAGCTGCAGATTTCCCTTACTAGGATCCTTCGTCTCCGGGCTGCCAATCTTACTGTAGGTGAAGTCGGGGCCGATTTCCTCCGCCGCCGCATTGCCCCCCTGCAGGAAAGGAAGAGACCCGCCTGGGAGTTCGGCAACGCGGCAGACCGCATGAGGCTGCGCCCCGGGTTGAACTATAATTTCACTGTCTTGGAGCTGAAGGGGATGGTCCGGGAGCTGTTTAAGCACGACCCCAAGCACAAGGAGTGGTTCACCCCGTCCCGGGGAGTAGTTCCTCTTTGCAACAATACTGCCCTTAGTGCCATCCGCGCGGTGATGCCTGAGTGTGACTCCCACGGGGTTGTCCCCACCTGGCTAGTGCCTTCAGCGGAGACCGTGCAAGCCTTCTTCGACAACCTGGTTGAAAAACCACGTAACGCCGAGGAGAAGAAAGGGCTCACCCGGGAGACCACCGACCGGGATGTGGCATACATAGCTAGCAGGATGGAGGAGGCCGCCGCGGCTACGGCCGCAGGCGAATTTGGATACACCGTGGACGAAGCAGAGGCAGCGGACGCAGTGAGCCAAGCCGAGGAGGCGGAAATCCTCAAGCTGCTGAAAATTGCGCCCGAGGAGTTTGCCGGGGAGCCTGCCGGGAAGCCTGCCGGGACGAGCGGGGCTGCCGGGCAAGGCTCTGAGTCTAGTGAGCCCGCCGAGGAGGACGCCGAGTCGGGCGATTCCGACGAAGACTCGGGTGGGTCACTGAACCTCGACGACGACGCTTCCTCATCCTCGGAGAACTCCCCGCCACCACCGAGCCCTCCGCCACAACAGAAGAAACGCCTCCGCAAGGCCGCTGAGACGACGAGGCCACAGGCACCCCGACAACAGCCGAAGCGTCGTGCGACGCACGCCACCACGACGAGCAAGGTCGTCAAGGAGGCGCCCCGAGCCCGAGCGACAAGCGGAGGGGGATCTTCCCGGAGTGGCTCTGGTGCTCCTTCCGCCCCTCGGTCTTCGGGGACGACCGGTGCTGGATCTTCGCAACCCACAGCCCCGGAGCCCGCCAAGCGCCCGAGGGAACCTTCTCCTCCAGCTCCTCGCGCTGGAGCACGCCAGGCAGAGTTTGACTTCTCCGCCCTCAGCTCCGACGAAGAGGAGGAATGGTAAGTACTTGCAACCGCTATTTCATTTGGTTTTGTCTTGATTTCTCTTGCTTGGTTCTGATCTTGTTTCGGCTTCCAGGACCTTGACCTAGAGGATGGCGAAGAGGGCCAAGATCCCTGTGGTTGATTTAGAGGACGACGAGCCCGTCGCAGCGGCAGGTGACGCGCTAGCGACAGGCTTGCCGGATCAGCCTGCTGCTCCGGAGAGCAGCCCCCAGCGTAAGTCTGGTATTTATTTTTCTGCTTGATGGGCGCGCTTGAGCTTTTAATCCTTATTGATGTCTTGTTGTCTAGTGCAGAAGTGGAGCCGCAGCCGCAGGAACACCAGGAGGTCGCCCCCGACGAGCCGCTTGCTCCACCCTCCCCGCCAAGGATGAGCTCCCCGACAAGGGACAGCGCTCCGCCAAGGATGGGTACTCCACCGAGGGCGAGTACCCCGCCAAGGGCGAGCAGCCCGACAAGGGTGAGCACCCCGCTAAGGGAGGGTGCAAGCGGCCCTCCGCCAGCAGGAGCCACTACTACGCCGCCAAGGGAGAGCTCCCCGGCGAGGGACCCCGTCATCGAAGAGGCCCTTGTACTTTCTTCTTCTTGGATTCTTCTTTTTGGATATTTGCTTGACAAATCTTTCTTTTCTTTTTCTTCTGTTGTCAGACCCGCCCGCCCCGGTGCCGATGGAGACGGAAACCATCGCCGAGGAGGAGGTGCGCGGCGAAACTGGCGATGGCACCGCCGCGGAAGGAATGGCCGGCGCCGACGAGCCAGCCGCCGAGGAGACTGCCCCAACCGCCGACGCCGCGGCTGGGGAAGGGACCGGCGACCACACCGCTGGCCCGGAGGCCGCAGGAGCGCCAGACGCTGCATCGGCCGCCGACCCCTCCGCCTCCGCACCTTGGTCGGGCGTCTATCTGGAGGCCGCCAACGGGGTCTTCATCCAAGTCCCGTGGGCGTCCTCATCAAGGGCACTAGCGGAGGGGGAGACCTTCGACGGAGAAGTTCTCGCCTCCGCCGGGTTAAAGGTTGTCGACGCGCCCGGCAGTAGCGACGAGCCCAAAGAGGAGCAACTCCTGCGTCGACTCCTGGGTTTGTACCGGGCCAGGCAAGCCAAGCTGGAGTCCCGAGAGGCTCTGGCTGCCAAGGCCGGCGTTGATTTGGAGAAGCGTGCTGCGGAGCTCCGCGCCGCCAACCAGGAGGCCCTCCGAAACTTGGCGGAGGAGCGCGAAGAGCTTGCCGGAGCACACCAAGCATTCCTCCTCGAGAAGGCCGAGGTGGAGGAGCAGCAGCGACTGGCCGCCGAGGAGCTGTCTCGGCGGGAGGGAGAGCTCAAGCAGTGGAAGGTCGACCTCGACAGCCACGAGGACGACCTCACCGCTCGTGAGCAAGCCATTGGCGGGGCTCTGCAGGAGGCGAGGGACGCCGCTGCTGCCGCAGAGACCGCCAAGAGGGATCTGGAGGCCAGGGTGGCGCAGATGGAGCTGAACCTGAAGGCGAGCGAGGACAGGGTCACTGCGCTCAACGTGGCGCGGGAGAAGGACGCCCACACCAACTCGGAGCTGCAAGTCCGCCTCTCCGAGAAGGGCAAAGAGCTCACTGACGCCAGGGACTCCATCGCTGACTTAGAGCTGAAGATTTCCACTCTCACCGACTCGCTTGACGCCGCCCGGTACCGCGAGACGAAGCTGAAGGACGATCTCCGCACTGAGAGGCTCTTGCTGGAAAGCGCCACCGTCTCGCAAAACAACTTCCAATGGACGGTGGAGCAGTGGACCGAGGAGCTCGTCGCCTCCGCCACCAACATCGACATGGAGATGGTGGCGTTGAGGGCGGAGCACCTCGCGTACTCCCCCGACGAGAGTCTCCCCCACAACGCCAAACTGAGTCTGTTCTTCAGGGGAGTGGCGCCGGCTCTCGCGCGGCTACGGGAGAAGATTCCCGCGCAGCTGGCTGACGAGGCGCGCCGGCTTTGTATGGGTACCATGGAGCGGGTGTTGTCGAAGATTGTCTACCGCAACCCCGGGATCAACCTCGTCAACGTCCTCCGGACCCTGCCGCCCGAAGCGGACCAGGAGGCGTTGAAGGCGCAAGTTGCCCACATCGTGGCCAAGGCGGGAAAGATCCAGAGGGTCGATGGAGACCGTAGAGACTAGGCTTCCTTCTTCCCGCTTTCCTTGCCGCTGTTGATTAAGTCATGGGTAGTAATTGGTTAGAACAGCGGCAAGTTATCTCTGTAATATATACTTTTATTTTGGGTAATCAATGCAGTGTTATCTCCCTTGCTCTAGTCCCTTCACTTTGTATGCTTTCCACCCTATGCTTTTAGGGAACTTGTCGGCAAAGGGACCCTTGCCGTGAGCGCTGAGTGCGGGACTCTTAGCAGCCTGCTGGCAATGCCCTTGCCGGCAAGAAACCTTGCCGCGGCTAGTCGCAGCACACTTAGATTGTTGAGCGAACTCGAAAACGAAGTAAGGGCGCGACACTTGTCACAGCTCACTTAAGCCGTTGAGCGTGCTCGAAACAAAGTAAGGGTGCGGCTAGCCACGGGTAGGTTCCTCCGCGCACAGGTTTTCCATACAAAGTGTGGTTGTTCAAGGAAGACAACTAAAATTTTAAAAATTTGAATTGCTCAAATTCTGGCAACTTAGCTTTTATGGATTGTTTGCATCCCGACAAGGCTTCCCTTTCTTGAACAGCGCTTGGTCCATACTTCTATCTCCTTCCCCCCGGCAAACTTGTGCGCGAGGAACACTCCTTCTATTTCAGAGAGAAAGGCAAAAGAGGAGGAAATACAAGTACGGAGCCTTGCGGCTTGTTACTGCTTACCGGGGTTGTGTGCTGCACAAGGTGTCAGATGATGCATGCAAGTAAAAAAGAAAAGCATGAAATGACAAACAGTGCGTAGCACAAAAGTTTTACTGATGCACGGGGTCTGCGCCCGGCTTTGTACAAAGGTTTACATGCAACAGTGGCAAGACTTGCACAAAAGGTGGTTGCCGCAGCGGATCACGGCAACCGCGCCTTATGGGTGAAACTTGCGAAGATGCTCTATGTTCCAGGAGTTGCTCACCGGTAAGCCTTCTTCGGTCTCAAGGCGGACAGCACCGGGCCTTGTGACTTGCCTCACCCGATAAGGGCCTTCCCACTTCGGCGTAAACTTGTTGGAATTCTTGGCGGACTGAACACGCCGAAGAACAAGGTTGCCTTCCTCGAGACTCCTGGCTCTGACCTTGCGGCTATGATAGCGGCGCAAGGCCTGCTGGTATCGAGCAGCTCGTACAGCAGCCTGGAGACGTTCCTCCTCGAGGAGCAATGCATCATCTTGCCGCAGTTGCTCTTGCTCGAGCTCATCATAAGCGAGCACTCGAGGAGACCCGTATACGAGTTCCGTGGGGAGAACTACCTCTGCTCCATAGACAAGAGCAAAGGGTGTCTGTCCGGTGGCTCGATTTGGTGTCGTCCTGATTGACCAAAGAGCCGCCGGCAACTCCTCTATCCAGTTTCTTCCGCACTTGTGCAGCCTGTCGAACGTTCTTGTCTTTAGTCCGCGCAGCACTTCAGCGTTGGCCCTCTCTGCTTGACCGTTACTCCTTGGATGAGCAACAGAAGCAAAGCAGACCTTGGCGCCAAGGTCTTGGACGTACTGCATGAAGGTGCGACTTGTGAACTGTGTGCCGTTGTCGGTGATTATCCTGTTAGGGATTCCGAAGCGGCAAACAATTGACCTAAAGAACTTCACTGCTGACTGTGCTGTCACCTTTCTCACTGGTTCCACTTCTGGCCACTTTGTGAACTTGTCGATTGCAACATACAAGTACTCAAAGCCCCCGACTGCACGGGGAAAGGGGCCGAGGATATCGAGCCCCCAGACCGAGAAGGGCAAGGACAAAGGGATCGTCTGGAGAGCTTGAGCTGGCTGGTGAATCTGCTTGGCAAGGAACTGGCACGCTTCACACTTGGTTACTTGTGCAGTTGCATCTTGGAGGGCTTCTGGCCAAAAGAAACCTTGCCGGAACGCTTTCCCGGCAAGCGCTCTCGCGCCAATGTGGTGGCCACATATGCCTCTGTGTATTTCCGCCAACAGCTTCTGTCCATCTTCCCGGGAAATGCACTTCAACCTGACACCGTTGAGTCTTCTTCTGTACAGTTCATTGCCAACGAACTGGTACATACTTGACTGTCTGGTTATCCTCTCTATCTCTTCTGGTTCTTCGGGAAGTTCTCCAGTATGAAGAAAACGGACGATTTGTTGTGCCAATGTTGGAGCCTGAGGCTCAGCAACAAGGACTAAAGGCCTCAGGGCTGCTGCGGGAACCTCAGCTTCTACGGCAAGAACCTGCGGCTCTGCCGGAGGTGAGGGTTCCCCGGCAAGCCTGCCGAGGCAAGGCTTGTCGGGAACGCCTGCTTCAACTGTACAGACCCTTGGGTCCGCAGGAGCGGACTGTTCCTCAGCATCTTGGTTGTTGTTCTTGGGGACCTTGGCGGCGGCTTCAGGAAGATCCGCCGGCAATTAGTCACCGAAGACCAACTTCCTCTTCTTGCTTTGCCCAACTGATGGTGTGACGGATGGCTGAGTTAGCTTGAGCACGAAGACCCCTGGTTCCACAGGTAACTTCATTGCCGCACACTTTGAGAGGCCATCTGCAACATCATTCTGAGCTCTTGGAACGTGCTCCATCTGCAGGCCTTCAAAGTGTTCCTCAAGCTTCCTCACCTCATCGACATAAGCTTCCATCAAGGGACTCTGATAACTCTTGTTTACTTGTCGGACTACCAATTTTGAATCTCCCCGCACAATCAACTTCTTGATCCCAAGTTCGGCCGCAATTCTGAGACCGACGAGCAAACCTTCATACTCAGCAGTATTGTTCGTCGCTTGCTCCTTGGGAAAGTGCATCTGAACAACATACTTGAGGTGCTCTCCGGTGGGCGCTATGAGTAACACGCCAGCACCGGCGCCTTGCAGCGAGAAGGCACCATCGAAGTACATTATCCACTCTTTGCTTGCTTCTTGGACGGGGATGTTTGTCTCTGGAACTTCTTCATCTGGTGTTGGTGTCCATTCTGCTATGAACTCTGCCAAAGCTCTGCTCTGTATAGTTGAAGTACTCTCAAACATGAGACCAAAGCTTGACAGCTCCAGTGCCCACTCGACGATCCTGCCTGTTGCTTCTGGATTCTGCAATATCATCTTCAACGGAAAGCGAGTGACCACCGTTATCTCATGTGCTTGGAAGTAGTGGCGCAGCTTCCTTGAGGCCATGAGGAGGCCGAAAAGCAACTTCTGCACCCCAGAGTATCTTGATCTAGCCCCCTGCAAGAGGGAACTTACAAAATAAACCGGGCGCTGCACCATCTTCTTTCGCACTTCTCCTTGTTCCTGCGCAGACTTGTCCTTGTCAGGGCCAGAGCTTGTCGGGGAAACCCCCTGCTTGTCGCTGGATGCGCTTGCCGGGGACGTGGGTTCCTCATCCGCCTCCCTCTCCGCTACTAACGCAGCACTAACCACTTGATTGGTTGCCGCTAGGTACAGCAGCAACTTCTCTTATGGCCTAGGTGCGACAAGTATTGGAGTGGAGGATAGGTATCCTTTCAAGTCTTGCAGTGCTGCCTCCGCTTCCGGAGTCCATTTCATAGGACCTGCCTTTTTCAAGATTTTGAAGAAAGGCAGGGCGCGTTCTGCAGACTCTGAAATGAACCTACTGAGGGCAGCCACACAACCAGCAAGTCTCCTTACGTCCTTGACATGCTTCGGGGCTTCAATCTGCTCGATGGCTTTTATCTTGTCGGGATTGGCTTCAATCCCCCTCTGGGACACAAAGAACCCGAGAAGCTTGCCGGAGGGGACTCCGAAAACGCACTTCTCGGGGTTCAACTTGAGTTGTATCTTGCGCAGATTCTCAAAGGTCTCTCCTAGGTCTTGAATCAGGGTATCCTTGCTCTTGCTCTTGACCACTATATCATCCATGTAGGCTTCTACATTTCTGTGTATCTGTGGCTCAAAAGCAGTGTGTAACACCCTTGGAAATGTTGAGCCTGCATTCTTCAATCCAAAGGGCATGCGTATGAAGCAATATGTGCCACATGGAGTAATGAATGCAGTCTTCTCTTCATCTTCCTCAACCATGAATATCTGGTGGTAACCTGAGTATGCATCGAGAAATGAAAGCAACTCACATCCAGCCGTGGAGTCAACAATGTGGTCGATGCGCGGCAAGGGAAAAGGATCCTTGGGACAAGCTTTATTCACATCAGTGAAGTCTATACAAAGTCTCCATTTCCCATTAGCCTTTCGCACGCCAACTGGATTAGCCAACCATGTAGGATGGAGTACGCCTCTAACCAGGCCTGCTGCTTCCAACTTCTTTATCTCTTCTGCAATGAATACTTGGCGCTCCACAGCTTGCTTCCTGACCTTTGCTCGACGGGCCGCGCGTGAGGACAAACAACAAGCTTGTGCTCAATTACCTTCCTGGGAACGCCGGGGATGTCAGACGGTTGCCATGCGAAGACGTCGACATTCGCCCGCAGGAAGGCAACGAGCGCGCTTTCCTATTTGGGGTCGAGTGTAGCACTGATGGTGATGGTACCACCAGTGCCGTCTTCCTTGGCGGACACCTTCTTGGTTGCCGGTGGAGCTGCCATTCCCTTCTTGCACTTGCCGGTGGAGCTCGATGGTGCATCCTCGACGGCAGCGCAGCACTCCGAAGAGGTGCATTTGCCGGAGTGGGCTCCAGAGCTCTTGCCGGACTTGGTCTTGGTCTTCCCCCCGGGAGCTTCAGCAGCAAGTGTCTTGCTGTCTGCCGCGGCTGCTGCATCCCGGTAGATCTTGTCAGCGCAGATAAGTGCATCCTTCTTGTCGCCAGGGACAGAGATGACGCTTATCGGCCCCGGCATCTTGAGCATATTGTATGCATAGTGGGAAGCTGCCATGAACTTGGCGAGCACATGACGGCCAAGTATCCCATTATATGGTAATGGGATATCGGCAACGTCGAACGTGATCCTCTCTGTCCTGAAATTGAGCTCTCCGCCAAAGGTCACTGGCAGCGTGATCTTCCCCTTCGGCTTGCTCCTTCCCGGGTTGATCCCTTGGAACGACCCGGTTTCCTCGAGCTCGCTGTCGGGAATCTGTAGTTTCTTGATCACAGCGGAGGAGATCAAGTTGAGGCCGGCCCCGCTGTCAACCAACATCTTGGTGACCTTGAGGTTGCGGATGGTTGGTGAAACCAACATCGGCAAACACCCGACCGCAGTTGTGCGGTCAGGGTGATCCTCAAGGTCGAAGATAATGGGCGTGCCGGACCATTTCAGCAGCCTGCGCGACTCCACGGGTGGCTCAGTTGCATTCACTTCCCGCACCCATTGCTTGAGTTGGCGGTGGGAAGTGTGCAGAGAGGCACCTCCGTTGACACACAGAACCTCTGTGGCCTTCTGGAACTCCTGCTCGCTGTTGTCTCCTTCATCCATGTCCTCATCGTCGTCTTCGTCTTCATCCTTGTCGCGGCCCCGGGGAGGTCTGTCTCCTTGCCGCTGCTTGGCCTTGCCGCGGCGTCCTCCCCAGCCATTGAACGACCGCTTCTTGCTGGGCTCTCCCCCGCCTCCTTGGGCCTTCTCCTTGTCGCGACGCTCGTATTCAGCCTTCTGTTGTTCTACGAGGTACTCTACCCTCTTGCAGTTTTGGAGATCGTGGCCCTTGGTGCGGTGGATCTTGCAGTACTGCTTGTCGGAGCCGTCCTGCTTGTCGGCTGCCGCTACAGGGGCGGCCTCCTTGTCGGAGCCACCAGCCTGTGTCTTCTTGGCGGAAGCCTCCTTGCCGGACTGCTCGACAACTAGTACCTCCTTGTTCTTCTTCTTCTTGTTGTTCCGCCGCCGATTTTTCCTTGCCGGGGCGGCATCCTCGCTGTCTGTTCCTCCTGCTCCAGTATCCTCTCCGGGGAGTCTCCTCCCCTCTTCAGCGCGTGCGCACTTGTCAGCCAGAGAATAAAGCTCGCTGA
>LR738714.1:567706983-567745002 GCA_902687465.1 Secale cereale | reverse complement strand
CTCCTTGTCGCGACGCTCGTATTCAGCCTTCTGTTGTTCTACGAGGTACTCTACCCTCTTGCAGTTTTGGAGATCGTGGCCCTTGGTGCGGTGGATCTTGCAGTACTGCTTGTCGGAGCCGTCCTGCTTGTCGGCTGCCGCTACAGGGGCGGCCTCCTTGTCGGAGCCACCAGCCTGTGTCTTCTTGGCGGCAGCCTCCTTGCCGGACTGCTCGACAACTAGTACCTCCTTGTTCTTCTTCTTCTTGTTGTTCCGCCGCCGATTTTTCCTTGCCGGGGCGGCATCCTCGCTGTCTGTTCCTCCTGCTCCAGTATCCTCTCCGGGGAGTCTCCTCCCCTCTTCAGCGCGTGCGCACTTGTCAGCCAGAGAATAAAGCTCGCTGACGTCCCGGATCTTGGTCATCGCCATCTCCTCTCTCATCCGGCGGTTATGCACGTTCTGGTGGAACGCGCTGATAACCGCGGCAGGGTGGACATCGGGGATGTTGTGCTGTACGCGGCTGAACCTTTGGATATACTTTCGCAGGGATTCTCCCTCCTTCTGGGCAAGGATGTGGAGATCGCTCTCCTGGCCGTGGGGTTTGTGGCCGCCCGTGAAGGCGCCAACAAACTGGTGGCACAAATCCGCCCAAGAAGATATGGAGTTCTCTGGCAAGTGCATGAGCCAGGATCTGACATTTGGCTTGAGCACGAGCGGGAAGTAGTTTGCTAAGATCTTCTCGTCGCGTCCCCCGGCAGCCTGCACCGCAATGGTGTAGATGCTGAGGAACTCCGAGGGGTGTGTCTTGCCGTCGTACTTCTCGGGTACGTCGGGTTTGAAGTTCTTCATGCTGGGCCACTGGACTTGCCGCAGCTCTCGGGTGAACGCAGGGAAACCCGCCGCGTACGGCAAGTCGCCCGGTTCACCAGGCGCGTGCATGTCGACAACAGTCCCAGCGCGCTGGTCGGACTGTCTTCGGGCTTCTCTTCTACGCTCGATGCGGGTTCGAGCGTCCTCTTGTCGCCTGTCGTCAAGGACTTGGCGCTGATCGCGGCGAGCCCGCGGATCCGACGACGCCGTGGAGTCGTCGTCGACGTTGATCCGGCAGTGTGGCGATTTCTGCTTCCGCGGCGGGGAGTGCACGGTAGTTGCACCCCCGGCGATCTTGTCTCCATCGGTGTTCGCTTGGTCGACTTGTCGCGGCCGTGATGTTGCTGGCTGCTGCGGCGTGTCATTGTTGGCGAAGGCGCTGAGGCTCTGGATTGTTGCCCTCCAGTCTTCGGCCTTGTCTGCCGCTGGAGGGAAGTCGAGGAGCAGCTGGGCTCTAGCAAGAGCTTCTGCTGGAGAGGAGGGAAGCGGTGGCGAGCGGTGCGAGGAGCGAGATATGCTCGGACTTCTAACAGGGTTAGAAGGAGCTTGGTCTCGCCCCGGCGACCGCGCCTTGCTCGTACCAGCGCGCTGGCCTTGAGCATCCCGCGACCCGCCGGCTTGTCCTCGTCCCAGCAAGCGTATGGTACCCCCGGTACCACGTCGCTGCTGGTCCAGCACCTCCTGAGAGGGACGTGGTGCGTGCACGGACGCCGAGGTCTTGGAGTTCGCCCGGTCGTCCGTCTTGTCCTTGGACTTGGCGGCGCCGCGAGTGTCCTCGCCGGCGGCCACCCCTCCGCCAGCGTCTACCCCACCAACCGCTGGTTCTGGTGGTGGCGAGATCGACGCAGACGGGCCTCCGACCTCCGAAGCCTTCTTCTTTGGAGGCATGTTGATGTAGTCGATGAGGTTGATGAAGATGGAGAGGTTACCGAAAGTTGCGCCCGCGGGAGCGCCGGATCAGGTTCGCACAACCTCGACGCCCCCTACCTGGCGCACCAAAGATGTCGGGGAAACTGACCGCCCACGAACACCTATGGGACCGGAGCCCCTTCTACGTTGCGGTAAGGGAGCGGAGGGAGCACGGAGAGCAGATCGAGGAGCACACGCGGGCAGTTTTACCCAGGTTCGGGCCGCGCGGACGCGTAAAACCCTACTCCTGCTTTGGTTGTATTGAGTTCTTGGGCTCAGGGAGCTTGAAGATCTACAGTACCAGCTACACCGAGCGAGGGAGTGAGCGAGTTTCTGGGATCAAACCCCCTCTACGTTGTGCATGGGCCTCCTTTTATAGCTCAAAGGGGTCACCGACAGGTGTCAACGTAGAGGAGGGTAAAAGCGTAAAACTGGTGGTAGTTGTAACAGTGCATGAACAGTGTATGAACAGTGGTCTTCACCTAACTCTGACGGTGGGGGACAAGGTCATTGAATGCCCATCGCCGTCGCCCAAAAAGCGTCCGTCCATGCGTCTCCGTTCGCCACGGCGATAGCCTCGTCACCGCGGCTTGCCACCGTGTACCCCAGGCTGCACATCCATCTGCCACGTGCCCCTGGAAGGGCCCCAGGGCGACGCGTGACCAGATGAGCTGGAGCGCAGGCACACAGCATAAGCTTCCCCGGCAAGCACCTTGCCGGGGTCGCAACCTTGCCGGGCCCGGAAGCTTGCCGCTCTCCGAGCCCTGCCGGGGCGCATGATGCACCGCGATATACCTCCTTGAGGTGCCGTTCTTTTGGCCTTCCTGGCAAGCTCCTCTTGCCAGGGTCTTGTGCTGAAATGATAACTTTGAGCCTGGTGCGGCCTTCCCGGCAAGCTCCTCTTGCCGGGGTCTTGTCTCTTAACATGAATACCTTGTTCTTGAATGGTCTTCAAGGGGTCCAGAGTGGGCTTTGGCGGGCGCGTGGCGAGCCAGACCATGGGACGCTGCTACTGCCCGTGCACAAGTCGGGATACTAAGGTACCCCTACTTTAGTACACCGACAGTCACATGGGAATGTGAACTATGGGTGTTAATCACATGATGATGTGAACTATCTGTGTTAAATCACATGGCGATGTGAACTAGATTATTGACTCTAGTGCAAGTGGGAGACTGAAGGAAATATGCCCTAGAGGCAATAACAAAGCTGTTATTTTATATTTCCTCATATCATGATAAATGTTTATTATTCATGCTAGAATTGTATTAGTGGGAAACTTGATACATGTGTGGATACATAGACAAAACATCGTGTCGGGGATATACCCCGCGGTGTAACCCGGCCGGAAGTATGACCCGGCCGGACTTGGCGACTCACTAGTGACCTGCACTGACTGGACGACTCACTAAGTGACACGCCCGAGCCTGGTGACTCATGGGTGACCCGGCGAGCGGGTCAAAGGAACGACAAGACCCGGTGGCCTAGAAGGCGGTTTATGGAAGGCCGGTTTATGAGGAAAACACAAGGAATATTCTCCTACAAAGGAAGCAAGACTAGGACTCCACTTGTAATAGAGTAATCCTAATCCTACTAGGACTAGTCATGTAACCCGCCCCTCCAACATATATAAGGAGGGACAGGGCTCCCCAAAGAGGTACATGGAAAGAAGAAACAATCTCTAGGGCTAGATACAAAGAGCCAGCTTACCGGCGACCCTCTCGTGATGATAATGAGACCTAGCCACAAACAGCATGTAGGGTTGTTACCGGATGATGTTTCCCGGGGCCCGAAGGTGTATAAACCCTTGTCTTGTGTGGCTTTTCTTGATTCCGCTCAACCCCTCTCAACCTACCACATAGATGCGCGGCCTCACAACTAAGTTCTCACACTAGGACATCTGCCGTGACAATTCCATGACACATCGTGTCCCCAGTAAGCCTCTACTAGACTAGCTCGTTAATCAAAAGATGGTGAAGTTTCCTAACCATAGACATGTGTTGTTAGTTGTTGAATGGGATCACATCATTAGGAGAATGATGAGATGGACATGACCCATCCGTTAGCTTAGCACAATGATCGTTTAGTTTTATTGATATTGCTTTCTTCATGACTTATACATGTTCCTCTGACTATGAGATTATGCAACTCCCCAATACCGGAGGAACACCTTGTGTGCTATCAAATGTCGCAACGTAACTGGGCGATTATGAATATGCTCTACAGGTGTCTTCGAAGGTGTTTGTTGAGTTGGCATAGATCGAGAATAGGATTTGTCACTCCGAGTGTCGAAGAGGTATCTCTGGGCCGTCTCGGTAATACACATCATAATAAGCCTTGCAAGCAAATGACTAATGAGTTAGTCACGGGATGATGTATTATAGAACGAGTAAAGAGACTTGCTGGTAATGAGATTGAACTAGGTATGATGATACCGATGATCGAAATCTCGGGCAAGTAACATACCGATGACGAAGGGAACACCGTATGTTGTTATGCGGTTTGACCGATAAAGATCTTCATAGAATATGTAGGAGCCAATATGAGCATCCAGGTTCCGCTATTGGTTATTGACCGGAGATGTGTCTTGATTATGTCTATATAGTTCTTGAACCCATAGGGTCCGCACGCTTAACGTTCGATGACGATTTGCATTATGAGTTATGAGTATTTGGTGACCGAAGATTGTTCAGAGTCCCGGATGAGATCACCGACATGACGAGGAGTCTCAAAATAGCCGAGAGGTAAAGATTCATATATTGGAAGGTTGTATACGGACATCATAATGATTCCGGAGAAGTTCATGGATTTATTAGAGTACCGGGAGGCTATCGGAACCCCGAGAGAAGTTATTGGGTCTTATTGGGCCATAGGGGAGAAGAGGAGGCAGGCCAAGGGAGGAGCCGCACTCCCCCCGATGGAGTCCAAATTGGACTAGGGGAGGGGGCGGCACCCCCATTGCCCTTTCCTACTCCTTCTCCCTTTCCTTCTTTCCTACTCCGAGAAGGAAAGGGGAATCCTACTAGGACATGGGAGTCCTAGTAGGACTCCCCTCTTGGCGCGGCCCCTAGGGCCGGCCGACCTCCTCCACCTCCTCCTTTATATATGTGGGCATGGGGCACCCCAAAGACACACACGTTTCTCTTAGCCATGTGCGGTGCCCCCTCCACAGATTACACCTCAGATCATATTGTCGTGGTGCTTAGGTGAAGCCCTCCACGAATCACATCACCAACACCATCGCCACGCCGTCGTGCTGACAGAACTCTCCCTCGAGCCTTTGCTGGATCAAGAGCTCGTGGGACGTCATCGAGCTGAACATGTGCTGAACACGGAGGTGTCGTACGTTCGGTACTTGGACCGGTTGGATCGTGAAGACGTTCGACTACATCAACCGTGTTAACATAACCCTTCCGCTTTCGATCTATGAGGGTACATGGCCACACTTTCCCCATCTTGTTGCTATGCATCTCCTAGATAGATCTTTCGTGAGAGTAGGAAAGTTTTTGAAATTGCATGCTACATCTCCAACACTAAGGCCCATATCTTTCCCCGGGAGGTTCCGGTAACCTCTCCGGTACTCCGGTATGTACCCGATACACTCTGGAACCCTTCCGGTGTCTGAATACTACCTTCCAATATATCAATCTTTACCTCTCGACCATTTTGAGACTCCTCGTCATGTCCATGATCTCATCCGGGACCCCGAACAAACTTTGGTCACCAAAACACATAACTCATAATACCAATCGACATTGAACGTTAAGCGTGCGGACCCTACGGGTTCGAGAACTATGTAGACATGACCGAGACACATCTCCAGTCAATGACCAATAACGGAACCTGGATGCTCATATTGGCTCCTACATATTCTACGAAGATTTTTATCGGTCAAACCGCATAACAACATACGTCATTCCCTTTGTCATCCCTATGTTACTTGCCCGGGATTCGATCATCGGTATCATCATACCTAGTTCAATCACGTTACCGGTAAGTCTCTTTACTCGTTCCGTAATGCATCATCCCATAACTAACTCATTAGGCACATTGCTTGCAAGGCTTATAGGGATGTGCATAACTGGGAGGGCCTAGAGATACTTCTCCGATACACGGAGTGACAAATCCTAATCTTGATGTATGCCAACCCAACAAACACCTTCGGAGACACCTGTAGAGCATCTTTATAATCACCCAGTTACGTTGTGACGTTTGATAGCACACAAGGTGTTCCTCCGGTATACGGGAGTTAAATAATCTCATCATCAGAGGAATATGTATAAGTCATGAAGAAAGAATAGCAATAAAACATAACGATCATGCTAAGCTAACGGATGGGTCTTGTATATCACATCATTCTCCTAATGATGTGATCCCATTCATCAAATGACAACACATGTCTATGGTCGGGAAACTTAACCATCTTCGATTAACGAGCTAGTCAAGTAGATGCATACTAGGACACTTTGTTTTGTCTATGTATTCACACATGTATCAAGTTTCCAGTTAATACAATTCAAGCATGAATAATAAACATTTAATACAATTCAAGCATGAATAATAAACATTTTTCATGGTATAAGGAAATATAAATAACAACTTTATTTTTGCCTCTAGGGCATATTTCCTTCAGTCTCCCACTTGCACTAGAGTCAATAATCTAGTCCACATCATCTTGTGATTTAACACCAATAGTTCAGATCTTGATGTGATTAACACCCATAGTTCACATCGCCATGTGACCAACACCCAAAGGCTTTACTAAAGTCAATAATCTAGTTCACATCGCCATGTGATTAACACCCAAAGAGTACTAAGGTGTGATCATGTTTTTTCTTCGTGAGAGAAGTTTAGTCAACAGGTCTGTCACAATCAGATCCGTATGTATTTCGCAATTTTCTATGTCTACAATGCTCTGCATGGAGCTACGCTAGCTAATTTCTCCCACTTTCAATACGCATCCAGATTGAAACTTAGAGTCATCTGGATTAGTGTCAAAGCTTGCATCGGCATAATCCTTTACGATGAACTCTTTATCATCTCCAGAATCGAGAAACATTTCCTTAGTCCTCCAGTTACTAAGGATAATTTTGACCGCTGTCGAGTGATCTACTCCTGGATCACTATTGTAATTCCTTGCCAAACTCATGTGAAGGTGCACAATAGGTTTGGTACACAGCATGGCATACTTTATAGAACCTATGGCCGAGGCATAGGGAATGACTTTCATTATCTCTCTATTTTTCTGCTATGGTCGGGCTTTGAGTCTTACTCAACTTCTTACCTTATACCTCAGGCAATAACTCCTTCTTTGACTGATCCATTTTGAACTACTTCAAAATCTTTATCAAGGTATGTGTTTTGTGAATGTCCTATTGAGTGCCTTTGATCTATCCCTATAGATGTTGATGCCCAATATATAAGCAGCTCCACCGAGGCCTTCTATTGAAAAACTCCTTTTAAACAATCCATTATGCTTTCTAGAAAATTCTACATCATTTCCGATCAAGAACATGTCATTCACATATACTTATCTCAAATGTTGTAGTGCTCCCACTCACTTTCTTGTAAATACATGATTCACTGTAAGCCTGTATAAAACCATATGCTTTGATCACCTTATCAAAGCGAATACTCCAACTCCGAGATGCTTGCACCAGTCCATACATGGATCACTGGAGCTTACACACTTTGTTAGCACCTTTAGGATCAACAAAACCTTCTGGTTGCATCATATACAACTCTTCTTTGAGAAATCCATTAAGGAATGCAATTTTGACATCCATTTGCCAGATTTCATAATCACAAAATGTTGTAATTGCTGACATGATTCGGACAGACTTAAGCATCACTACGGGTGACTAGGTCTCATCGTAGTTAACTCCTTAAACTTGTCAAAAAACTTTCGCAACAAGTCGATCTTTGTAGACAGTGACATTACCATCAGCGTCTGTCTTCCGCTTGAAGATCCATTTATTCTCTATGGCTTGCCGATCATCGGGGAAGTCAACCAAAGTCCACACATTGTTCACATACATGGATCCCATCTCAGATTTCATGGCCTCAAGCCATTTTGCGGAATCTGGGCTCATCATCGCTTCCTCATAGTTCGTAGGTTCTTCATGGTCTAGTAACATGACTTCCAGAACAGGGTTACTGTAACACTCTGGTGCGAAACATACTCTGGTTTACCTACGAGGTTCGGTAGTAACTCGATCTGAAGTTTCACGATCATCATCATTAGCTTCCTCACTAATTGGTGTGGCATCATGGGAACAATTTTGTGTGATGAGCTAATTTCCAATTCAAGAGAAGGTACAATTAGCTCATCAAGTTCTACTTTCCTCCCACTCACTTCTTTCAGAGAATCTCCTTCTCTAGAAAGGATCCATTCTTAGCAACAAAGATCTTGCCTTTGGATCTGTGATAGAAGGTCTACCCAACTGTTTCTTTTCAGTATCCTATGAAGATGCATTTATCCGATTTGGGTTCGAGCTTATCAGGCTGAAGCTTTTTCACATAAGCATCACAACCCCAAACTTCAAGAAACGAGAGCTTAGGTTTCTTTCCAAACCATAGTTCATACGGTGTCGTCTCAACGGATTTAGATGGTGCCCTATTTAACGTGAATGCAGCTATCTCTAATGCATAACCCCAAAACGATAGTGGTAAATCTGTAAGAGACATCATAGATCGCACCATATCTAATAAAGCACGGTTATGACGTTCAGACACACCATTACGCTATGGTGTTCCAGGTGGCATGAGTTGCGAAACTATTCCACATTGTTTTAAATGAAGACCAAACTCGTAACTCAAATATTCGCCTTCGCGATCAGATCGTAGAAACTTTATTTTCTTGTTATGATGATTCTCTACTTCACTCTAAAATTCTTTGAACTTTTCAAATGTTTCAGACTTGTGTTTCATCAAGTAGATATACCCATATTTTCTCAAATCATCGGTGAAGGTCAGAAAATAACGATACCCGCCGTGAGCCTCAACACTCATCGGACCGCATACATCTGTATGTATTATTTCCAATAGGTCATTGGCTCGCTCTATTGTTTCGGTGAACGGAATTTTAGTCATCTTGCCCATGAGGCATGGTTCGCAAGCATCAAATGATTCATAATCACGTGATTCCAAAAGTCCATCAGCATGGAGTTTCTTCATGCGCTTTACCCCAATATGACCTAAACGGAAGTGCCACAAGTATGTTGCACTATCATTGTATCCTCTGCATATTTTGGCTTCAATATTACGAATATGTGTATTACTACGATCGAGATTCAATAAACCATTCACCTTGAGTGTATGACCATAGAAGGTTTTATTCATGTAAACCGAATAACAATTATTCTCTGACTTAAATGAATAATCGTATTGCAATAAACACGATCAAATCTTGTTCATGCTCAACGCAAACACCAAATAACATTTATTTAGGTTTAACACTAATCCCGACAGTATAGGGAGTGTGCGATGATGATCGTATCAATATTGGAACTACTTCCAACACACATCGTCACCTCACTATCTTAGCTTGGTGATAGTGACTAGAGAATTATGTCAAACACTATCTTATCTAAAAGATTAACTCCCACTTGATTCAAGCGATTGTAGTGCTCAGACATTCTGAGCACATGCTCACTGGCTGAGCTATTCTCCTCCATATTGTAGGCAAAGTATTTGTCAGAGGTCTCATACCTCTCGACATGGGCATGAGTCTGAAATACCAATTTCAGCTCTTGGAACATCTCATATGCTCTGTGGCGTTCAAAACGTTTTTGAAGTCCCGGTTCTAAGCCGTAAAGCATGGTGCACCAAAATATTATGTAGACATCATATTGAGCTTTGCCAAACGTTCATAACATTTGCATCTGCTCTTGCAATAGGTATGTCACCTAGCGATGCATTAAGGACATAATACTTCTGTGTAGCAATGAGGATAATCCTCAGATCAGGAACCTCTTCCACATCATTGCTACTAACATCTTTCAACTTAGTTTTCTCTAGGAACATATAGAAAACATAGGGGAGCTACAACGTGAGCTATTGATCTACAACATAATTTGCAAATACTAGCAGGACTAAGTTCATGATAAATTAAACTTCAATTAATCATATTACTAAAGAACTCCCACTTAGATAGACATCCCTCAAGTCATCTAAATGATCACGTGATCCAAATCAATTAAACCATGTCCGATCATCACATGAGACGGAGTAGTTTTCAATGGTGAACATCTTATGTTGATCATATCTACTACATGATTCACGCTCAACCTTCCGGTCTCCAGTGTTCCGAGGCCATGTCTGTACATGCTAGGATCGTCAAGTTTAACCCAAGTATTCTGGACGTGCAAAACTTTCTTACACCTGTTGTATGTGAACGTAGAGCTTATCACACCTGATCATCACATGGTGTGTCGGCACGATGAACTGTCACAACGGTGCATACTCAGGGAGAACACTTGTACCTTGAATTTTTTAGTAAGGGATCATCTTATAATGCTACCGTCGTTCTAAGCAAAATAATATGCATAAAAAGATAAACATCACATGCAATCATAATATACGAGATGATATGGCCAACATCATATTGTGCTTTTGATCTCCATCTCCAACGCATCGTCATGATCTCCATCATCACCGGATTGACACATGATCTTTATCGTAGTGTCGTGGTCGTCTCGCCAACAATTGCTTCTACTACTATCGCTAACTCATAGTGATAAAGTAAAGCAATTACATGGCGTTCGCAATTCATACAATAAAGAGACAACCATAAGGCTCCTGCCGGTTGCCGATAATTTACAAAACATGATCATCTCATACAATAACGTATAACTCATCACATCTTGACCATATCACATCACAACATGCCCTGCAAAAACAAGTTAGACGTCCTCTACTTTGTTGTTGTAAGTTTTACGTGGCTGCTACAGGCTTCTAGCAAGAACCGTTCTTACCTACGCATCAAAACCACAACGATTTTTGGTCAAGTGTGCTGTTTTAACGTTCAACAAGGACCGACCGTAGTCAAACTCGATTCAACTAAAGTTGGAGAAACAGACACCCGCCTGCCACCTGTGTGCAAAGCACGTCGGTAGAACCAGTCTCATGAACGCGGTCATGTAATGTCATTCCGGGCCGCTTCATCCAACAATACCACCGAATCAAAGTAAGACGTTGGTGGTAAGCAGTATAACTATTATCGCCCACAACTCTTTGTGTTCTACTCGTGCATATCATCTACACATAGACCTGGCTCTGATATCACTGTTGGGGAGCGTAGAATGCAATTTCAGAAATTTCCCTACGCTCACGCGAGATCTATCTAGGAGATTCATAGCAACGAGATGGGAAGAGTATGTCTACGTACCCTCGTACACCGAAAGTGGAAGTGTTCTATTAACACGGTTGATGTAGTCGAACGTCTTCACGATCCAACCGATCCCAGTATCGAACATACGACACCTCCGTGTTCCGCACACGTTCAGCTCGATGACGTCCGTCGAGCTCTTGATCCAGTAGAGGGTCAAGGGAGAGTTCCATCAGTACGACGGCGTGGCGACGGTATTGGTGATGTGATCCGTGCAAGGCTTCGCCTAAGCATGTGGGGACCCCGACTTATGAGTCGAGATCACCGAATGCACGTGGACAGTGATCCCAGAGATCAATGCTCACTGAACACACAGAAGCTGAATAACAAGAGTCTTACATCCATACATACCGTCTTACACAAATTATGACCATTATGGCCAAGTCTTACATAGATAATGCCTCATGGGCTGAATAGCAATTAAACTCGAATAGCGAAACTCTTCGTAGATAAGTAGAACCCATGCCATCTGCCTTAACCTTACAGGCATTCTGACTGGGAAAGCGTCCTAGTTCGCATGTTCGTCTCCATATAATTGTTCTTCAAATTCCTGCTCTTCCATGCCTGGCCAATTAAATAACCAGTGGAAAGCCAATGAGTACTTTGAATGTACTCGCAAGCAACCCATGTTTTTGGAACAAGTATGACAAGGTATGAAATAGCACTAAATAGGGTATGTTTGCAGAAAGAAAATTTGTGGTTGCAATGACATGAACTACCTTTTTAGTGAAGCATGCATCATAGGAGAATAGGTTACAAATATCAACATAACCAAGTTATGATCCCTTTCATCTTGTCAAGTCTTTTTAACTTAATTCAAACGGTGCTTCCACACACTCACACACACACACGGTTTCACAAACATTGGACGTAGCCCAAGTGCGGTTACCCAACTGTCCTTAGCCGTGGACACGGCTATTCGAATAGTTTTACACTCTGCAGAGGTTGCACACTTTACCCACTAGATCCGGGGAACTTCCGTGTCATCCACGACCCGCAGTACCTCAAGTACCCGGGGTAAGCTCCCGATCACTATCTTTCCCTAGACAACACTAACATGGAGTCCACTCGATTGGTAGTAACCCCCGTGCCCAACATTTCACATCTTAATATTGTGGAGCCTCGCTCCCATATCACATACCTCTGGCACGGGGTACCAACGGTGTGTTCGGTGCCATGTGAAAACAGTCATGACCGCCTATCCAAGCACGACCCCGTCCCGAGAGTGACCTCATGTCACCCCCATCACTAGTAAAGCGGGCACCATGCTAGTATCGTCCTAGGTAATCAATAATGCCCTTTCCCATATAAGGGTAGAGTGGTTGCGCATGTAAGGTTGGAATAATGGTCGCAACTTAAACCAATCCGTTTGAAAAACATCACACACACTTGCCTCGGTACACCACTTCGTCATCAAGTTGTTACCCAACTCATCATCTCCCTCGGGCATAAGTGACACCCGACGGGGTTTTCGAAAGAGTCTTTTGAAAGTACGATGCTTCCACCATTATGCATATTCCCGTTCCACTTGCATAGCCACTACCATAGTAACCTATCTACTCCCACCCGCATAACCCTCATAAGAAGGTAGGGTCATGCTTGATGCAAGTTTCAATATGAAAGAAACAAGGTGACCCACACAAGTGGTCATTATCTCAACATGATTCTGGTGCATTGACAATAAGTGCTATGTGACATGCGTAGGAAAAAGGGGGGTTTCATAGACATGGTCAAAGGGCTGCTTGCCTTGGTTGGTTTGGTCTTCAAAGCCTTCAAGTCCTTCTCCATCTTCTTCTTCAGCAACTTCGTCAAACACAATATCTAATCGTCGTAATAAAATAACGAGAAAATAAGACAATAATAAAAACAGAAAAATCAAAGTGCTCAGAAAAATGTCAACCTATTTTTTATAAAATGCTAGAAGGAAAACTAAGAGGGAAAAAATTCTTAGTTTTGGATTTGGAGAGACAAAATAGGGTGAATGGATTTTTGAACAGAGGTTATATTGTTCAAATTTGATTTTTAATTTGAACAGTATAGAAAAAGTTTTGGAACATGTGTGAAAGTTACACCATTAAATAGGTTGGAATATTACAAGATTTTAGGAGTTGGAATAAATTAATTTGGATGATTATTTTATCCTGTAGATTTATTTGAAAAATCTACAAAAAATAAAAGGAAAAAGGCTACTATGCAACTAGGCCAGAACGGCCTCAGCGCACAGGCCGAGAGGGTTTTCGGCCGGGCGAGCCGAGCGGCGCGTGCGTGTCAGGTTTAAACCTGACGGGCGGGGACCAGTGGCCAGTGGGAGAGAGGGGAGGCGAGAGGGATGGGAGGCTGACATGCGGGGCCCGCCTGTCATCCCTAACCCCCGTCCAAAGGGCCGGCGAGCTCACCGGCGGCGATGCAGGGCACGGCAGGGCGAGCTGAGTGCAGGGATGGAGTCATCGTGAAGTCGCCGGAGCTGTCGGGTTCGCCGGCGACGAGGTTTCACGACGGAGAGGTGTCGGGTGGTGGTTGCTTTGGCCGTTTCCAACTGCAACAGAGAGGGGAAAGAGAGGGGAAAGGGTCAGTGAGGCTTGGCGGTTCTAGATCGAGGCTCAGGGATAGCGGGGACGGCTCGTACCAAGCGGACGATGGTGAGCCGCCGCGGCGGAGCTCGAGCTCGATCTCGAGCTCGAGAGCTTCTGGGAGAGAGCTAGGAGTGTATGGGGTGTTTGAGCTTGGCCAGAGGCGAGTGATGGAGGGGAGAGGGCTCGGGGATGCCTTTATATAGGCGAGCGGCGGTCCACCGAGGAGGTGTGCGCCGGCGAGCTCGTTGTGGTCGCTACAGGCCACGGGGGCTCGTCGGGGCGTGTCTAGGGTGCTCGTGGGCGTGGTTCACGTCCAGAGAAGGGAAGGGAAGGAGCGGGGGAAGGCTCCAGAGGCTCGCGCATGTGAGACTGGAGATTAGAGCTCGCGGGCGGCCAGCGCGCGTGCGATGGAGGCCATAGGAGGGATAAGGAGGAGGGGGACAGGGCCGTGGCGTGTCGCAGACGTCGAGGCGCCTTGGCTGGCGCGAGGGGGAGGCTATAGCACAAATGGCCGGCATGGCATTCTTTGTGCCCTGTGGCCGTGGCCACCAGTGTCTAGAGGATAAGGGAGGCAATAAACAACATGGCATTGGTGTTGGATGCTCTGGAGGGCCTCTAGAAGGAGAGAGGGCTGAGAGAGAAGGGTGAAAATAGCTGTCCAGAGATGTAAAATGGGGTTTTACCCCCCTCAATCAGTGAGCTGTGGTGCAGCCATTGTTGCTAGAGGTAGAAGGGGTCTTGGGGCTGCTGTGGTAAGAACCTGAGGTAAGGGGAAATAGTGGAAGGTGTCAAAACAAAGGTTTTGGTAAAACATCACAAGGTGTTTGATGATGTTTTGGGCAAGTAAATGGGTTTCATTTGGCATGAGACTCCACAGGATGAAATGGCACATATAATTTGGCCCTTTCACCAAATTAGAGCTCATTTGGGCAAAGTTGTCAATGCAACTTTTGTAAGCCCTAGAAATCAACAGAAATGGATTTTCCAAGACTTAGTTAAGCAAATCATCCCTTCTTGATGCACAACTTGGTGTAGTGTCATCATTTGGGGTTGTGGGCTTGTCCACGAAATTTGGGGTCACAAGTAAAAAGTTGGTAATGTAAAGTTGTTCAAATTTGAATATGAACATAAATGATTTTGGGGCACTCTGATCAAGTTACCCTTCTCCATAACTTGTGCCATTTGGTCTAGATGCATAATTAGACCATTTTAGCATGTGTACCAAGTTTCGGAGCATTTGGACAAGTTTGGCAATGTAAAGTTGCTCAAACTTCAAAATGGACAGAAATGGTTTTGAGAGGATTTGATGATGTTTTATTGCTCCCCAAAGCATGAGGCTTGACAAGATCATCAAATATGTCATATTTGACATGATAAAATTTCCTTGGAATTTTTAGAGAATATTTCCTTTGTAAATATTTCATAAGCTTGAAATATTCAGAAATGGTTTCTCAGGGATTTGCCCAATATTTTGAACATGACCATGTGTTGAAACTCTTATATATCGACAATATATGTCCTAAGAGTCTCTCTGAATTTTGGCAAACATTTTTGAAATAGTTTAATAATTTTTACCTATTAAAGACCATTTCTGGCCTAAAGAAAAAGCCTTTAAATAAAATAGGAAAATAACTTTTAAAATTATACTTTTTTGGTTTTGGGGAGTCCTATACCTAATAGGATTCAAACATACCATTCCAAAGATTTTTATCACCCTAAATCAAGTACTTGCAGTGCAAATCTCAAGTCAGGGGTTTTTGGAAAACTAATTTTTGAAAATACTTTTTGGCCAAAATATTTTTATAAGAATATACTATAATGTCCTATACACATGGTATGATCATTGGGCAGAAGTTTGGGGTGAGGAGATGAAGCATAGAAGGTGAGGCTATGTTGACTTTTAAAGAGCACTTGAAATCAGAGAGAGTAAAACTCAATTCCAAATTAAAAGCCAAATGATGCAAAAAGTTTTTGTTTGTCCAAATTTTCATCTTTATTAATGCAATAACCATGTTACAAAATGCAGGGTGTAGCAGACCTACCCCCCTTACAAGAATCTCGTCCCCGAGATTCCTAAACTAGGCTTTAAAAGAGATCGAGATACTCGGTTCTAAGATAGTCTTCACGTTCCCAGGTTGCTTCTACTTCCGTGTGGTTGCTCCACTGGACCTTGAAGTACTTGATGGCGCGGCTTCGCGTTCGTCGTTCTGCTTCATCCAAAATGTAAATGGGCCTCTCACGGTAGGTCAAATCAGGCTGAAGGTCAGTGGCTTGGTGATCGACATCCTTGTAGAGATCAGGCTTGTCCGGGACTTGGAGACACTTCCGGAGTTCTGACACGTGGATACGTTGTGCACCGGATAGCTCAGGTGGTAGTTCCAACTAGTAAGCCACTTCTCCTCGTCAGTCGGTGATCTTGAAGGGGCTAATATATCTTGGTGCAAGTTTCCCCTTGACATGGAAACGCTTGGTTCCCTTCAGAGGAGTTACATGCAGGTACACATGGTCTCCAACACGGAAACTCATGTATCGGCGACGTGAATCGGCGTAGCTCTTTTGTCTCGACTTGGCGGCCTTCAAACATTCTCCGACTAGTTGGACTTGCTCTTCTGCTTCGCGGAGAACATCTGGTCCAAAGACTAGCCCTTCATCGGTTTCTGACCAGTTGAGGGGTGTGCGACACTTGCGTCCGTACAACACCTCAAATGGTGCTATCTGAAGGCTCGACTGATAACTGTTGTTATAGGAGAACTCGGCAAAAGGGAGGCAATCTTCCCACTTGGCTCCATATGCTAAGACACAGGATCGGAGCATGTCTTCGAGTATTTGATTTACTCACTCTGTCTGTCCTCCAGTTTGCGGGTGAAAAGCGGTGCTAAATGACAACTTGGTTCCCAAGGCTTCTTGGAATCTTTTCCAGAACCATGAAGTAAACTGAGTCCCTCTGTCGGCGTACTGGGAACCAGGGTACCCAGACTTGCCTGTCTGCGGGCCGCGGCGCGTTCCTCCACACGGCCTGGCATGGCCCAGCTGATCGACCAGCTGCTCAAGACCCTCGCGAGGGGCCAGGCCTCGCGATGAGAACGACGTCAAGACCTCCTCAGGAGCGTCCTTGGCAAGACATTCCAGAGGGGGGGGGAATCCAAGGCCAAGCCTGCCTTAGGACGAGGCAGTGATGTCAGCAGTGATGCACCACACCAGCGGGTGCCAGCGTCCGCCAGCGACACAGTTGCCATTTCGGTGCAAAGGGGACAGCGCAGCCGTTGGTTCCTGAGGACCGGGGCAAAGGTTTCCTTATTGGTGCAACAAGACCGAATACCGCAAGGACAACAAGAAGGATGTCATCATCGAGCCCACTACCGCGTCATTGCCTGATCCTTTTGCAGGCGAAGACTGCTTTTGTCAGGGTAGGAACGTCCTTGTGTTCCCGCTCAAAATGGCCGTTGTGGAACCCCTTCCCGCCTAAACATTTCGGGGGAAGAGGACCGTGGCCGCCTATATAAGTAGCTAGGATTTCCAATGAGAGGGGGATCGGCTCATACGCTTGACCACCGCACAAGGATCAAGAACACTAGCCTCCTGATCCTCCCGAGCTCGCCTCCTGAGCTCAGGAACCCTTGTAATAGTTCATACTCTAGCTCACCCGGAGCATATCCACCAAAGCAGGAAGTAGGGTCTTACACCTCGCGGTGACACGAACCTAGATAAACTCTTGTGTGTTTGTTCATTGTCTACATGAATCCTTCCACCGAAACGAGAGCGAGGCGCTAGGTAGACGTGAGTGGGAGAGATCTTCGCTCACGCCCCTGTGTTCGAACTTAACGGGTTTTGCAGAGCCCTGAATCCGACATTTGGCGCGCCAGGTAGGGGGCGTGTCAAAATCTCGCCTCTCCGACGACCTCGCTTCCCCTCTCCGGTGCGGCGCCTCTATGATGGCTGCGGCCAGCCACAACCGTGTGGGGGCTGGCTCCTCCCTAGCCGACCCGGCAGCATCAGCGGGCCGCACCACCGGTGCGCGCCCCGCCTCATTCTTCCACGACACTACTACCGGCCAAGCCACTGGAGGATGGCCTGCACCCCCACTCCCGCTTCCTGTGGCCTCGCCGGTCGCGCTCTTGGTGGGGCGGTGGCGGGCCCAGTACCGGCCGTCCGCCGAAACCCGCACCACGCGAACGGTCCACAACTGCGAGCTATGGGGCGTCAGCTCCAAGAGGCGGCCTTGCCGCGGGGTCGCCTGCATCCTTGGTGCGTCTCAAGCACCAGCGTCTGCTCGGCACACCAAGTCGCACTTTTGGCAGGTTGGAGCTGCTGCCTAGCCGCGAGAGGGCTTGCGGGCGCAGGACATGCCGGAGCTCGCCATCACCTTTTGCCCCGGCGACCTCGCCCCCGAAGTGGCTGGCATGGGCGTTCTCCCCACGGTACGCATGCCTACTATCTGCGGGGTGGTCGTGACAAGAACCCTCATCGACGGCGGCACCGGCCTCAACATCCTCTCTCCCGAAGCCTTCGGTCACCTGCCTCTGTCCTATAGGCATCTCCTTCCCACCAAGCCCTTCTCGAGGGCCGCGGTCTCAGCCGTCCTGCTCGGCCAGATCCGCCTCCCGGTCACCTTCGGCACACCGGCTAACTACCGGACTGAGCTCATCAATTTCGACGTCGCACCCATTCGCTTACCATACAACGCCGTCCTCGGCTTCCCTGCCCTAGCAAAGTTCATGGCGGCAACTCACCCGGGCTACAACGCCGTCAAGATGCCCGGGAGTAGCGGCGTCATCACCGTCAAAGGGGATCCTAAGGCCGCCCTGCAGGTCCTCGGGCCCGCGTACAAGGCCGCCGCTGCCGCAGCTCTCCCGACGGTGAAGGGGGCTCCGGAGCCTCCGGAGGCCGCGCCTACCAAGAAGAAGCAGCTCTTTTCTCAGGACCCCGCCGAGACGAAGCAAGTGCCTGCCAACGAAGAAGGCTCAGGAGCCACCTTCACCATCGGCACGGGCATGGTCCCGAACAAGAGGCAGCGCTGGTTGGCTTCCTTAGAGCCAACAAGGATGTGTTCGCCTGGAAGGCCGCAGATTTGGTCGGGGTGCCAAGGCATGTCATTGAGCATCACCTCACGGTGTGCCCCAATGCGTGCCCCATCAAGCAGAAGGCACGAATACATGCCCCAGATAAGCAAGCCTTCATCGTCCAGGAGGTTAGGAAGCTGGAGAAGGCTGGTGTCATACGGGAGGTACGGCACCCGGAGTGACTGGCCAACCCCGTCATCGTCCCGAAGAAAGGTGGCAAAGAACGCATGTGCGTCGACTTCACGAGCCTCAACAAGTTCTGCCCTGAAGACCCCTTCCTTCTTCCGCGCATCGACCAAATCATGGATTGGACGGCGAGTGCGACATACTCTGCTTCCTCGACGCATTCTCGGGCTACCACCAAATCAAGATGGCGGTGGAAGACGTGGAGAAGACGGCGAACCTGATCCCATGCGGGGTCTATTGCTACACCTGCATGCCCTTCGGGCGGAGGAACGCGGGCACTACCTTCCAACGTCTGATGCACATCACCCTCGGCCCTCAGCTCGGGAGGAATGCAGAGGCCTACGTCGACGACATAGTGGTGAAGACCAAAGAGGCCACGACCCTCACTCAGGACATAGAAGAAACATTCGCCAACCTGCGCAAGGTGAAGCTGTGCCTCAACCCGAAGTAGTGCATGTTCGGCGTACCCTCCGGAAAGTTGCTAGGGTTCCTGGTTTCGCACCGAGGCATTGAGGCCAACCCAGAGAAGATCAAGGCCATCGAGAAGATGAGGCCACCCACAAACCTGAAGGAGATGCAGAAGCTCGCCAGGTGTGTGACATCCCTAGGGCGCTTCATCTCTAAGCTCGGGGAATGCGCCCTCCGGTTCTTCAACCTCATGAAGAAGAAGAGGCCCTTTGAGTGGACTCTGGAAGCCGACGCTGCTTTCCAGGCACTCAAGAAGTACCTCACCAGCTCGCCGGTCATGGTAGCACCACAACCCCTGGAGCCCATGACGATCTACCTCGCTGCAACGCCTCATTCCGCCAGCGCAGTGCTGGTCGTGGAGCGCGAGGAAAAGCTCCGGATCGCAAGGCCACGAGGCGGCTCCGCACCCTCAGGACCCACTCCGCCCCCTGACACGGCCTCAGAGGCAGACTCGACCACAGGCACCGACGGCCCCGCCGCTCAGCAAGACGCTCCTGAGGCTCCAGAGGCGCCAGCGGACCCTGCTGTGCCGACCCTCGTGGAGCACCCGGTATACTTCATCAGCACAGTACTACGCAATGCGCGTTCATGTTACCCGATGCCCCAGAAGCTGCTTCTGGCACTCCTCGTCGCCTCCAGGAAGCTGCGCCACTACTTCCAAGGTCACCCCATCAAGGTTTTCTCGTCGTACCCCCTCGAGAAGGTGCTACGGGGCCCAAATGTCGTCGAGAGGGTCGCCAAGTGGAACATCGAGCTTCAAGCATTCCAGCTAGAATTCAGCACCACGCGGGTGATCAAAGGAGTAGCTCTGGCAGATTTCGTGGCAGAATGGACTGATGCGCCCGAGCGGGGTGCCAACGAAGACCGTTCCCTGGCCCCCGGCGATGAAGCCCTAGACGGATGGGTGGTGTACTTTGATGGCACCTTCTCACGCCTCGGCGCGGGGGCTAGCGTCGTGCTGGTATCCCCCACTCAGGATAAGTTGTATTACGATGTGCACCTCTGCTTCCAGCAGGGCGAGAAGGTCTCCAACAACATTGCCGAGTACGAGGGCCTGATTGCCGGGCTCAAGGCCACCGCTGCGCTAGGGGTCAAGCGTCTCACCATCAGGGGCGATTCGCATCTCCTCGTCGATTTCTCCAACAAAAAGTACAAGCCCAAGGATGAATACATGGGAGCATACCTGGAGGAAGTGCGCAGGATGGGGAAGCGGTTCCAAGGGCTGGAAGTGCAGCACGTGCCGCGAGGCACCAATAAAGAAGCGGACGACATCGCCAAGCGAGCCTCCAGGCGGGAGCCCCAAAGGCCAGGCGTCTTCGAGGAGCACCTACTCAAGCCATGAGCAGCACCATCAGTACCCGAGCCGGCTTCCCCTCGGCAAGGGCTACCAATAGCGCCTCCAAACGGTGCCCCGCCCTGCGGACCACCATCCGGAGCTCGCCTGTTGCTCGTTGCGGAGCCCGAGGAGGGGTGCTGGACCCAAGAACTCAAGATGTACCCGCAACATGATGCCCTACCAAACAAGGAAGAAGACGCAGAATGCATGGTCCGACAGGCCTCTGCCTACTACATCCAAGATGGCGAACTCTACAGGAGGTGCCCCAACGACGTCTCACTAAGGTGCATCTCGAGGAAGCAAGGGCGCGAGCTACTAGCTGATATCCATGGTGGGGACTGTGGTCACCACTCATCGTCACGCACCCTCATGGGCAAGGCCTTCTGCAGCAGCTTCTATTGGCCCATGGCGCTCAACGACGCCACGGAGCTCGTGCGAGCCTGCGAGTTATGCCAGTTTCACGCCAAGCAAATCCAGCAGCCAGCGCAAGGCCTCCAGACGATACCGCTCTCCTGGCCCTTTGCAGTCTAGGGATTGGACATCCTAGGTCCTTTCCCTCGGGCCGCAGGGGGCTACCGCTTCTTGTACGTCGCCATCGACAAGTTCACCAAGTGGGCGGAAGTGGAGCCTGTTCGCACCATCCCAGTTTGGTCAGCTCTCAAGTTCATCCAAGGCCTCGTGAGGCGATTCGGGGTCCCCAACCGCATCATCACGGATAACGGTTCACAGTTCACAAGCAATCTCTTAAGGTCATATTGTGCTAACCTTGGAACACAGATCTGCTATGCTTCGGTGGCCCACCCCAGGAGCAACGGCCAGGCCGAGCGTGCCAACGCGAAAGTCTTGCGTGGCCTCAAGACGCGTAGCTTCAAGAAGAAGCTCGAGGCTTACGGCAGGGGCTGGATTGACGAACTCCAGTTCGTGTCGTGGTCAATCCAAACCACTGCCAGCAAACCTATGGGCGAGACTCCCTTCTTTCTCGTCTATGGGGCGGAGGCGGTCCTCCCTCAGGAGGTCAAGCATCGCTCCCCACGGGTCTTGGCCTTCGATGAGGAATGCCAGGACGCCGCCTGGCGGATGGACCTCGTGCTCGGCGAGGAGGGCTGCCGCCAGGCTGCCCTCATCGCAGCGCGTTACCAGCAGGCGCTGCGGCGGTACCACTGCCGCAGCGTCCGCATGAGAACACTTGAAGTTGGGGACTTGGTCCTGAGGCGGGTCCTCTCCCGTGAAGGGCCGCACAAGCTCTCGCCCATGTGGGAGGGCCCGTTCAGAATTGCCCGTGTCCCTAGGCCTGGTGCTGTGCGCCCGGAGACGCAGGATGGGATACCTATCCAGAATTCCTGGAACATCGAGCACCTTAGGAGGTTCTATCCATAATCAAGGCTCCGTGCCCGTAAAGGTCTCCGCCCATGACACTCTCACATAATAATGAGTTGGGGCTATACACGCCTCGGAGTCTCCTGTGCGTTGCCTACGGGCCCTTAGACGGGGCTCCCACCCACGCCCCAGTGGCAGTCCTTAGCTCCGCGCTAGGAAGAAGACGTAGTGTAGGGGTCGGACACGACCCTTTTCCTTTTTTTGCTTCGTGTTTGGCTGTCAGCCATTTCTACTTCCTTGGCTATCAGCCCTTCCTCTACCCCATGCTATGAAGTTCTCGTGTTTCTCGCGCTTCTTGCGTTTCGTTGAGAGTTTTGTGTTTGGATCTTTCTCACCGGCTTTATGTTCAACTTTGCCACTCGCTCTCCTTCATGCACCTCGCGCGTGGGGGCTGGGGCACGGTCGGTCACCGGACCTCGTCCGTCGTGGCCCCGTGACCTCGCCTGCTCAAGCCTGCTCAGGCTCTGGCGCCGGGCAGCTCAGTCCGTGCAACCTACCTACCGAGCTGCTCAGGCTTTAGTGCTCTAACCCGCGCTCGACAGTCTCAGCAGATTTCAGCGATTGACCCCCGCTCGGGGGCTGTACGAGTTGGACCCGGCCACCTCCTCACGACCCGAAGGGGCTCATGATGCCAGAGTCGGGAGGACTCTGCCTCAGGATGATAGTCCGCATAAAAGCTAAGTGACTTCATTTAAGCAACAAAAGCATGACGACGAGTTCTCTCTTCTTACATACATCGCAACCCATTACATGCCTCCTCAAGGCAACTTGAAACTTTGATGCAGAAAAAAACATGAAGAAGGGAGAAGAAGCAGAAGTCGCTCCCGCTCAGTGAGAATCCTCTGGCTCCTCCAGCTTCACCGAGCCACAGCGGCGCGGCGATCCCCTCCCCATGCGGTACCGAGCTCGGCGGCGTGGTGGTTCGTCGCGGCCGCCACTGCTGGAGGAGCTGCTGCTGCCAGAGAGGCGGACCTCACGACGCCTAGGACTGAGGCCGTCTCCGGAGGAGGAATTGCTCCTCTAGGCGTCTTCGCCCTCCTCGTCGTCAGCCTCGGGACATCACCCAAGGCACCTCCCTTCCTCTCAGAAGACCCTGAAGAACAGCGTAGAGACGCCATCGTACCTGAAGTGGAGCGCACACCTCCCCTGCAGCTGGCGCGTGCGGGCAAACGACTGACAGCCAAGCTCCAAGAACACATCGCCCGAGGGAGCCACCTCGACCTCCACCCAGGATGCGCCGCTACAACAACCGTCGGCCTGCAGCCATATGTCCCCAAGGCCTCCGGCCGGGAGCACGTCGCCAAATGAGCGGGGAAGCCCGAGCCACGAGCCACCGGGCCTCTCCGCCCGCACCATGAACTCCGACAAGACATTGAAGGAATGAAACTGTTGGCGCGGAGGGTGCACAACTAGCAGGCGCCTTTGCGCGCCCCCTCTTACTCCACGGCCGCGACCACCTTCGCCACGGGAGGACACCCGGTGCTGCACACCGGCGGCCACAACAAAACTCAAAGGGCCGCGCCCGCCTCCTCGAGAAGATGTTGCAGGCGCGTCGACGTGCTTGCGGGGACGGCCGCGACCCCTCTTCGGTGGCAGCGAGACTAGATTCTTCGGGGTCTTCTCCTTCTCCGCGGCGGACGGCTTCCTCGGCGGCGCCATGAAGATCTTGCGATGGGGAGGAGGACCGAAGGACAAGCAAGGGGAAGACGGTGTTGGCTTGAAAATGGCTTGGGGGCTTTCTCCCCTAGCCCCATTTATAGGGCGGAGGAGCCCAACCGCCAGCCAATGGTGTCGCAGCCATTACTCCCTCGTCACCTGCACCAAGGAGTTGTCAAGTCGCATGATCGCCAAGGTTGCGTGGGAAGTGGAGCCACCACGTCCCATCCAACAAATCGCGCGCCAACTTGGCCCGCAGCCTTTTTAGGGCCCGCGGTGCTTCGTCCTCGCCTAAAGGCTTCGCCCCAAGGTCAACTCCGCGCGCGCCTTGGGCCCGGGGGCTACTGTCGGTGTACTGGGAACCAGGGTACCCAGACTTGCCTGTCTGCGGGCCGCGACGCGCTCCTCCACACGGCCTGGCACGGCCCAGCTGATCCACCAGCTGCTCAAGACCCTCGCGAGGGGCCAGGTCTCGCGAGGAGAACGACGTCAAGACCTCCTCGGGAGCGTCCTCGGCAAGACGTTCCGGAGGGGCAGAGAATCCAAGGCCAAGCCTGCCTCAGGAGGAGGCAGTGATGTCAGCAGTGACGCACCGCGCTAGCGGGTGCCAACGTCCGCCAGCAGCACAGTTGCCATTTCGGTGCAAAGGGGACAGCGCAGCCGTTGGTTCCCGAGGAGCGGGGCAAAGGTTTCCTCATTGGTGCAACAGGACCAAATACCGCAAGGACAACAAGAAGGATGTCATCGTCAAGCCCACCACCGCGTCATCGCCTCATCCTTTTGTAGGCGAAGACTGCTTTTGTCAGGGTAGGAATGTCCTTGTGTTCCCGCTCAAAATGGCCGTTGTGGAATCCCTTCCCGCCTAAACATTCGAGGGAAGAGGATCGTGGCCGCCTATATAAGTACCTAGGATTCCCACTGAGAGGGGGATCGGTTCATACGCTTGACCACCGCACAAGGAGCAAGAACACTAGCCTACTAACCCTCCTGAGCTCGTCTCCTAAGCTCAGGAACCCTTGTAATAGTTCATACTCTAGCTCACCCAGAGCCAATCCACCAAAGCAGGAAGTAGGGTCTTACACCTCGCGGTGGCCCGAACCTGGATAAAATCATGTGTGTTTGTTCGTTTTCTTCTTGAATCCTTCCACCGAAATGAGAGCGAGGCGCTAGGTAGACGTGAGTGGGAGAGATCTTCGCTCACGCCCGTGTGTTCGAACTTAGCGGGTTTTGCGGAGCCCTGAATCCGACAGCCTCGATCTGACACAATCTCCCTTGGAACAGCATGGAGGCTCACGATTCAATCGATGTAGAGGCTGGCCAGCTGGTTCCAACTGTAGGTTGTTCTGACAGGAATGAAATGGGCTACCTTGGTCAAATGGTCGACTATGACCCAGATGGAGTCATGTCCTTTATTCGACCTTGGTAATCCAGTGATGAAGTCCATTCCGACTTTATCCCGCTTCTACTTAGCAACCTTGAGTGGTTGGAGCAATCCAACGGGTCGCTGATATTCAGCCTTGACCCTTTGGCACACATCACACTTTGTAACATAGGTGGCAATCTCTCTTTTCATCCCGTGCCACCAAAATCTTTCCTTCAAGTCTTGATACATCTTGGTTCCTCCGGGGTGGATGGAATACGGAGTGTCGTGGGCTTCTTCCAAGATCAAATTCTTCAGCTCCATCTTGTTTGGTACGCAGATGCGGCCTTTGTACCAAACAATCCCGTGGTCGTCCTCGGAGAATCCTGGGGCCTTGCCTAGCTTCTTCTTCTTCTTGATGCCTCCAATGCTTCCGTGCCCACCTTGCGCTTCCTTGACTTCGTCCATCAGGGTTGGCTTGACTTCTAGATGGTTTATGAATCCATGGGTGACCAATTCCAAGCTGAATTGCTCCAGCTCTTCAAACAAGGCTGGCTGCCTTCTTTGAATTATGGCATTCAAGGAGCAAGCCTTTTTTGCTTAAGGCATCGGCTACCACGTTAGCCTTCCCGGGGCGATATTGAACACTGAGGTCATAATCCTTGATCAGTTCCAACCATCTTCATTGCCTCATGTTCAATTCCTTTTGGGTGAAAATATACTTCAGACTTTTGTGGTCTGTGTATATCTCACACCGCTTCCCTAGAAGGTAATGCCGCCATGTCTTCAAGGCGTGAACTACTGCTGCTAACTCAAGATCATGAGTAGCGTAGTTCTCTTCATGAGGTCGTAGCTGCCTTGAGAGGTAAGCTATGACTCGTCCTTTTTGCATCAGAACGCTTCCCAATCCGGTTCGAGAGGCATCGCAATATATCACAAACTCCTTGTGAATGTCAGGTGTTGCCAGAACTGGGGCGGTGGTCAATGTCTTCTTGAGTTCTTGGAAGCTTTCTTCGCAATTTGGCGTCCATTCGAAGTTCTTCTCCTTCTTTAGGAGCCGAGTCATTGGCCGGGCAATGCTGGAGAATCCTTCCACGAATTTGCGGTAATAGCCCGCAAGTCCGAGGAAGCCTCTGACTTACTTGACGGTCGTTGGGGACTGCCATTGGGTCACAGCTTCGGTCTTCGCAGGATCAATCGATAATCCTTCCTCGGTCAAGACATGACCTAATAATCCAACTTTATGCAGCCAAAACTCACATTTGCTGAATTTGGCGTATAGTTGGTGCTCTCAAAGCTTGTCTAGGACCATCCTCAAATGTTGCTCGTGCTCTTCCTCCGTCTTCGAGAAGACAAGAATGTCATCAATGAAGACAACAACAAACTTGTCCAAATATTCCATGAAGACCTTATTCATGAGATACATGAAGTAAGTTGGGGCATTGGTTAATCCAAAGGACATGACCATGCACTCATACATGCCATATCTTGTCACAAATGTCGTCTTCGGAATATGTTGAGGTCTGATCTTCAGCTGGTAGTACCCCGATCTGAGGTCGATCTTGGAGAACACCTTGGCTCCGCTGAGTTGATCAAACAGATCTTCAATCTTGGGAAGTGGATACTTGTTCTTGATTGTAACTTCACTGAGGGAACGGTAGTCAATGCATAAGCGGATGGTACCATTCCTTTTTGCCACAAACAGAATAGGTGATCCCCAAGGGGAGGCACTAGGACGGATAAATCCCATCCTCAACTGCTCTTCCAGTTGCTTCTTCAACTCGGCTAATTCTTCCGTCCCCATTCCATAAGGCTTCTTATAGATGGGTCCTGCCCCGGGCATGATCTCGATGACGAACTCAATGTCACGGTTAGGAGGCATTCCCGGTAGCTCATCCGGAAAGACATCGGAATACTCGCATACTACTGGCACTTGCTCCAGTCCAACTTCAGACAGACAGTTTACTTGAGCGGTTTGAGCAGAAGTGGAGTTGGGGGCAAACTTAACTTTGACTCCTTGGTCATTGGTCACAGTGACAGTCCGGTAGGCACAATCTAACAAGCCTTGGTGCTTGCTGAGCCAATCCATCCCTAAGATCACATCCAAGCCTTGCGATCTTAAGATGATAAGGTCTGCTTGGAAACCTACCTCGTTAATGATGATACTGACTCCCTTATAGCCTATCTTGGCTCTCATCTCTGCTCCGGGGGTTTGTACCACCATGGGGTTATTCAGGGGTGTAGGGGTCATGCCACTTTTTAATGCAAATCTTTGAGTGACAAATTAATGTGTGGCTCTAGAATCAAACAAGACAGCTGCAGGTGCTGAGTTGATAAGGAACGTACCCAGCACAACGTCTGGGTCTTCCTGGGCTTCTTCTGCAGTGACGTGATTCACACGCCCCTTTCCATTGTTGGGCGGGTTGCGAGGAGCTTGGTTCCTTGGCGGCATCCCGCGGCATTGTCCTGGGTTCTGCGCGTTGGGCGCGGGGCATCGGGCTTCTTGTTGGGGCACACCTTAGAGATATTTCCGGACTGACCACATCCAAAGCAAGTGACTTGGTTTGGGTTGCTGATCTTGTTGCCACCACTGTTATTGGGGTTGAATGCTGGCCTCTGGTTGGCATACTGCTGAGCCTGATAGTTGGTGCAAGGTGCAGGAGCTCTTGGCTGCTGGTAGGTTGGCCTGACTGGGGCTGGCTGCCACGGGCGAGGCTACTGGTTACTGGAACTTCCCTTGCTGATCATCTTGCGCTTGCGAGTGTCTTCCAGAGCACGCCGCTTGTCTTCAAGCATTAGTGCTTTGTTCACCAGGTCAGGAAAGGTTGGGCAGTCACACACGACAAGCGAGTACTGCGGAGTCTGATTGAGGCCTTCCATGAAGTGCTCCCTTTTTGCAGCATCTATGCTGACATCTTCAGGGGCATACCTTGACAGAACACTGAACTTCTGCATGTACTCCTTGACAGTGCCACTTAATTGCTTCAGGGCTCGAAACTCACGCTTCTTGATAGCCATGATTCCGGAAGGAATATGGGCCTTGCGGAATTCTTCCTTGAAGTTGTTCCAAGTGATGTCTTTCCTAGCATGCATGACCTTGAATCCATCCCTCCAAGCTCTAGTAGTCCCCCTGAGGCAGTGGTGAGCATAATCCACCTTCTCGCGGTCTTCGGTACAGCCGACTAGTTCCAGCAAGTCCTCAATGGTGCGGACCCAGTCGTCTGCATCCAGGGGTTCAGCAGTCTCGATGAAGGTTGGTGGTGCATGCTTCTTGAACTCTGCCAACGTGGAACGTCCATTGCCATTCCCCGCCGGCTGGCGGTTGTTGGTGACAGCTTGAGCAATCATCTAGAGGGTTGGGGTGTTGGCTTGGTGTTCCTCTCGGAAGGCTTGGAGAAGTTGAGCCATATCCATGATCGGGGGAGGTGGTGGTGGAGCTTGGTCGTGGGTTAGGTCTTGGCTGGCCTCTGCTTGGGCGGATGCTCTGGCTTCGGCTGCTGGGTAGAGGTACTAGTACGAGTTACAACAGGCATCCTGTTGGAGCGGTCAAGGTCTTATGATTTGGAATGAAGAGGGAAAGCAATAAAGATGGGAGCCTAGTAAGAGGGTGGGTGTGACACTAATTATTTTCATGCAAGGGCCAAAAGGGCCAAACACATTCATTACATTTCCAAATGGGCGATGTAGTTGTTTACACGTTCCCGAAGGGAAGATACGACTTACATCCAAACACAACAAAAGCAAACACTAGATGGCTTCATATGAACCATACAAGGACTCGACTTCGCATAGGGGTTACACGACCTATCCTACCGTAGAGGTCACAAGCTGGCATATCCGAGTTGCGAATAATGCCTAAGTGGCGGAATGCTCGGTCGCGTATTCTGGCTCTTTTGGGTATTCCTCCTTGTCTTCATATGTCTGGGCCCCCTATCACTTGAGGGTGTGGGGGAGTGGAGGAGTTGGACACGGCGTTGTTTTGCCGGTGGTGTAGGGAAAAGCTTGCGAAATTCCCTCGCCGTCATACGACGTCGCTGGGGTGGTTCTTCATCCTTGGAAGATACATCTCCTGAGGGCCTTCCGCCTCGATACGCGATAGCGGGTTGCCCGGGAGGCGCACCTTCCTTCTTGATCCTATCCGTCTTCTCTTGTGCTCGTCGAAGAAGTGCCTTCGTCTTGTGGAGTTCTTCTCGGAGCTTCATCAATTCCGAGGCCAACTCTTGTGCCAAGCTATCGGCACAAAGGCTGAAGTAGGTCTGGAATCGAAGTGGAAGTCCTTCCTTTAGTGGAGGGTCTCGTGCGTTGCTCTCATATTCACCCTCCTTCCGGTAAGGCAAGAAGCGGGTTGTCATCTTGGCTGCCATCTCCGGAAGAAGTTATCAGAGGCGGGTTAGTGCCTTGAGTGCAGCTGCCTCGACAGCGGGGAGTAGTGTTGCCATCTGGGGTCCCTCGAAGAACCAACTTGTGGGAGGATCGTTTTCCTTCACGATTACTTCCACATGGTACTCCACCTCGGTGTCGCTAACCCAATGCTCATGGTAGGAGAGGATGGGTGCTCGGTGAAACTGGCACTCCTGGAGGCTATCCTCGAGAAGCAAGGGGAACCCAGTGGTCAGGAGCTCTTCAGGTACAGCGGCCATCTACAAAGGTTGAATGGGAGAGGTTAATAAGCTGATGATATCTTAGGTTTTGGCAAGGTTTAGAAAAGAAGAGAGGTTCAAAAGGTTTATGAAAAGGGTCTCATCCGAACAAACGCCCATGCTAACTAAGGCTTCCTACAGTCATGATGGCTCTGATACCAGCTCTGTGGGGACCCCGACTTGTGAGTCGAGATCACCGAATGCACATGTACAGTGATCCCAGAGATCAATGCTCACTAAACACACAGAAGCTGAATAACAAGAGTCTTACATCCATACATACCGTCTTACACAAATTATGACCATTATGGCCAAGTCTTACATAGATAGTGCCTCATGGGCTTAATAGCAATTGAACTCGAATAGAGGAAGTCTTCGTAGATAAGTAGAACCCATGCCATCTGCCTTAACCCTACAGGCATTCTGACTGGGAAAGCGTCCTAGTTCGCATGTTCGTCTCCATAGAATTCTTCTTCAAATTCCTGCTCTTCCATGCCTGGCCAATTAAATAACCAGTGGCAAGCCAATGAGTACTTTGAGTGTACTCGCAAGCAACCCATGTTTTTGGAACAAGTATGACAAGGTACGAAATTGCACTAAATAGGGTATGTTTGTAGAAAGCAAATTTGTGGTTGCAATGACATGAACTACCTTTTTAGTGAAGCATGCATCATAGGACAATAGGTTACAAATATCAACATAACCAAGTTATGATCCCTTTCATCTTGTCAAGACTTTTTGACTTAATTCAAACGGTGCTTCCACACACTCACACACACACATGGTTTCGCAAACATTGGACGTAGCCCAATAGCGGTTATACAACCGTCCTTAACCGTGGACACGGCTATTCGAATAGTTTTACACTCTGCAGAGGTTGCACACTTTACCCACTAGATCCGGGGAACTTCCGTGTCATCCATGACCCGCGGTACCTCATGTACTCGGGGTAAGCACCTGATCACTATCTTTCCCTAGACGACACTAACATGGAGTCCACTCGATTGGTAGTAACCTGTGGGGACCCCGACTTAGAAGTCGAGATCACCGAATGCACGTGTACAGTGATCCCAGAGATCAATGCTCACTGAACACACAGAAGCTGAATAACAAGAGTCTTACGTCCATACATATCGTCTTACACAAATTAAGGCCATTATGGCCAAGTCTTACATAAATAAAGCCTTACGGGCTGAATAGCAAGTAACTCAAATAGCGGAAGTCTTCGATGATAGGTAGAACCCATGCCATCTGCCTTAACCCTACAGGCATTCTGACTGGGATAGCGTCCTAGTTTGCATGTTTGTCTCCAAAGAATTCTTCCTCAAATTCCTGTTCCTCCATGCCTGGCCAATTAAATAACCAGTGGCAAGCCAATGAGTACTTTGAATGTACTCGCAAGCATCTCATGATGTGGTTCAAAGTAACAGTGCAATTGAACATTAATGAGCAATCTAGCAAAGGACTAGAATAAATATTCTACCATCAAGTTTATGCATCAATAAACTCGCGTAACCTCGAACGCAGGTTACCGATATCAACATGAATATGATTCAACTCCTTGAGTCAAGTCACCACCTTGACTCTCACACACACACTTTCACTGATGAAGTAAAATTCTGGACATAGTTTAAGTAGCACCACCCAACTGTCCATGACCGTGGACACGGCTATTCGAATAGTTTTACACTCTACAGAGGTTGCACACTTTACCCACAAGATCCGGGAAGCTTTCGTGTCATCCACAATCCCGCAGTACCTCAAGTACTCGGGGGAAGCACCCGGTCATTATCTTTCCTTAGACGACACTAACATAGAGTCCACTCGTTGGTACACGGCCCTCGGGTACAAACAATAGATTACGGGACTTGCCCTAATTTCAATGTTACGCGTACCCGAAGGGACCAACGGTGTGTCCGGTGCCCTGTGAAAATAGTCATGGTCGTCTATCCAAGCACGACCCCGTCCCAGGAAAGACCTAAAGTCTTCCCGTCACTAGTAATGCGGGCACCATGCTAGTATCGACCTAAGTAATCAATAAAGCCCCGTCCCATAAGGGGTAGTGTGGTTGCACATGTTTGGTTGGGACGGTAGTCACACATAAATATAATCCATCATTTCACCCATGCATAATATTTACCGGCACATCACTTCTTCCTCAAGTGATGACCTAACTCAACATCACCCTCGGGCATTAGGGGCACCCGATAGGTTTTATGCAAAGATTTCAACCACAAAGGTTCAAATCACACATGCATCACTAAGTATCACTACTAACTATTTGCATGTCATCTAGCACATAGCAAGATCAAGATCAAGGCATGCATCATGTGGTGATTCAACTAGGTCACCATTGTAATGCTATCATCATGCATCGGAAACGAACGGGTTCCGAAGAACAAGTGTATCATGGTCAAAGGGCTGCTTGCCTGGATTGGCTTGGTCTTCAAAGTCTTCGAATCCGTCTCCTTCTCCTTCTTCAGCAACTTCGTCAAATACGGTATCTATACGCCGCATAATAACAATGAAAAAATAAGACCACAAATAAAATAGAAAAATCAAAGTGCTCAGAAAAATGTCAACTTATTTTTGTTAAATACTAGAGGGATTTCTAAGATGGAGAAAATTCTAAGTTGGAGGTTTGGAGTTACAGAATAGAATCTAGGAATTTTAGAACAGGAGTTTTATTGCTCAAATTTGAATTTAAATTTGAACAGAACAGAAAGTTTCATGGATGTGAGTGAAAGTGACACCATTAAATAGGTTGGAATATTACAAGAATTTAGGAGTTGGAATTATTTCATTTGGACCAATATTCATTTCTGTAAAAATATTTGAAATAATTACAGAAAGAATAAAAAGAAACGGCCCTGTGCTACTGGGCCAGAGGGGCCACAGTGCACGGCCCAGGGCATCCAGCCCGGCCGCTCGGGCGCCTGCGCGCGCACGTCAGGTTTTTTTAAACCTGACGGGCGGGGCCCGGCGGTCAGCGGCTGTGAGGGGAGGGAGAGAGGGGTGAGGATGACAGGCGGGGCCCGCCTGTCATCTTCAACCTCACGGCCACGGCGACGGCGAGCTCACCGGCGACGATTCCGGCCACGGCGACGGCAATGGAGGGCAGGGACGGGTTCAGCGACGAGTTGCGGAGGTAGTGGTTGTGGTGCGGCTCGCCGGGGAGGTCGGGTTCGTTGGCGGCGAGGTGGGACGGCGGAGGATCGTCGGGAACCTGCTGGCGGGCTCGTTTCCGATAGCTGCAGAAGGGGAAAAAGAAGGGGAACGCATTAGTGATGCATGGCGGTTCTAGATCGAGCTAAAGGAGGGGCGGAGGAGGCCCGTACTGCGAGATCGCCGGCGGCCCGACGCGGCGGAGCTCCGGTCGATCCCGAGCACTGAAGCTCTCTGGGGAAGAACGAGCGGTGCTGGGGGACTAAGGAGGTTGTGGTGAAGCTGCTGGTGCTGAGAGGAGGGCTCGGGGGGTCTTATATATAGGGGAACGGCGGGGTCCCGTGGACCTGTGCGCCGGCGAGCTCCTGCTCGACGCTACAGCGCACGGGAGTGTGTCTGTGGCGTTGCTGGACGAGCCCTACGTCCATTAGAGGAGAGAAGAGGAGCGGGGAGGCTTCCAGACCGTGTGCGCGTGCGAGGCCGAGGAGTGGGCGTCGCGGGCGGCCGGTGCGCGTGTGGCGACGGCCACTGGAGGGCGCAGGAGGAGGGGGACAGCGCCGGTGGAGGCTGTGGACGTCGAGGCGCGTTGAGAGGCGCGAGGGGGGAGCCCGAGGCTGTCGGGGGCAGGTGATTTGGCGAAGCTACAGTGCGTGGGCACACTGTAGCGCGCTCTGGAGCGCCCTAATCGCATGCCATGGCATGCCATTGGCCCTCTGGACGCGTCCACCGTGTCTGGGGGGTCCAGGGTGATGCAATCACTACGGTTGAAGCTTTGGATGCTCTGGAGATGCTGTGAGAGAGAAGAGAGGATGGTGACTTGGTAGAAAATGGATGTCCAGCAGGGTGAACTAGGGTTTTTACCCCTCAATCATGGAGCTGGGGATTTGGGGAAGTTACTGGAGGTAGCTAGTAACCAGATGAACGTGTGGTAGAAAGTTGAGGCCAAGGTAAAAGGTAAAAGTGATCAAGAAGAGGGTTTTAGTAATTCTGCAGAAGGTGTTTGATCAGTGTTTGGTCAAGCAAATGATCTTCACTTGCCATGACACTTAACAGGATTGAATGACATGTGAAAATAGGGTGCTTCACCAAATTTGGGCTCATTTGAAGAAACTAGCCAATGTAACTTTGGTGAACCCTAGAAATCAACAGAAATGGCTTCATCTTGTTTGAGTCAAGCTAATCATCTCCCCTTGATGCACCACTTGGTGTAGTTTCATCATTTGGGGTATTGATCATGCCCACAAAGTTTGAAGCTCCAGGTAAAAAGTTGGTAATGTAAAGATGTTCAAATTTGCATTTGAACAGAAAGGGTTTTGGGGTGTTCTGATCAAGTTGCTCTATTCCAAATCTTGTGCCATTTGGTCTAGATGCCTTATTAGGCATTTCTAGCATGTGCACCAAGTTTGAGAGCATTTGGACAAGTTTGGCAATGTAGAGTTGCTCAAACTTCAAATATGGACAGAATGGTTATGAAGGGTTTTGATGATGTTTTCTTGCATCCCTAGGCATGGGACTTGGCAAAATCATCAAATATTTCATATATGACATGATAGAATTTCCCTGGAATTTTTGGAGAATATTTCCTTTGTAAATATTTCAAAAGCTTGAAATATCCAGAAAGGGTTTTAGAGGGATTAGCCCATTATTTTGAACATGACCAAGTGTTGAAACTCTTATATATGGACTATATATGTCCTCTGAGTCTCCCTGAATTTTGGCAAATATTTTTGAAATACTTAAATAATTTTTCCCTATTAAAGACCATTTCTGGCCTTAAAAAAAGCTTTTAAATAAAATAGGAAAATAACTTTTAAAATTATACCCTTGTGGTTTCTGGGAGTCCTATGACTACTAGGTCTCAAATGTACCTTTTGAATAATTTTCTCACCCTAGATCAAGCACTTGCAGTGCAATTCTCAATTCAGGGGTTTTTGGAAAACTAAATTTATAAAATACATTTTGGCCAAATTAATTTTGCAAGAAAATACTATACTGTTATATAACACTTGGCATGATCATTGGGCAGAAGTTTTGGGTATGGAGATGAATTCTTCAAGAGGTAATAGTTGACTTTAATGAGCACATGAAAAAGCACAAGTAGAAAAACTCAATTCCAAACAAAAGCCAAATGATGCTAAAAAAATTTGTTGGTCCAAATTTTCATGCCTCATTGATGCAAATAACATGTTACAAAATGCAGGGTGTGACATAACCCCCGTGCCCAACATTTCACATCTTCATATTGTGGAGCCTCGTTCCCATATCACATACCACTGGCACGGGGTACCAAAGGTGTGTCCGGTGCCCTGTGAAAATAGTCATGGCCGCCTATCCAAGCACGACCCCGTCCCGAGAGTGACCTCTTGTCACCCCCGTCACTAGTAATGCAGGCACCATGCTAGTATCATCCTAGGTAATCAATAATGCCCTTTCCCATATAAGGGCAGAGTGGTTGCGCATGTAAGGTTGGAATAACGGTCGCAACTTAAACCAATCCATTTGAAAAACATCACACACACTTGCCTCGGTACACCACTTCGTCATCAAGTGGTTACCCAACTCATCATCTCCCTCGGGCATAAATGACACCCGACGGGGTTTTCGAAAGAGTCTTTTGAAAGTACCATGCTTCCACCATTATGCATATTCCCGTTCCACTTGCATAGCCACTACCATAGCAACATATCTACTCCCACCCGCATAACCCTCATAAGAAGGTAGGGTCATGCTTGATGCAAGTTTAAATATGAAAGAAACAAGGTGACCCACACAAGTGGTCATTATCTCAACATGATGCCGGTGCATTGACAATAAGTGCTATATGACGGGAAAAAGGGGGGTTTCATAGAAATGGTCAAAGGGCTGCTTGCCTTGGTTGGCTTGGTCTTCAAAGCCTTCAAGTCCTTCTCCTTCTTCTTCTTCATCAACTTTGTCAAACACAGTATCTAATCGTCGCAATAAAATAATGGGAAAATAAGACAATAATAAAAACAGAAAAATCAAAGTGCTCAGAAAAATGTGAACCTATTTTTATAAAATGCTAGAAGGAAAACTAAGAGGGCGAAAATTCTTAGTTTTGGATTTGGAGTGACAAAATAGGGTGAATGGGTTTTTGAACAGAGGTTATATTGTTCAAATTTGATTTTTATTTTGAATAGTACAGAAAAAGTTTTGGAACATGTGTGAAAGTTACATCATTAAATAGGTTGAAATATTACAAGATTTTAGGAGTTGGAATAAATTAATTTCGACGATTATTTCATCCTGTAGATTTATTTGAAAAATCTACAAAAAAGAAAAGGGAAAAGGCTACTTTGCAACTGGGCCAGAACGGCCTCAGCGCACAGGCCCAGAGGGTTTTAGGCCCGGGCGACCCAAGCGGCCCGCGCGTCTCAGGTTTTAACCTGACGGGCGGGGCCCACTGGCCAGTGAGAGAGAGGGGAGGCGAGAGGGATGGGAGGCTGACAGGAGGGGCCCGCCTGTCATCCCTAACCCCCATCCAGAGGGCCGGCGAGCTCACCGGCGGCGATGCAGGGCACGGCAGGGTGAGCTGAGCGCAGGGATGGAGTCAGCGTGAAGTTGTCGTTCAGGTGGTGGGGGGGGGCAGTCGCCAGAGCTCGGGTTCGCCGGCGACGAGGTTGCACGGCGGAGAGGCGTTGGGTGGTGGTTGCTTCAGCCGTTTCCGACTGCAACAGAGAGGGGAAAGAGAGGGGAAAGGGTCAGTGAGGCTTGGCGGTTCTAGATCGAGGGTCAAGGATATCGGGGACGGCTCGTACCGAGCGGACGACGACGAGCCGCCGCGGCGGAGCTCGAGCTCGATCTCGAGCTCAAGAGCTTCTGGGAGAGAGCTGGGAATGTAGGGTGTGTTTGAGCTTGTCCAGAGGCGAGTGATGGAGGGGACAGGGCTCGGGGATGCCTTTATATAGGCGAGCGACGGTCCACCGAGGAGGTGTGCGTCGGCGAGCTCGTTGTGGTCGCTATAGGCCACGGGGGCTCGCCGGGGCATGTTTGGGGTGCTCGTGGGCGTGGTTCACGTCCAGAGAAGGGAAGGGAAGGAGCGAGGGAAGGCTCTAGAGGCTCGCGCATGTGAGGCCGAAGATTGGAGCTCGCGGGCGGCCGCGCGCGTGCGATGGAGGCCATAGGAGGGAGAAGGAGGAGGCGGACAGGGCCGTGGCATGTCGCTGATGTCGAGGCGCCTCGGCTGGTGCGAGGGGGAGGCTCGAGGTGGTCGGAGGCGCCCGGTCAGGAGCGGCTACAGTGCCAGAGCGCACTGTAGTGTGCTCCAGAGTACGCAAATGGCCGGCATGGCATTCTTTATGCCCTGTGGCCGTGGCCACCAGTGTCTAGAGGATAAGGGAGGCAATAAACAACATGGCATTGGCGTTGGATGCTCTGGAGGGCTTCTAGAAGGAGAGAGGGCTGAGAGAGAATGGTGAAAGTGGCTGTCCAGTGATGTAAAATGGGGTTTACCCCCCTCAATCATTGAGCTGTGGTGCAGCCATTGTTGTTGCATGTAGAAGGGATCTTGGGGGTGCTGTGGTAAGAACCTGAGGTAAGGGGAAATAGTGGAAGGGGTCAAAACAAAGGTTTTGGTAAAACATCAGAAGGTGTTTGATGATGTTTTGGGCAAGTAAATGGGTTTCATTTGGCATGATACTCCACAGGATGAAATGGTACATATAATTAGATCCTTTCACCAAATTAGAGCTCATTTGGGCAAAGTTGCCAATGCAACTTTTGTAAACCCTAGAAATCAACAGAAATGGATTTTCCAAGACTTAGTTGAGCAAATCATCCCTTCTTGATGCACCACTTGGTGTAGTGCCATCATTTGGGGTTGTGGGCTTGTCCATAAAATTTTGGGTCACAAGTAAAAAGTTGGTAATGTAAAGTTGTTCAAATTTGAATCTGAACAGAAATGATTTTGGGGCACTCTGATCAAGTTACCCTTCTCCATAACTTGTGCCATTTGGTCTAGATGTATAATTAGACCATTTTAGCATATGTACCAAGTTTGAGAGCATTTGGACAAGTTTGGCAATGTAAAGTTGC
>LR738714.1:567660217-567692473 GCA_902687465.1 Secale cereale | reverse complement strand
CCTAGCGGGGATGTAGTCCAGCTCTTCTTGGGTGGTGTCCCTGACAAGCCACCACTCGGCGTTAGGCTTGACGCATACCTCGACCAGAGAGTCGAAGAATTCCTGCACGACCTCGTCCGCCGGCTCCTGCCAGCTTGGGACGGGGCCGTGCGCGTTGCACTCCGGCATCATGGCAACGATCTCGGACTGGCGCGAACTGTTGCACAGCGGGACCACCCCCGCTGGCAGCTTGAAGAGCGCCCCCCTGATAGCCTTGCCGGCCTTTGCGGCAGCCTTCGCGGTCTTGCCGGTCCGTTCGTCCTCACCGTCGCGACCCACATCAAGCTGGAAGAGCCGCTGGCAGAAATGGGCGTGTCCCATCACTGTGAGGTTGTGGTTGAGGCCAGGGTGAAGCCGCATGACGTCAGCCAGGTTCCTAAAGAGCCAGGCTGGGCTCCCCTTGGTGTGCAACGAGGCGATCCGACGGTGAATGAAGTCCGCCCCGATCATCTCAAGGGTGAGCCCGGCCTGGGCGAGCCGATGGATCTGTAATGCCCCGGATGTAATACTTTCCCTTTTGGGCATAAAATATATCTCCGGCTTCATCAATTCCATTTCGGGTTCTTCGTTTTCGGGTTTTCGTCGTCTTGTTGTGGTGCGTGTGTTGCATTCATTCATATCATGTAGTCATGTGCATCGCATTGCATTTGTGTTGTCGGTTGCATCTGGTTCCACGCGTTCCTTCCCGTTGTCCGTTTCGCGTTCCGGAGCTCCCTCACGTGTCCGTGGCATCCCCGAGGCCTACTTTGGTGTTTGGCCGTGTAACGTTACCGGTTTGGCGCGAGTCTTGTCGTATGTCGTTGTTTTGGTATGTGTAACCCGCCTGTCAAATCTCGTCGCGTTTCGAGCCCGTTTGCTCCCCCAACAGTTATTCTCGTGGGCTCAAAGTGCCTCCACTTTGAGTCCCAAGACACCCCTCCAACAGCCCACCAAACCAACCCAAACCCCTCCCTTCATCTAGGCCATCCAATTCTAATCGCGTGGCCGAAAACCACACCTCATTTGGACAACCCTAGCTCCTTGTGCCTATATATTTGTCCACCTTCCTCTAATTTTGCCCCAATATGAGGAAACCCTAGCCCCCATCTTCTTCTTCCTCCAGCCACCGCCACCTCGCCGGAGACTTCGCCGGAGTTTCGCCAGGATCTCGCTGGAGTTCCTCCACCTCGCCGGAATCTTCCACCCCACCTCACCCCCGGACCTCCTCTCACCTCACCGCCGCCCAACGCCTCAGATCCGGCAGGGCCGGCCACCTCGCCACCTCGCCGGCCAGCCAGGGCGCCAGCTACCTCCTCCACAGAGTCACCGCCGCCGGGATCTCGATCGCCGCCGCTACGAGCTACTGGAGAGGCCGAATAGATCGGATCCGCTCGGTGGGAGTTGACCGAGCCGCCGCCAGTTCCCCGAGCGCCCCTCCCTGGGCCTTCCCCGATCCGCCGGCCCAGCGCCTCCCCGTCGCGTCCCGCATCGCCAGCCGGGCCGTCCCCGAGCCGAGGCCCAGCCCCGCGAGGTGCTCCACCTCTAGCGAGCGCCAGGCCGCGCCGCCTCCGCCAGCTGGGCCCTTCCGCCGCTGGGCCCGATCGCCGCCAGGGCCCAGTCCCGCAGCCTCGCGCCGCCGCCTCTCTTCGTCCACCCGGGCCAGATCCGCCGCCGCGGGCCCGTAGCCCGTTGTGTTTTTTTTTCAGATCTGAGGTTGACCTCTAAAAATCCGTAAGTCCCAGTTTTGTGTTGTCTGATGCATTATTCAAACTGTGATAACTTTTTGTGTGATGCTCCGTTTTGCGCAAATGACATGTCCAGACGTTCGTGGTGACTTGCACTACATTTCATTCCATTGTGCCATGTCTATTTGAGTTCATCTAGGTGCTTAAAATTCTGTTGCAAGAGTGCATCTCGTTATAAACTGTTGTTAGTGTTTTTCTCATGCCATCTTTGCATAGTGATAACTTGGTGCTCGTTTATCCGAATGATGCAAATGACATGTCCACGTGTTCGTCTTGCCATGCTCTACACATTGAATGCTTAGACTTGCATGTTAGAATTAATCTTGCCATGTTTATCTTCGTTGCGAAGTGCTATGTGGCTATTAAGTTTTGAGCTTGTTATGAAATGCCAACTTGAGGAGCTCATTGCTATCGTTGTGTTTATCTCCATGATGCATGCTTAGGTGTTTTGGAATCACCATCATATGTACTTTGATGTGGTGCTTACCACTTGCCATGTTTAGTTTTGAGGTGACTTAAACTTGCTCTCAAAGATGCCATGATGAAACTGCTGTTTTAACACTTAGTGAAATTTCACTAAGTCTGGAATCTGTAATTACCAGATGCCATGTTTGCTTGCTGTTCTAGGACAATCCATGATAGTTTTGGGGTGACTCTTGATGGTTCCTTGTAGTATATATTGTTGGATATCCATTCATGCTCTCACATGCTTATTTGAGTGGCTGTAGCATATTTAACTTTTGCTCCAAAGTTGTAATAAAATACTGCTGTCAGGATTTTGTTGTCAAGTTCAATATGTCCAAGCTTGTTGCTATTGATCCGTGGCTCCTTTGGGGGTGCACCAATGGACTTATTTGCTGTAGAATATGTCTAGTTTATGTTCATGCTCTTTGCCATGATGTTTGAGTGCTGTAGCTTATTTATCTAGTGCTCCGAAGTTGCTATGTTGCTGTAATTTTCAGCTTTCGCATGTTTATTGTTTTGTGTGTAACTTTTAGCCCGTAGCTCCGATTGCAGCAAGTCTTATATGAAACTTGATTGATTTTTCGTTTAGATTCATAATATCCTATTGTTATCTTGTTTTGAAGCACTTTGCTTGATCGCATTTTGTCATGCTCATTTTGCTCCCATAGTGCATCAGTCATGCATCCAGCATATTTTGAGTGCGCATTGCATCTTGTTGATTTGGTGCCTTGTGTGTTTGTGTTGATTAGAGCCGGAAGCTGAGACCGAGTACGAGTACGAGCACGAGGTTACTACTGAGCTTGAGAACGAGGACCCCTCTTACGATCCGAACGACAACTTTTCAGGCAAGATGACCGAACCCGGATACCATTACTATTTTTGCCTATTGCTAGAAGTCTCGATCTATATTTTTGCCTCGATGCCCATGTCTTTCATGTCAGCCTCCTACTTGTAACCATGATCATGTCTAACCACCCTACCTATGCAAACCATTGATTGGCTATACGTAGGCTTCGCTCAGCCCCTCTTATAGCGTTGCTAGTTGCAGGTGAAGTTGAAGATGCTTGCTTCATGTTGAAGTTTTGTTGGGTTATATCACACTATATAAAAGCTTAAATGAAATCATCTATATATTGGCAATGGGTGGAAGGCTAAGCCTTTTTCTTGGTGATTTGTTCCACTCATGCCGCTAGGAACCGTTTAAACCGGTGTTATGTTCCTTGATTATGCGTTCCTCACACGGTTTGGGTTTATGGGCCCCCCTCGATAAACCGCTAAGTGCTAAGTCTTTTCAAGCAAGTCCCAACATTGGTACTATTCGCCTAATAACTAATAAAACTTGCATAGGGTCTTGCAAACCCTAGTTCTTAATCAACAACCCCGGGCCAGTGCTCCTCATGAGTGTTGGTCCGAAATGGGGAGCCTGCGGGGTCACCACGAGGGAACTCGAGGATTGATATAAACCCGTAGCTTCGCCCATCCGGTCGTGTCCGGTGACTAGATACGCGCGGCTACCATCAGGGTGTCGACATGCTGGGAGGATTTGCTGGATTGGCCTTACCTTAGTTCGGAGTATCTTGAGCACGGGATTCCGAGAATACTCGGGTCTTCGCACCTTTGGAGTTGCGACTCCGCGGATCGTGGGCTTGTCATGGGCCAAGTTGGAACACCCCTGCAGGGTTATGAACTTTTGAAAGCCGTGCCCACGGTTATGTGGCAGATGGGAGCTTGTTAATATCCGGTTGTAGAAAACTTGACACTTTGAACCAATACACTACCAGCGTGTGTACCGTGACTGTCATTTTCCGAAAGGAGTTTCGGGAAATGAACACGGTGGGGTTATGTTTGACTTGATTAGTTCAGGATCACTTAGTGATCATCTCTCGACCGAGGCGCCTTCTCTTTTCGCTCTCTTTACGTAAGCTAGTGCTAGTTGCTGCTGCAAACACTTGTTCTTTCTTCAGCCTTGTTCCACACCCAAGGCTTAGATAGTCATGTTACCCGGGAACGGGATTGCTGAGTCCTCTATGGCTCACAGTTACTTCACCACACCAGATGCAGGTCCGCTGGTGAGTTACCCAGGTGATGGCACTGAGCTAGATTGGGAGTACGATGAGGAGCGTAGGCGTTACTATGTTCGTTATCCTAATGATCAGTAGTGGAACTTCTACTAGGATTCGATCCGACCTGTGGATTTAATTTATGTTTGGTATCTTGTCATTTGGATTTTACCCTTAGATGGGCTGTGATGTTCTTTTGTATGATGATTTAAACATGTAATGATTTTGTGTGACGTGGCGAGTGTAAGCCAACTCTTTTATGTTTTCCATCCCCATCCTTTACATCAGTTGTGCAAAGATACCAAACTTGCGATCATTCCAGCATGGGGTTATGTCTCTAAGTCGTACCTCGACACATAGGAGATATAGTCCCATCCTGGGCATTACAAGTTGGTATCAGAGCCTTCTCCGACCTAGAAGCCCCCACTGATTGATCGAATCGTTGACGGTCGAGTCTAGGCACCCACTGAAAATATTTTGAGTCCTATATTATATCGGAGAGTAGGATTTCTTTGCTCCACATCCCCTTTCTCTCTGGTGAGGACTCCCGACGACTACTCTTGCCTCTTCTACTTTCAAAAATTGCACCAAATTGTTTTTTAGGAATCTCGCGAGTATTCTTGGATTGTTTCGATGTTCTTGTGACAAGAATATTGTTCTCGATGCCTCCTGACATTAGGGGTTGTGGCAGTGTCCCGGGGAGTTGAGCTTCGGGGTATTGTCGTCACAAGCATATCGTGGCAGTACTAAATACTTAAGACGGCCGACGTCGAAAAATCTCTCCTATACGGTTAGTGGCAAGATAACCCCGACATCACCCAGTACTGGGGAGGTAGTTCGGGAGTATTGCCATAGCTTGGTATAGTGGATGCTTTTCGAAGGTCCGAGGTAGACAGTTTCCGAGAAAGACTGGTTATGTGTTGAAGGATGGATACAGCTGGATGTAGGTTTAGAGTTGATTGCGCGGTGCTTCCCCTGTATCCCCAACACCTGATTGCATAACTGGAATCTTTCGGAAATTAATAGGTGGGATTATCCAGTAGATCGTAGACATTCTTCCAACGAATGCAGGTTAGCGAGTTCGGGGTTCTACATTGAGTGAAGTGGTTTATAACCGATGTTCCGATCGGGAGTTGCATCTTAAAGGGTCCTTGGCTATGCTGATCCGGGGATTGCAAAACCCTTTCGTAACGCGTTCATAAGCTTTCAGCACAAAGATGTTAGAACGAAGCTCCCATCTTGTGTTTGTTTCCGTCTGTACCTTGTTGTTTTTCTTATTTACCTTTCTCCCCTATGTGGCTTCTCGTGAAGATTGATGTTATCATTTAACTGAGAATTTCATTCGTTCCTCTTGTTCGAATGATTATTGTGAAGACTTGTTGCAATTCATTCCATTGATTCAGCTTTATCTTCTTTCAATCAATTGCTGTTCGTGGTCATCTCTTTGAGGATGGCTCCGAAACGAGTTCCCAACGCTAACCCAGAGGGTGAAGAGGTCCCAGAGCGTCCTCCTTCCCCTCCTCCTCCGTTTGAGGCATGGAGAGCGATTATGCAGACTACAAATCAGAACACCCAGATGTTGATGCAGATGATGCAGCAGATGCAAGCTAATCAAGCTAATCAGGGTGTTCTAGGGAATCAAGGCAATTTATTCAACCAACAGCACCATGCTACTCTCAACCAGTTCTTGGCCAATAATCCAAAGGCTTTCAGTTACTGTGTCGACCCTCTTGATGCTGAAGATTGGTTAATCGATATTAAGAAGCATTTCGAGTGCAGTAACGTAAGAGAAGAGGACTATGTGAAGTTTGCAGCCTTCCAACTCAAAGACCAAGCAGCTGACTGGTGGCAACAGTACAAAGACTCTAGGCCAGGTCGTGTGATCTCTTGGGAGGATTTCTGAAAGGACTTTCACTCTCACCACATTCCAACAAGTGTCATCGAGGGTATGCGTGAGCAATTCCGCAACCTGAAGCAGGGCTCTATGACTGTCTACCAGTATAATGTCAAGTTCCAAAACCTTGCCCGCTATGCTAAGCAAGACATTCCGGATGCCAAGAGCAAAATCTATCAGTTCCGAGGAGGTCTCAAAGATGAACTTCAACTTGCTCTCACCTTGTTCGAGCCCGATGAATTCGACAAATTCTATAACATGGCGCTCAAGCAAGAGGCAGCTCAGCTCAAGATGGAGGCTTCTAAAAAGAGGATTCGAGATGCCGTTCACTCCTCCTCGTCGTCTCAGATGGTCTCGAAACAACAGAAATTTTGGCTTCCTCCTCCTCCAGTGATTCGAGCTCCTTACAACAACTCCAACAACTCCAACAACAACAAGAATGTTGGTGGTTGTGGTTTCTCCCACCCACCCAACTCCAACAAGCAGTCCAAGCAGCAGTTCCAAGCTCCAATACTAAGTGCTCCTCCTACTCGTCCACTTTCTGAGGTGACTTGCTACAAGTGTGGCCAGAAGGGCCATTATTCCAACAAGTGCCACAACCCAAGGCGCCTTCCGCCTCCTCCTCCTGTCGGTACCTCTATGGTCAAGCATGATCCAAAGGCAGCTAGGGTCAATCTGATGAATGCAGCACAAGCGGAGAATTCTTCTGATGTGATTTTGGGTAACCTTTCAGTTAACTCTTTTCCAGCTAAAGTTTTGTTTGATTCAGGTGCTTCATGTTCCTTCATGTCATGTCCATTTGCATCCAAGCACGATATTGTCACCAAAAATCTGCCTCAGAAGTTGCAAGTCATTTCTCCGGGGAGACGTATGACTTCTAATATATTTGCTACGGATGTTTCTATTCGCATGGGTGATTATCGCTTTCTGGCTAAACCGGTGGTTCTTGGCATTTCCGACATTGACCTCATCCTCGGGATGGACTGGCTTTCTCAGCATGATGCTCACATTGATTGTGCACGGAAGGAAGTCAAGATGACTCATCCTAATGAAGATGTGATTATCTTTGCCTCCAGGGATAACACTATCAGGCTTTTCTCTCTCAGTGATAAGGGCGAGATTAATGCCATATCTCAAATTCCGGTGGTAAACGAATATCAAGACGTCTTTCCTGAAGAACTTCCAGGCATGCCTCCACACCGTCAGGTGGAATTCGTCATTGAACTCGAGCCGGGTACTGAGCCAGCATGCCGGCGTCCGTACAAGCTCTCTCCTGGAGAATTGAAGGAATTGAAGAAGCAGCTTGATGAACAGGAACGTCTGGGTCTGATCAGGCCTAGTACGTCTCCTTGGGGCTGTGGTGTCTTATTTGTCAAGAAGAAGGATGGCACGGAGCGTCTCTGCGTTGATTACCGGCCATTGAACAAGAAGACGATAAAGAACAAGTATCCGCTCCCCAACATCAACGAATTGTTCGAGCAGCTCAAAGGAGCTAAAGTGTTCTCTAAGCTCGACCTCCAAATGGGCTATCACCAAATTCACATTCGCGAGGAGGATATTCACAAGACTACTTTCAGAACGAGCTACAGTTCATATGAGTATACAGTCATGTCCTTTGGTCTCGCCAATGCTCCACCTACCTTCTCAAGAATGATGCACTACATCTTCAACCCCTACACCGGCGAGTTTGTGCTTGTGTATCTGGATGATATTCTGGTATTTTCCAAGAATGAAGAAGATCACAAAAAGCACTTACGTCTGGTTCTCGACCGACTCCGTGAACATAAGTTCCATGCCAAGTTCTCCAAGTGCAAATTTTGGCTCGATAAGGTTTTGTACCTGGGCCATATCATCTCCGCTGACGGTATTGCGGTAAACCCCGAGAAAGTTGAAGAAATTGTCAATTGGGAAGCTCCTCAGAACGTCAAGCAACTCCGAAGTTTTCTTGGGCTTGCCAGCTATTGCAGAAGGTTCGTTGAGAACTTCTCCAAGATTGCCAAGCCTCTCTCCAACTTGCTGCAGAAGAATGTCAAGTACGACTGGTCTCCAGATTGTGAAGTGGCATTCAAAACTCTCAAAGAAAAGCTCGTCTCTGCTCCAGTTCTTACTCCTCCAGATGAATCCAAGCCCTACGAAGTATTCTGTGATGCTTCTCTTCAAGGACTTGGTGGTGTGCTTATGCAAGACAAGAGAATTGTGGCTTACACTTCTCGTCAGCTGAAGCCGAGTGAGAAGAACTATCCCACACATGATCTCGAACTAGCAGCTGTGGTACATGCTTTGATTACGTGGAGACAGCTGTTGTTGGGCAGAAAAGTCGACATCTTCACAGATCACAAGAGTTTGAAGTACATCTTCGCACAGCCGAATCTGAACCTCCGCCAGACTCGTTGGGTTGAAATGATCCAAGAGTATGATCCCAGCATTGAATACACTCCTAGCAAGGTGAATGTGATTGTAGATGCTTTGAGCAGAATGGCATATTGCAACAGCCTTCTTATCAAGCCGTTCCAGCCTGAGCTTTGTGAAGCTTTCGGGAAACTTAACCTCCAAGTTGTTCCGCAGGGTTTTCTTGCAAATCTTCAAATTGCTCCTACCTTGGAAGATCAGGTCCGTGAGGCCCAACTCAGTGATGCCATGGTGCAGAAGGTGAAACATGGTATTGCAAAGGGCGATCCGAAATACAAGTGCTATCGTGTTGATGAGAGAGCTACCTTGTTCTTTGAGGACAGACTTGTTGTTCCCAAAGGTGATCTTAGGAAGCTCATAATGGAAGAAGCACATGATTCTCTCCTTTCCATTCATCCTGGCAGCTCCAAGATGTATCAAGATCTCAAGCAATCTTACTGGTGGACACGCATGAAAAGGGAGATTGCCCAATTCGTGAATGAATGTGATGTCTGCAGAAGAGTGAAGGCAGAGCATCAACGTCCAGCCGGTCTTCTCCAACCTCTTCCTATTCCCGAGTGGAAATTCGACCACATTGAAATGGATTTCGTCACTGGCTTTCCTAAGTCCAAGAGAGGGAATGATTCTATATTCGTGGTGATTGACAAGCTTACCAAAGTCCCTCACTTCCTTCCAGTCAAACAATCCATCAATGCAGCTCAATTGGCAGAGTTGTACACTTCCAGAATTGTGTCTTTACATGGCATTCCTCAAGTTATCTCCTCAGACCGTGGAAGTTTGTTCACTTCAAAGTTCTGGGACTCCTTTCAGTCCGCCATGGGCACTAAGATCAGGTTCAGCACTGCTTTTCACCCTCAGACTAGTGATCAAGTTGAGCGAGTGAATCAGATTCTAGAAGACATGCTCAGAGCCTGTGTCATATCTTTTGGCATGAAATGGGAAGATTGCCTTCCATTTGCCGAGTTCTCTTAAAACAACAGCTTTCAAGCAAGTGCAGGCAAAGCTCCGTTTGAAATCCTCTATGGCAGAAAGTGTCGTACCCCTCTCAACTGGTCCGAGACAGGCGAACGTCAATTTCTTGGCAATGACTTGATCTTAGAAGCCGAAGAGATGTGCAAAGTCATACGTGAGAATCTCAAGGCCGCTCAGTCGCGTCAGAAGAGCTACTATGACGGCAAGCATCGTGACTTGGCTTTCGACATTGGTGATCATGTTTATCTCCGTGTTTCTCCGATGAAAGGCACCCAAAGATTCGGTACCAAAGGAAAGCTTGCTCCTAGATACGTCGGGACTTTCAAGATCCTTGGCAAAAGAGGCGATCTAGCCTACCAACTTGAGCTCCCTTCCAACTTCGCCAATGTTCATGAGGTGTTCCATGTGTTTCAACTCCGCAAATGCTTCAAGACTCCTGAACGCATGATTCCGTTTGAAGAGATTGATCTTCAACAAGATTTGTCCTACCGAGAGCATCCAGTTGCTATTCTCGAAGAAACCGAGCGCAAGACCCGCAACAAGTCCATCAAATTCTTGAAAGTCAAGTGGTCACACCATACCGACCGAGAAGCTACATGGGAACGAGAAGATCATCTTCGTTCCGAGTACCCTTCCTTTTTCCAGTCCTAGATCTCGGGACGAGATCTTTTTGTAGTAGAGGAGAGTTTGTAATGCCCCGGATGTAATACTTTCCCTTTTGGGCATATAATATATCTCCGGCTTCATCAATTCCATTTCGGGTTCTTCATTTTTGGGTTTTCGTCGTCTTGTCATGGTGCGTGTGTTGCATTCACTCATACCATGTAGTCATGTGCATCGCATTGCATTTGTGTTGTCGGTTGCATCCGGTTCCACGCGTTCCTTCCCGTTGTCCGTTTCGCGTTCCGGAGCTCCCTCACGTGTCCGTGGCATCCCCGAGGCCTACTTTGGTGTTTGGCCGTGTAACGTTACCGGTTTGGCGTGAGTCTTGTCGTATGTTGTTGTTTTGGTATGTGTAACCCGCCTGTCAAATCTCGTCGCGTTTCGAGCCCGTTTGCTCCCCCCAACAGTTATTCTCGTGGGCTCAAAGTGCCTCCACTTTGAGGCCCAAGACACCCCTCCAACAGCCAACCAAACCAACCCAAACCCCTCCCTTCATCTAGGCCATCCAATTCTAATCGCGTGGCCGAAAACCACACCTCATTTGGACAACCCTAGCTCCTAGTGCCTATATATTTGTCCACCTTCCTCTAATTTTGCCCCAATATGAGGAAACCCTAGCCCCCATCTTCTTCTTCCTCCAGCCACCGCCACCTCGCCGGAGACTTCGCCGGAGTTTCGCCGGGATCTCGCCGGAGTTCCTCCACCTCGCCGGAATCGTCCACCCCACCTCACCTCCGGCCCTCCTCTCACCTCACCGCCGCCCCACGCCTCAGATCCGGCCGGGCTGGCCACCCCGCCACCTCGCCGGCCGGCCAGGGCGCCAGCTACCTCCTCCACAGAGTCACCGCCGCCGGGATCTCGATCGCCGCCGCTACGAGCTGTTGGAGAGGCCGAATCGATCGGATCCGCTCGGTGGGAGTTGACCGAGCCGCCGCCAGTTCCCCGAGCGCCCCTCCCTGGGCCTTCCCCGATCCGCCGGCCCAGCGCCTCCCCGCCGCGTCCCGCATCGCCAGCCGGGCCGTCCCCGAGCCGAGGCCCAGCCCCGCGAGGTGCTCCACCTCCAGCGAGCGCCAGGCCGCGCCGCCTCCGCCAGCTGGGCCCTTTCGCCGCTGGGCCCGATCGCCGCCAGGGCCCAGTCCCGCAGCCTCGCGCCGCCGCCTCTCTTCGTCCACCCGGGCCAGATCCGCTGCCGCGGGCCCGTAGTCCGTTGTGTTTTTTTTCAGATCTGAGGTTGACCTCTAAAAATCCGTAAGTCCCAGTTTTGTGTTGTCTGATGCATTATTCAAACTGTGATAACTTTTTGTGTGATGCTCCGTTTTGCGCAAATGACATGTCCAGACGTTCGTGGTGACTTGCACTACATTTCATTCCATTGTGCCATGTCTACTTGAGTTCATCTAGGTGCTTAAAATTCTGTTGCAAGAGTGCATCTCGTTATAAACTGCTGTTATTGTTGTTTCTCATGCCATCTTTGCATAGTGATAACTTGGTGCTCGTTTGTCCGAATGATGCAAATGACATGTCCACGTGTTCGTCTTGCCATGCTCTACACGTTGAATGCTTAGACTTGCATGTTAGAATTAATCTTGCCATGTTTATCTTCGTTGCAAAGTGCTATGTGGTTGTTAAGTTTTGAGCTTGTTAAGAAATGCCAACTTGAGGAGCTCATTGCTATCGTTGTGTTTATCTCCATGATGCATGCTTAGGTGTTTTGGAATCACCATCATATGTACTTTGATGTGGTGCTTACCACTTGCCATGTTTAGTTTTGAGGTGACTTAAACTTGCTCTCAAAGATGCCATGATGAAACTGCTGTTTTAACACTTAGTGAAATTTCACTAAGTCTGGAATCTGTAATTACAAGATGCCATGTTTGCTTGCTGTTCTAGGACAATCCATGATAGTTTTGGGGTGACTCTTGATGGTTCCTTGTAGTATATATTGTTGGCTATCCATTCATGCTCTCATATGCTTATTTGAGTGGCTGTAGCATATTTAACTTTTGCTCCAAAGTTGCAATAAAATACTGCTGTCAGGATTTTGTTGTCAAGTTCAATATGTCCAAGCTTGTTGCTATTGATCCGTGGCTCCTTTGGGGATGCACCAATGGACTTATTTGCTTTAGGATATGTCTAGTTTATGTTCATGCTCTTTGCCATGATGTTTGAGTGCTGTAGCTTATTTATCTAGTGCTCCGAAGTTGCTATGTTGCTGTAATTTTTAGCTTTCGCATGTTTATTGTTTTGTGTGTAACTTTTAGCCCGTAGCTCCGATTGCAGCAAGTCTTATATAAAACTTGATTGATTTTTCGTGTAGATTCATAATATCCTATTGTTATCTTGTTTTGAAGCACTTTGCTTGATCGCATATTGTCATGCTCATTTTGCTCCCATAGTGCATCAGTCATGCATCCAACATATTTTGAGTGCGCATTGCATCTTGTTGATTTGGTGCCTTGTGTGGTTATGTTGATTAGAGTCGGAAGCTGAGACCGAGTACGAGTACAAGCACGAGGTTACTACCGAGCTTGAGAACGAGGACCCCTCTTACGATCCGAACGACAACTTTTCAGGCAAGATGACCGAACCCGGATACCATTACTATTTTTGCCTATTGGTAGAAGTCTAGATCTATAGTTTTGCCTCGATGCCCATGTCTTTCATGTCAGCCTCCTACTTGTAACCATGATCATGTCTAACCACCCTACCTATGCAAACCATTGATTGGCTATACGTAGGCTTCGCTGAGCCCCTCTTATAGCGTTGCTAGTTGCAGGTGAAGTTGAAGATGCCTGCTTCATGTTGAAGTTTTGTTGGGTTATATCACACTATATAAAATCTTAAATGAAATCATCTATATATTGGCAATGGGTGGAAGGCTAAGCCTTTTGCTTGGTGATTTGTTCCACTCATGCCGCTAGGAACCGTTTAAACCGGTGTTATGTTCCTTGATTATGCGTTCCTCACACGGTTGGGGTTTATGGGGCCCCCTCGATAAACCGCTAAGTGCTAAGTCTTTTCCAGCAAGTCCCAACATTGGTACTATTCGCCTAAGAACTAATAAAACTTGCATAGGGTCTTGCAAACCCGAGTTCTTAATCAACAACCCCGGGCCAGTGCTCCTCATGAGTGTTGGTCCGAAACGGGGAGCCTGCGGGGTCACCACGAGTGAACTCGAGGATTGATATAAACCCGTAGCTTCACCCATCCGGTCGTGTCCTGAGACTAGATACGCGCGGCTATCATCAGGGTGTCGACACGCCGGGAGGATTTGCTGGATTAGCCTTACCTTAGTTCGGAGTATCTTGAGCACGGGATTCCGAGAATACTCGGGTCTTCCCACCTTTGGAGTTGCGACTCCGCGGATCGTGGGCTTGTCATGGGCCAAGTTGGAACACCCCTGCAGGGTTATGAACTTTCGAAAGCCGTGCCCGCGGTTATGTGACAGATGGGAGCTTGTTAATATCTGGTTGTAGAAAACTTGACACATTGAACCAATACACTACCAGCGTGTGTACCGTGACTGTCATTTTCCGAAAGGGGTTTCGGGAGATGAACACGGTGGGGTTATGTTTGACTTGATTAGTTCAGGATCACTTAGTGATCATCTCTCGACCGAGGCGCCTTCTCTTCTTGCTCTCTTTACGTAAGCTAGTGCTAGTTGCTGCTGCAAACACTTGTTCTTTCTTCAGCCTTGTTCCACACCCAAGGCTTAGATAGTCATGTTACCCGGGAACGGGATTGCTGAGTCCTCTGTGGCTCACAGTTACTTCACCACACCAGATGCAGGTCCGCTGGTGAGTTACCCAGGCGATGGCACTGAGCTAGATTGGGAGTACGACGAGGAGCGTAGCCGTTACTATGTTCGTTATCCTGATGATCAGTAGTGGAACTTCTACTAGGATTCGATCCGACCTGTGGATTTAATTTATGTTTGGTATCTTGTCATTTGGATTTTACCCTTAGATGGGCTGTGATGTTCTTTTGTATGATGATTGAAACATGTAATGATTTTGTGTGACGTGGCGAGTGTAAGCCAACTATTTTATGTTTTCCATCCCCATCCTTTACATGAGTTGAGCAAAGATACCAAACTTGCGATCATTCCAGCATGGGGTTATGTCTCTAAGTCGTGCCTCGACACGTAGGAGATATAGTCCCATCCTGGGCATTACAGGATCCTGGTGGTGGCAACGGTGAGCCTCCCGTCGGCGGCGTCGATGTCACCCCAGTCGCTGCCACGGACAGGCGGACCTTGCAGAATGTTGGCGGCTCGTCTTCTTCAATCCAGCACCACCGGCCGCGCCATTCATCCCACCTCTCCTTCACGGCGCCCTCCGGGTACGCTCCCTTGGATCTCGGAATCCAGGTGATGCACCCAGAGACGGCGCCTCCCGGCTGGATCCGAGGGGTGAAGTAGTGGCGGAAGAACACCGTGTTGGGCTGCACCCCGACGAAGCCCTCGCAAAGGTGCACGAAGAAAGCCATGCACACCACCGCGTTCAGAGTGAAATCCAAAAGGCACAAGACGAAGGTGTGCATGACATCACGGAAGAAATCCGAGAAGGGGGGACATAACCCACAAGAAAAGTAGTTGACGAAGAAGGGTACTGTCGTGGAATTTTCACGGCAGATGTCCGGTTTAGTGGACTTAGGTGTGAGTTCGCGCATCTATGTAGTAGCTTGAGAGGGGTTGAGCGGAATCGAGAGATGCAACGCAAGACAAGGATTTAGACAGCTTCGGGCCCCGGGAAACATCATCCGGTAATAGCCCTACATGCTGTTTGAGGCTAAGTCTTATTATGACCCTCATGGTGTTGCCGGTAAACCGGCTCTTTGTGTCTAGCCCTAGAAACTTGTGAGCACCTCTCCCTCTTTGGGGAGCCCTGCCCCTCCTTATATATGTTGAAGGGGTGGTTTACATGACTAATCCTAGTAGGATTAGGATTACTCTATTACAAGGAGTCCTAGTCTTGCTTCCTTTGTAGGAGAATATTCCTTGTGCTTTCTTCATAAACCGGCCCACCATAACATGAACCGGCCTTCTGGGCCTTGGGCCTTGTCATCCATGATCCGCCAACCGGGTTATCAGTGAGTGGTATTATTTAGGCAGGTTGCTTGTAAACCTTCTGGTTATGAAGGATCGCCAGTGAATCACCAAGTGTAAACCGGGTCTCAAGTAAACCGCCAAGTCCGGCCGGGTCATATTTCTGGCCGGGTTACGCTGCGGGGTATATCCCCAACATTAGCCCCCAGTTTAATTTGGATTTATCCATGTTAAACTTGATCCTTCCTGCAAGAACAAATTTTATAGGTTGTGCTCTGGGTTAAAAATTCTTGTAAACCGGCATCTGACCATCCTTAAGTCCTTGTCCTTTCCTTCTTCATAATCAACTTGTTTGTAGAAAAAATATTGCAAATAAAGAATCCATTTGACTCGGCCTTCAATGCTCTGACTTGATAAAAATATTGGTCTTTAAATATTCAATTCATATCCAGCCAACTTGAAGATGTAGAACTTGCCGGTTTATGATTGCCAAAATTGTCGGGTTATAAAAACTGATGCTCCCGGGTTATGACTGTTTATGGACGCCGGGTTATGATTGTTGCCAACGCCGGGTCACACAATTAATCTTCCGGACTTACCCAAAACTGAGAATCTGAAGATGTTCCTCCTTTATATGCATATTACCTGTAGCCCCCAAGTCTTAAGAGGAGAACATAGTGATAGCTTAAGACTTGTTTCAATATAAAAACTGCAATCTTGAAGAAATCCGGATTGTTCATCCCAATCACTATGAAACTGAATATTCCATATTATGTAGCCCCCAAGTGCCGGGTCATTATGAAATAATGAGTAGGGACTTTGAAAATATGATCATATAAACTTGAACAGCAACATGTAGCCCCCAAGTGTCGGGTCATTATGCAATAATGAGCAGGGACTTTGTAGATATAATCATTGAAAATAACATTATATAATGTAACTTCCATCATGGGGTTTGAACCCACGTCCACAAGGTTAAGAGCTTTGTGCTTTACCAACTGAGCAGTGGACCTTTCAATATAATGGATTAATACTTGTGTACCTTGAATTGTTGACAGGAGCGATTGGTAGCCCCCAAGGGCCGGCTCAATATGATGTGATGAGTCGGGTCTTCAATAAGGTGAGCAAAAAAAATGACTTTGCATTAGCCCCCAAGTGTCATGGTGCATGCTTGCAGCGACATGAGACTTGTGTATTTAATGTAATCTCAATTGGAATAATGTAGCCCCCAAGTGCCGGGTTGTAAGCCTGTAGCGACTCGGGACTATTCCTTTGTAAAATAAATCATACCATTGACAATATGATATCCATTGCGCTGAAGCGACTTTGAAAACCTCAATCATAATATTGGTTATTGATAACCATAATAAACATCCAGCCATGTTGGCTATTTAAAGATCTGAAGAATATAATCCGGTTTGAAAACCGGTTCCAATGATATTTGATCACAACCAGGCCGGGTTTAATAAACACCGGTCATTATTTTATCTTATACTGGCGACTTATAGTCGAAAGCCAGGCCGGTTTAATAAACACCGGTCATTATCTTATCTCATACTGGCGACTTATAGTCAAAAGCCAGGCCGGTTTAATAAACACTGGTCATTATCTTATCTCATACTGGCGACTTAGAGTCAAAAGCCAGGCCGGTTTAAGAAACCCCGGTCATTATAACTGATCATGTACTGCCAACCTGTTTTTTGGCTCTTTGCCGGCTCATCATGAAGGCCGATCTGGGTTACGACGAATGCTGGTTTAACTCTTGCTGGTGTTCATGACCCAGACTTTTAACTTTGTAGATATATGGATAACTTTGAAGATGCCCAATCCCGAATCAATAGACTTGGTTAACAACAAAACTTGTAAAATCGCAGAAACAAAGCATTTTTTGGCAAATAAGACCATGTAGTCGAGGCTTTTTACGAGCTGCCAGGCTCCAAATTCGAGGCTTTTTGCGAGCTGCCAGGTGATGACCCTCAACCGTAAGGGATCTATTGCAGTGTTTTCGATAAGTAAGAGTGTCGAACCCAACAAGGAGCAGAAGGTATTGATAAGCGATTCTGAGCAAGAAATTACTGCAAGCACTGAAAGATAACTTTTAGGGGTTTTCTCGGTATAAGCAACAGGAATGTAAAGGCAAGTAATATAAAAAGTACTGAGAGTAACAAGTGGCCCAATCCTTTCTTAGCAAAGGAGAGGCCTAGCAACTGAACTTATAAAGACTAAAGCGTTCTTGAGGACACACGAGAGAGGTAGTCATGTGCTTTCACCATATTCCGTATCGATACTATGTTATGTGTTGATAAGTGTTGAGTGGGTGGATCTATGCTAGTGCACTCTCTAGACTAAGATGAATGCACTCTTGTGATTAAACACCTTGCAAGCATCCGCAAATACAAGATAGAATTTAAGGCAAAATCCTAACCATAGCAATACGATCGAGGATCCATTATTCCCTTATGCAAAAGCGTGCGAACTGGGGTTCAGGTTTCTGTCACTCCGGCAACCCACCATAAGCATTCTGTATACACAATGTATTCTTCTAGGTCCTTAATAAGGCGAAGTGTTGGGTGTTCGACTCACACAATACCACTAGTACAATGGCAACGCAACTTAAGTATCAAACAACACATATTACTTCAACAGCATATGACTACTAACAACAAGACTTTCCCCATGTCCTCAAGAACTAAGGTAACTACTCACAAGACATAAAAGAGATCATGATCAGTGGGGATAAATATGTGATAAACAATCTGGACATAATAATATTTCTCCAACAAAACTCAATAGCATTCACCACAAAGTAGTAATCAACACCGATGGAGTAGAGAGGATGGATAGTACGAGTTACAACACGAGTTGCGATTGTAAGATGAGATTTGGATGAAGATGGAGATGGTGCTGGTGTTGGGGATGATGTTGATGATGATCTCGATGATGCCTGTGACGATGGTGATGACGATGGCGACGATCTCCCCTTCCGGGAGGTGATCTCCCTGGCGGAATCTGCCCGCCGGAGATGCCCTTTTCTTCTCTGTAGGTTTCCGCCTCGAAGCGGCGGCGGAACTCCGTAAAAAGTCCCGTTCCTAGGGTTTTCGGAGAACGGAGAACATATATGCAAAAGGGGGCGACCAGAGGTGGGCCAGGGGGGTGCCCCCAGGCCGCCTGGGGGGTGCCCCCAGGCCGCCTGGGGGGGTGCCCCCAGGCCGCCTGGGCACCCTGTGGCCCCCCTCTGACTCCCCTTTTGCGTGTCTTCGTTATTCGTCTGAAAAATACCTCCCGTCAATTTTCAGGTAATTTGGAGGTGTTCTTCTTCAGCAACTCAGCATCCACTTTTTCCTGTTGAATCCTGCGTCTGCTGTTCCGGCATCGGAAAGTTGCAAACTGTGTAAAATAGACCAAAACAACATAAGAACATCATCATAACGTGAAATATATCAATGAATAAGGATAAATTATGATACAAAATAGTGATGCATTTTGGACGTATCAACACCCCCAAGCTTAGACCTCGCTTGTCCCCAAGCGAATATGAACTCGGTAAACCTGTCCACAAGTTTAGAGAGTGAAGTGTCGATAAATAGAATACGGTCAAGAAGCATCATAGTCTCTTTACCAACTCAATTATCCTCAGCAGCAATCTTCAACTCATAAGGCTCTTATGAAAGAGTGTTAACACTTATATTCGAAAGTAGGACTAAGGAAACTCATTATATCATGGCAAATATGTCCTTTGGTCAAAGAACAACAAATAATTTTAACTTTTGCTCTTATATTTTGATGGGATTATTTGAAGCTTTTTGAAATAACATGCTAATAAGCAAGAAGTGAAAGTGTTAACACAAAGGAAGATATTTGCCTTAGCTGGGCATGACAAACAACTTACTTATCAAATGATAATGTCAACAAGGATATGATATGACAAATCTTAATGCAGCTTTATATGAATGAATCCTTATCAACATCAAACGTCTGCTCTCTTTGAGAAATAGAGGGGAGTAGGAATAACTGACTCAACTTAAAACTAAAAGAGAGGCCCTGTTCTAGGGTAGTAGGGAAAACTCATGTGCTATCCTCAAATCAAACAGAATGAAAACAAGTTTTGAGAGGTGCATGATTTGTCAACGAATGCTAATAAATAACTCAGTTGCTTCTTGAACTGGACAAGTTTCGAGGAACGGCTCCCGTATGAGGACGATAACATCCTCTTATTCTCCTTTGTTTATCACTGCCAAAGTTTTCTGATTTCTCATGAACAAAGCGTGAAGGAGGGTTTGTTTGTTATATTATTCTTAAGCCGGGCGCACTCCTTGCCAGTTCCTTCTCGTATTATGGGTTTGCACATTATACATGCAATCCCGGGGTGAAGCTTGTCCAACTCAAGAAGACTACGAATTAGCTATTACTTCTTCATGAGCTAAAACAGAGGCACAAAATAAAAGATTTTGAACATTTAAGGATAACACATAAATTATATACTTTAGGAGGTGGTAGTGGAGTACCACGAGTAGGTAGGTATGGTGGACTCATATGGAAGGTATTGGCTTAAGGGTATGGATGCACAAGCAGAATTCCGCTTAGTACAGAGTTAGGCTAGCAAAGGTTTTGAGAGAGCAGACAATTTATGATGACTAAGATGCAAAGCAATATAAAGCATGAACATTGAAATAAGCATAACACATCAAGTTGTCTTCCTTGTCAACATAACACTTCAAGCATAATAACATAAAGGTTTTAGCTATGTTGATACTTTTAAGAAAATCATGCTTGTTGTTATGACCAAAGCTATGTTTGCCAAGATTAAATAAAGTTTCATAGCCATACCTGACATAAGGTCAATGCTCCCCATAAGAATCATCATATAAGGTCGATTGCGTGAAGAGAATACTGAGTGCAACAAAAGGAACCGATAAACTTCTCATTAATATTCCATCATAAACGACTCCACACTCACGGATACAATTCTTCACCGAAGGAGCGATAGACCTCAATGCACACACCTATCTCATATAATAACCTCCCTAGACATGATACGACCCTACTTGACTCTAAAAGATAAAAAGTAAAGATAAAGATACCGGGCACTCCCCCAAGCTTGGAACAAGCTAAGGGAATGCCATTACCCCAGGAGATTTCACTCATCATTCTTGTTGGCGTTGATCAAGTAGTTCTTGGAGAAACTCTTCCATGGAAGGGGTTCTCCAGTCTCATATGAGAAGCTTGTCTCCTGAATCCTGCATTCAGCACCCAACCCCATGCGCAGAAACCTTAGTTCATACTCACAGTTCTGGTTATGCAGATCATTAATTTGCCCTTGGAGTTCTATAATTCTGTCTTCAGACGCGGCGATTCTTTCCCACATCTCCTTCATCTCCTTCATGAAGTAGTTCTTCAGCTCGTTGGTGATGTCAAAGTTACCTTTAACACCACACTCGATCATCTTCTTGTACTCGAAGACTTCTTGCTCCACTTCTTCCATCCTGGCCTGGATGCTCCCCTCCTTGATAGGTCCCTTCAGATCTTATTGATGAAGGACGCCTTCCTTCATCTGAACAACCTGAGGGTGCTTCTTCACCTCAGCGAGGTAAGGGTTGATGACGTTGACGACGAACGTGTCCTTGGGGGAACTTGGAGAAGCCATGGCACCTAAATTTAGCTGAAAGATTTCCTGGCAGAAACAGATCGAAGAGAAAACACACGAAATCGCAAGATACGTTGCCGGAATAACCCGGGCAAATATATAGGAAAAATTTATGCACAGAAAGGAAGGTAACGGACCAAAGCAGGGTCGGAGGCGGACTCCCGGGTGTCCAGGCGGCCTGCCGGCGCGGCCCAGGGGGGGGCGCCTGGACTCCCTGGAGGTCGTCTCCGGCTCCACTTCGACTCGGAATTTTACTAATTTTGCAGAAACTCGTAATACGGAACTTTTATGGCTGTTCGCGATGTTTCCTTACTGTCAGGGATATGGTTAATAGGTATAAACCGGACATTGTAAACCGGAGTAGTAGTATCGTATTTAGTTTTATTATTCTAGTAGATATTATGGCCCAGGAGATTGTAAGGCCCATGTATAGAAATACGATTTGTAATCCACCAAGAGATGTAACTTGAGAGATAAGAAAGAAAGGACAGAGACCGAGGCGGACACGATTATGAGCCGGCCTCGGGACTCTGTAAACCGGACCAGGGGTCACCTCTATATAAAGGGACAGCCCGGCACCGGTTCAAGGACAAGCAACAATCGATACGTCGAGACGCAGGCAAGCGATTCCGCTCCCTGTAAACCGACGACCAAGCAATACCAAACCAACTAGACGTAGGCTTTTACCTTCTCAAAGGGGCCGAACTAGTATAAAATCCTCTGTGTCCTTTGTGCGCCATGAACCCTTTCAAGCTAACCCGTGCGATGGTTCCATCATCAAGTCCGTTAAACCGGACATCTGCCGTGTTAATTCCACGACACTTACCGTACTACATACCTTTTCTTTATTCTGCTTCTGCTGGCGTCTGAAACAGGGCTGCAACATGTTCTTCGTGGGTTGTTGTGTATATTATATTCACATCAACATCGACAGGGTCTCCTGCTATGTAATGTTTAAGTCTTTGCCCATTCACTACTTGAGGTTTGGTGCCTTCAAAATTATTAATCTTAATTGCACCAGACCGATAAACTTCTTCAATATGAAATGGTCCTTCCCACCTGGAAAGTAGTTTACCTGGAGAAAACCTGAAACGGGATCTAAACAACAAAACTTTATCACCAACATTAAATTCATGTTTCAGAATCTTCCTATCATGCCACTTTTTTACCTTTTCCTTGAAAATTTTAGCGCTCTCGTAAGCTTCATTCCTCCATTCATCTAGAGAAGTCAAGTTCATGAGACGCTTCTCACCAGCTAATTTTGGGTCAGCGTTAAGCTCTCTAACAGCCCAGAAAGCTTTGTGCTCTAACTCTAATGGCAAATGGCAAGCCTTGCCATACACCATCTTATAGGGAGACATGCCCATGGGGTTTTTGTAAGCAGTTCTATATGCCCACAAAGCATCTCCTAACTTGTTTGACCAATCCTTCCTATTTCTGTTTACAGTTTTCTGCAAGATCAACTTAATCTCTCTATTGGTGAGCTCAACCTGCCCACTAGTTTGAGGATGATATGGTGAAGCAATTCTATGATTAACATCGTATTTAGCCAAAGCTTTTCTAAAAGCTCCGTGCGTGAAGTGTGATCCTCCATCGGTCATGAGGTACCTTGGCACACCAAACCTAGGAAAAATTACATCTTTAAGCATTTTCAAAGACGTTTTGTGATCGGCACTTTCAGTGGGGATTGCTTCAACCCACTTGGTCACATAATCAACAGCTACTAAAATGTGAGTGTACTTGTGCAAAGAAGGAAAAGGACCCATAAAATCAAAACCCCAACAATCGAAAGGTTCAATCACTAGTGAGTAATTCATAGGCATCTCATTCCTTCTACTAATGTTACCAACTCTCTGACATTTATCACGGGCTAAAACATAATTTCTAGCATCTTTAAAGAGAGTAGGCCAATAAAAACCTGATTGAAGAACCTTATGTGCAGTCCTTTCACCGGCATGATGTCCTCCATAGGGACTATCATGACACCGTCTGAGAATGTCCTTCTGCTCATGTTCCGGAATGCATCTTCTCACGAACCCGTCGGGACCTTCTTTGAAAAGATGTGGGTCATCCCAAAAGTAGTGCCTCAAATCATGAAAGAACTTCTTCCTTTGCTGAAATGTTAAACCTGGAGGCAAATACTTTGCAACAATAAAATTAGCATAATCTGCATACCAAGGATCGGAAAGAGATTGTACTTTTACAACAGCAAGTTGCTCGTCTGGAAAACTATCGTTAACTGGGATGGGGTCGTGCGGTATATCTTCCATCCTTGAAAGATTGTCCGCCACCGGATTGTCTTCCCCTTTCCTATCAACAATCTGCAAATCAAATTCTTGAAGAAGGAGTACCCATCTGATAAGACTTGGCTTGGCATCCTTCTTTGTCGTAAGATACTTAATGGCAGCATGATCAGTATGAATAATAACTTTGGAATCAACAATATACTGCCTAAACTTATCACAAGCAAAAACTACAGCTAAGAATTCTTTCTCAGTAGTAGCATAATTTCTTTGAGCACTATCAAGGGTTTTACTAGCATAATGTATAACATTCAATTTCTTATCAACTCTTTGTCCTAAAACAGCTCCAACAGCAAAATCACTTGCATCACACATAATCTCAAAAGGTAAATTCCAATCAGGTGGTTGTACTATAGGAGCAGTCATTAAAGCTTTCTTAAGGACTTCAAAAGCTTCCTTACAATTTTCATCAAAAACAGAAGGAACATCCTTCTGGAGAAGATTAGTGAGGGGTCTTGAGGTTTTAGAAAAGTCTTTAATAAATCTTCTATAAAAACCTGCATGACCGAGAAAACTGCGAATACCTTTGATGTCCCTTGGATAGGGCATCCTCTCAATAGCTTCGATCTTGGCCTTGTCCACTTCAATTCCCCTTTCGGAAATCTTGTGACCAAGAACAATTCCTTCATTAACCATAAAGTGGCACTTCTCCCAGTTGAGTACCAAATTTGTCTCCTCGCATCTCTGCAAAACTTTATTAAGGTTGTGAAGACAATGGTCAAATGAAGTTCCATAGACTGAGAAATTGTCCATGAAGACTTCCATAATATCCCCGCAGAAACCATGAAAGATAGCATACATACACCTTTGAAAAGTAGCAGGGGCATTACATAAACCAAAAGGCATACGTCTGTAAGCATAAGTACCAAAGGGACATGTAAAAGTGGTCTTCTCTTGATCGACAGTGTTAACATGAATCTGAGAGAAGCCAGAATAACCATCGAGATAACAAAAGTGGGTGTTTTTGGATAACCTTTCAAGCATTTGGTCGATGAATGGCAACGGGTAGTGATCCTTTCTGGTTGCCTTGTTCAACTTCCTATAATCAATACACATTCTATATCCAATAATAATTCTCTGAGGTATTAATTCGTTTTTATCATTAGGAACCACAGTTGTACCTCATTTCTTAGGAACACAATGTACCGGACTTACCCACTTACAATCAGCTATAGGGTAGATAATACCTGCGGCTAGAAGCTTGAGAATCTCGGTTCTCACGACATCCATCATCTTCGGGTTCAACCGTCGTTGATGATCAACAACTGGTTTAGCATCAGGCTCAAGGTTGATAGTATGTTGACAGATAGATGGACTAATCCCCTTAAGGTCATCAAGGGTATAGCCAATTGCGCCTCGTTGTTTACGAAGTACTTCCAATAATTGCTCTTCTTCATATCCTGAAAGGTTAGAATTGATAATAATAGGATATACTTTCTTTTCATCTAAATAAGCATACTTGAGCGTATCGGGAAGAGGTTTAAGACCGAACACCGGGTATTCTTTCGGTTTTAATAAAATTCCCAAGGGTTCAACCGTAAGGTTGTGCTTCAGGATAGCGGGCTGCCTCAAGAATATTTCATCTAGTTCATTTCTTTCCTGCATATGCAAATCATTCTCGTGGTCCTCCATGTATTGCTGCAAAGGATCATTAGGGGGAATAGCAATAGAGGCAATACTTTCAATAATTTTATCATCACTAGGTAAATCAGTACCACGAGGCTGCTTAGAGAACTTAGAAAAATTAAATTCATATGGCTCACCATCGAATTCAACAGAAACTTTACCTTTCTTGCAATCTATTATAGCTCCACAATTTCTAAGAAAAGGTCTACCAAAAATGATGGGACAAAAATTGTCCCTGGCTGAACCAAGTACCAGAAAGTCGGTAGGGTATTTTACCTTTCCACATAGGACTTCAACGTCCCTCACAATTCCGATAGGACAGATAGTTGTTCTATTTGCAAGATGAATAGTAACATCAACTTCTTCAAGTTCACAAGGGGAAATCTCACCGATGATTTCTTCATAAAGTGAATAAGGAATAACACTTGCACTCGATCCCAAATCGCATAGCCCATAATAATTGTGATCTCCTATGTTAACATATACCACTGGAGTACCTGAAATTGGGCCTTTATTCTTGGCTGTGACAAGTTAGTGGAAACAGGACAAAAATTTATATTGGAATCCAAAACATCATCAGTAGCAAGGTCTTTAATCAATGCAACTTTAGGATCGACCCTAATCTGGTCCTCAGGCTCATCAACTCTTCTCTCACTTTTATTTATTATGCCTGTCACAAGAGAGTGCTCCCTTATCCTCGTGGGAAAAGGAGGCTGTTCATATATAACTGCAGGCAAAATAGGGTCAGCAACAAAAATATCAATAGGTGGTTCTTTAAAAGGTGCATGGTGCTGGTCTCTCTTCTTTTTAAAAGAATGAACGTGAGAGGCAAAATTCTTACACAAATCAATCACTAGATGGGAATCAAGACCAATCTTAGAGCAAAACGTATTGAAGTAATCAGTTTCCACATAGCTCTCAATATAATCATGTTCATAATTTATAGCGGGTTCAATACCTTTATCAATTTCCCAATCTTCGGTGTTCCTCTGGATTCTTTCAAGAAGATCCCACCTTTCTTCCACACTCTTCTTCTGAAACACCCCACTAGAGGAGGCATCCAGCATCTCCTTATCCTGACGAGAAAGCCTGGCATAAAAATTTGTAAGTATAATTTCCTTGGGAAGCTTATGAATAGGGCATTTGAGCATTAGGGACTTCAATCTCCCCCAAGCTTGAGCAATGCTTTCTCCGTCACGAGACCTAAAGTTATAGATATAATTCCTGTCTCGATGAATTTCATGAAGAGGATAAAACTTAGTATAAAAGAGAGACATAAGCTCCTGCCAGTCCGGTAAGTGTGAGTTATCGAGAAGCCCATACCAATCTGAAGCTTTATCTATAAGTGATACGACAAACAATTTCCTCATGACAAACTCCCTCGATACACCTGCAAGCTTAAATAATGAACATAGTCGTGACAAATATAGCAAGTGTTCACCGGGATGTCTGTCTCCTGCATAACGATTAGCCAAAACATAATCGATAATGCCAGCTGGTATTTTATAAGGCACAATTTCAGTAGGGGGAGGATCAACCACCACAGGTGTGGGGCGTCTTCCCGCAAGCAACACTCCAATAATAGGGTTGTCCATAAGGACAAAGAGCAGTAGTAGCAAAAATAAAAACAGAATTATAAAAAGACTTTCTTACCAGTTTCACTTTACCAAAAGCGCTACGCTCCCCGGCAACGGCGCCAGAAAACGGTACTTGATGACCCTCAACCGTAAGGAATCTATTGCAGCGTTTTCGATAAGTAAGAGTGTCGAACCCAACGAGGAGCAGAAGGTATTGATAAGCGATTCTGAGCAAGAAATTACTGCAAGCACTGAAAGATAACTTTTAGGGGTTTTCTCGGTATAAGCAACATGAATGTAAAGGCAAGTAATGTAAAAAGTACTGAGAGTAACAAGTGACCCAATCCTTTCTTAGCAAAGGAGAGGCCTAGCAACTGAACTTATAAAGATTAAAGCGTTCTTGAGGACACACGGGAGAGGTAGTCATGTGCTTTCACCATATTCCATATCGATACTATGTTATGTGTTGATAAGTGTTGAGTGGGTGGATCTATGCTAGTGCACTCTCTAGACTAAGATGAATGCACTCTTATGATTAAACACCTTGCAAGCATCCGCAAATACAAGATAGAATTTAAGGCAAAAGCCTAACCATAGCAATACGATCGAGGATCCATTATTCCCTTATGCAAAAGCGTGCGAACTGGGGTTCAGGTTTATGTCACTCCGGCAACCCACCATAAGCATTCTTTATACACAATGTATTCTTCTAGGTCCTTAATAAGGCGAAGTGTTGGGTGTTCGACTCACACAACACCACTAGTAGAATGGCAACGCAACTTAAGTATCAAACAACACATATTACTTCAACAACATATGACTACTAACAACAAGACTTTCCCCATGTCCTCAAGAACTAAGGTAACTACTCACAAGACATAAAAGAGATCATGATCAGTGGGGATAAATATGTGATAAACAATCTGGACATAATAATATTTCTCCAACAAAACTCAATAGCATTCACCACAAAGTAGTAATCAACACCGATGGAGTAGAGAGGATGGATAGTACGAGTTACAACACGAGTTGCGATTGTAAGATGAGATTTGGATGAAGATGGAGATGGTGCTGGTGTTGGGGATGATGTTGATGATGATCTCGATGATGCCCGTGACGATGGTGATGACGATGGCGACGATCTCCCCTTCCGGGAGGTGATCTCCCCGGTGGAATCTGCCCGCCGGAGATGCCCTTTTCTTCTCTGTAGGTTCCGCCTCGAAGCGGCGGCGGAACTCCGTAAAAAGTCTCGTGCCTAGGGTTTTCGGAGAACGGAGAACATATATGCAAAAGGGGGCGACCAGAGGTGGGCCAGGGGCTCCAGGCGCCCCCCGGCGCGGCCAGGGGGGGCGCGCCCCCAGGCCGCCTGGGCACCCTGTGGCCCCCCTCTGACTCCCCTTTTGCGTGTCTTCGTTATTCGTCTGAAAAATACCTCCCGTCAATTTTCAGGTAATTTGGAGGTGTTCTTCTTCAGCAACTCAGCATCCACTTTTTCCTGCTGGATCCTGCGTCTGCTGTTCCGACATCAGAAAGTTGCAAACTGTGTAAAATAGACCAAAACAACATAAGAACATCATCATAACGTGAAATATATCAATGAATAAGGATAAATTATGATACAAAATAGTGATGCATTTTGGACGAATCACCAGGCTCCAGGCTTTTTGTGAGCGGCCTTTAAGCTCTAGGCATTTTTTTAAGAGCGGCCTTTAAGCTCTCGGCTTTTCGCGAGCTTCCAGGCTCCATATTTAAGGCTTCTGATTCGAATACGATCAGTAAACCGGACCAAAGGGGTTATGCTAGGATTCGAATACGATCATGTAGCCCCCAGTGGCCTTGAGAAATTTTTATAAGGCTTCTGATTTGAATACGATCAGTAAACCGGACCAAAGGGGTTAAGCTAGGATTCGAATACGATCATGTAGCCCCAGTGGTTTTGACATTGCACCGATTAGTGAATTTGAATATGATCCAAGTCGGACCCAAAAGGGGTTAAGCTATGATTCAAATACGATCAAGAAGCCCCCTAGTGAGTTTGGCTATGTTCTATTTGGTTCGAATGCGACCTATGTTCGAACAGGAAGCCCCCAAGTAATCGTAGAGGCAGGGTATCTATATGGTAGTTGCGCTGTGTGGCAAACCCTCTTTGGTCCCTTAATAAATAATTGTCCTGCATACCAACATAGATAGATCAAAGCATCTTGTTTTCTTGATGAAAATGATATATATCAAGAAAAATAAACTTTAGATGGATATCACCTGATTGAATTCCCATATGACACTTCTATTTGAAGAAAATGGCTGATTCTCCGGTTTACCGGGGGCGCCGGTTGAGAGGCCATAAGAACTTCTTGGCATGTAGAAGCCCCCATGTGACATATTCCTGAGCTGTGCTCGCCGGGCGCCTATGTTTGAGTTGTGCTGTGCAACAAACTCTCTTTGCCCCCCTTAATTTTTCTGAGAACTCCAACTTGCGAGAAACACTTCTTCTTGAACCGGATGTTAAACCGGATATTAGGAGCTTAAAAGGCTTTGTGGGATCTTAAACCGGAATTATCATTTTCAGCCGACCTTTAAATTTGCACCAATATGGCGGTTTAGGGTCCTGCACTAGATAACTTTGCAAGATGGGGTAACTGCTCTTCTAAAGAAAGCAATATATAATAAAATATACTGGATGGATTTCACCTGATATGTTAAGCCAGTATTTATCCATCGCAGAGTTGATGATCACCATGGTGAAGCGGAAATCAATCATGGATAAATCCGCCGTAGGAGCCGACGGATGAGTCGGTCGCAATATTATACGCCGGTGCGGACGGGCAAGTTGTCCTCCACGTTGTAAACCGGTGTGGACGCGTGAACCGGCCGTCCGTTCATTAGGTAATGTGACACAGAAGAAAATGCCGTTGTAGAATATTGCCGGTGCGTGTTTATATCCGCAGTATAGCAATGATTTTACCTGTACATGAAAGTACCAATAGGGCAGTGTAATGTTGCTCAAAGGAATTAAAATGTCCTGATAAAGTATATAGGAGGGATAACACCTGATTTGCTCGAACAATAGATGGGTCGGCCGGCGCCGACGGGCTAGTTGCCTTCCTCGTTGTGAGCCGGCGCGGATGCGAAAGACGGCCACGGCGTTGTAAACCGGCGCGGTCGCGAGAGACGGCCGCGGCATTGTAAACCGACGCGGTCGCGAGAGACGGCCAAGGCGCTGTAAACCGGCGCGGGAATCCATGGCATAACGACGACCCCTTGTGTCGAACAATGTTTGGCATGCCTCCACCTCCGTGGTATAATACTGATTCGCCTGGAGAACAGATGAGCCGGCCATGTATTGATCTAAACGCAGCAACGGGGGTAGCGACTCGCACGTGTATCCGTCGGGCCGGTTTATCAGAACGGGTGCGGCACCGGTGTGTTAGTGTAGACCGGACCGCGGAAGTGGTGGCGTGCGCACGTCCACTGGCGAAGGAGTTGGCCGCGGCGTTGGAGACCAGTGCCCGTGGGCGCGGACTGACAAGTCGGCCGGTGCGTTGATGTAAACTGGACCGCGACACGCATGTTCGTGAAACCGCGCGGCACAATTGAACATGCATCCGTGGTATAACTTCACCCTTTTTCTTTTAATAGTCATCCTGGGTAAAAAATATTACAGGCGAGAGTAATTGTTGTCGGATGAATTAACATGTACTCATAAAATATATAGGAAAAATATCACCTGGTATCTGGATTTTGTCCTTTGTGACCACGTGAAAACTTTCTTGAAAGTCTCGTTGTGAGCATACTCTCAACTGGCATCTGGATTTTTTGTGCAAACATAACGCTTCAACATAATACCCCTCGGTGATTGATCTTCTCAGGATTTTTAAATAGATGACTTGCGGTTTTGATGGATGTGAGAACGTCTCTGCCTTCTGTGCAACGCGGAGGTGACTTGCGATTGAACCTTGGCCGACAACTGCAGCCAGAACAAATTGCATGTGCGCGTACAAACGATACTTCCGTCAGTCTCAGAGTAGTAACGCCGTAGATGAATTGCCCTGGCAGTAGGATTTTGTCTTGGACTCGGTGTCAATCAGATAATGGAAATCCGATACGACCACGGCAGCAGAAAATTTAATCGGTTTTGAAGACTGGCGGCGGCGTACACCACCTTGTCTCGGACTCAGCGTATTCGAACGACAGCGGCGGAAAAAATCAATAAATTAATCGGCTTTTGGATTGGACAAATCGCCGAGCCTCACGCGGGGCGGCGCACCCGAACCATCAGACCTTATCAATCTTGTATGTTCTGGAGGCCGTACTCATTGGATCCCAGGTGTTTGTCAATAGCCAGCAAAAAAGTGGCTCCCGGCAGGGGCGGCTCACCCGCGGCGACTCATTGGATCTGGAGGCTGTACTCAGCATGCATACGTATTGATTGATTTGATGCCTTAAACAATGAGATAACAGCAGCACGTATCCTGCCTTCGGCCCTCAACTAGTAAAATCTCCTTTGGTTTGTATGACTCGCTGCAGGCTGACAGATGATGGAGTGGATGAACCAGCCAGTTACGGTCTCGCCGAAGTTGAAATTGATGAAGCCATGACTTCAAGGCGTAAACTTCTCACAGACGGCGCAAAAAATTTCTTTCTCGACTGATAAACTCAAAAACGATGTAGATCTTTTTCAACCGGCTCTTCTTCATCCGAAAATTATGAGCCCCTCGAATCCTAAAAAATATCCCTTCAAGGACTCAACACCACCGTGCGCAGGCCCACGGTGGGCGCCAACTGTCGTGGAATTGTCACGGCAGATGTCCGGTTTAGTGGACTTAGGTGTGAGGCCTCACATCTATGTAGTAGCTTCAGAGGGGTTGAGCGGAATCGAGAGACGCAGCGCAAGACAAGGATTTAGACAGCTTCGGGCCCCGGGAAACATCATCCGATAATAGCCCTACATGCTCTTTGAGGCTAAGTCTTATTATGACCCTCATGGTGTTGCCGGTAAACCGGCTCTTTGTGTCTAGCCCTAGAAACTTGTGAGCACCTCTCCCTCTTTGGGGAGCCCTGTCCCTCCTTATATATGTTCAAGGGGCGGTTTACATGACTAATCCTAGTAGGATTAGGATTACTCTATTACAAGGAGTCCTAGTCTTGCTTCCTTTGTAGGAGAATATTCCTTGTGCTTTCTTCATAAACCGGCCCACCATAACATGAACCGGCCTTCTGGGCCTTGGGCCTTGTCATCCGTGATCCATCAACCGGGTTACCAGTGAGTGGTATTATTTAGGCAGGTTGCTTGTAAACCGTCTGGTTATGACGGATCGCCAGTGAATCACCAAGTGTAAAACGGGTCTCAAGTAAACCGCCAATTCCGGCCGGGTCATATTTCCGGTCGGGTTACGTTGCGGGGTATATCCCCGACAGGTACCGATTTGGGCCGGGTTCGGCGCAAGCGGCCGGAATGACGCGAGTCGCCGGATGCCCCAAGTTCTCCCCCCCGTCTTCGCCCCCAAAGGGGCTTGAAGGCGGCCCGGAGCTCGTAGATGTCGACCGTCGATGGGATGAAGAAAGCGGCCTTCGTCCGGTCCCCCGAAAATGCCCCCTCCGGTGGCTCCACAGACCCGGTGCCCCTGGCCACCCCCTTGCCCTTGGCGGGTTTGGACGCCATGGCGGCTGAGTCGGAGGGCTGAGGAAGAGGGATGGCAAAGCAACGGCGGCGGGCGATGGCGGAGGCTTTAGAAAGAAGGAAGAGAGGAAACAACGGCTCTGAGATTGGAAGAGGCGCGAGGAAAATGGAGGAAGTGAGCAGCGCGCCAGCGGTTATTCCTTCTTATGTGGGGGG
>LR738714.1:567649204-567660085 GCA_902687465.1 Secale cereale | reverse complement strand
GGGGAATGCGGGCCGCCTCCTTTCGCATTTACTGCGACGTGACGCACGCCTGCGAAAACCGCCCCGCGCATGCCGCTCACGTCACGCACGCCCCTCCACCCCGCGCCGCGCGCGCGGATCGTGGAGGCGCACCGCGCGGAAAATCTTACCACGGTGAAATCCGTCCCGCCTGCCCGCGCACCGTTCTGGGCCTGGCCCAACAACGCGTCGCGCTTATGTGAAGCCCAGGCCCGTGGGCTCCTGTCGGTGTACAAAAAGAGGGGTACACTTTTTGTACACCTATGACTGTGCACGGGCAGTACGAGCCCCGGGCACCACCACACCAAGCACAGCAAGGGAGGTGAGCCAGGGTAAGACCGAAGCTCGATGGAACTGGAGCGATGCCTAGAACAAGACCACAAAGAGCAAGGGGGACAAAGCGGCTTCCCCCGGCGAGATCCTTGCCGGGAGCCAGTTTCAGCAGCCCCGGCAAGTTCCTTGCCGGGGCCGGCTCTAGCAGCCCCGGCAAGACCCTTGCCGCGGCAGCTCGCCCCACGCCTACGGAGCGGATCACCCTTGAGAACACTGCCCCCATGGGGCAAGGATTCTGGAGGCATCCCCGTAGTGGCATGCAGATCTTCGTGAAGACATTCAAGATCAGATACACGCTAAGAAGACGACGACCTTGTCGGGATCCCAGCACAGGAGGACCACAAGACCTCCGGCAAGCACCTTGCCGGGGATGACAGCAGGCGCCGCGGCAAGACCCTTGCCGGAGCCTCGGCAAGGCCCTTGCCGAGGACGCCCACAGGGCCACCATCAGGCCCGCACCAACTGAGTTTCCACCGCCCCATGCAGCTGCGGACCCAACCAGCTCGGTAGGCACCTACGTGGCAACATGCAGATCTTCGTGGAGACCCACCATTGCGCCACCTCAGCTGCCTGCCTACCTACATGGCATCCCGGGCATCGCTGGCCAAGGCGCGTGTCAACACAAGAAGGAGCGGCGACGGACAAGACGGACGTCTCCCCTCGTCCTCAATAAAGCGAGGACACCTAAACTAAGCACATTAAATGCGCCTTGTCATGTAATGCGAGGGTTAACCTCGCATCACTGTACCCTTTCCACCTCCTGTGTGCCACTGTGGCAACCCCTTTTCCCTATAAAAGGGGGCCCGAGGCGATCAGGAGAAGGATTCGGTTCTTTGGAACTCCTCACGACTCGGCTTTTGGAGCTGTTCACGCCCCATAGCTAGCTGAAGAACACAAACATATAATCCACCAAAGCAGGAGTAGGGTTTTACGCATTTTTGCGGCCCGAACCTGGGTAAAGGAACTGTGTGCTAACTGTTAGATCCGCTCTTCTCTCAACCCCACGCCCCGCAACCGTAGTAGGGATTCTCGTGATCCCATAGGTGTCGATCCAAATACACCGACACATAAGCATGTCATGATGCACAAGCAAGTATGATCCATGTCCGGTTTAAATATGCATGGCATGACAAAGTGCACAAACAACACTACAATTTAAGTGGAGCTCAATATACAACGAGTTGCATGATTGACAAAACACCACATGCTATTTTTTTAGTTTGCTCTCGGTTATGAAACCAACAAGTTTAAATGTTCTTTAACATGGCAAGAGGAGAAGCATAAGTAAACTACATTGTCTAGTCATTTTAAATGAGGCCGGAAATAACAACAAAAATTCCAGAAAATCCCCATGTGCATATTATTGATTTTGGTACTGTTCTTCCTATTACCATATTTTAATGTTGTTAAACAGCAAAACAAAGTGCACCAAGTTATTCTACACATTTTTCACCCCAAATACATATAAAGTTTATTAAATTTGGAGCTACGGTTATTTAGTTATGAATTAAACCATTTTAGCATGTTATTTACACAAATTAATGCAAACATAAATTTTACACATTTTAACATGGATGAAAGTTAGAAATAATTAATCTACACCAAATTCTAAGCATTTCTCCTATATGAAGTTTTTACATATGATGCACAATTTGAGATTTATGATATGCATGAAGACTAGGGACTGAACTTCAAAACTGCAGTTTTCTGGATAATAGAGAAATTCACAGATCCTAGAAAAACATCATCGGGCCGAAACTGACTGGCCGGCCCAACAAAAAAATAAACAAAGGCAGGGCGCTGGAGGTGGCCTCACCATGGGGCAGGGCCCAGCCGGTGCAGCAGGATGGCATGGGCTTGGTTTGGAGAGGCTGGGCCTGGCGCGGTTGGCAGGGGCGGGCCCAGGATTTCAAGAGTGTGTATTCAAAATTTTGAAGGCAGTTTTTTTAAAAGCCTAAAGCCTTGTTTTGGCATATAAAACTGATTCCAGTACCAGTTTACACAAATTTAACAATACATAAGGATATAGCATAATACAATAGATTCATAGAATTGATCATAACTTCAAATTGTCTACCATACAGAAAATACTAATTGTTCAACATATCGAAACATTACTTTCCTATCAAATTTAGAAATAGAAAATAACAAATAAAAAAAGCTTAAAAATTACAGGATAACTTTCCTATCATTGATGCTTTGAATATGAGTTTACTTCAACTAAGAATCTGCATTGTTTGGCAATACTGTTGGACCACTGGTGAAATCAATAACCAAAATCTAATTAGAAAGATGAATACATCTAATTTCGATGAACATATCATATGTATTGCTAGCTGAACCTAGGGCTTTAAAATTGAAGGACAATGCGTGCAAATATTAGTACCAGAGGGAGCAAGGGATGGATGCCGTACCGCTGGAATTTGGATTACGCGTCGCCCGTCGTGCCGCCATGTGCGCAAAGGAACATACGATGCCCGTTGGTTTCTAGCATGGATAGAATTTGACGAACAGGGCAAGGTAACAGAACCAGCGATTCTCTCTCTCAGAAAAAAATAACTGAACCAGCGATGGATGATGATGTGTGGCGTGCGCACGGTGCAGCTTGGGAAGATTTGGGCCTATGGGCCATATCGTGGGCGGCGAGGGACAAGTGTTGGGGTAGCCTTTGTTTACGGGTTGAATTAGTTAGCTACCAAGTTTGTTGGAACAGTTTCGTTTTTTCTTATACATACGTATGATATACACTACATATACCTTGTCTTTGGCAAAAATAATGGGTATTCAACTGAATACCTTTGAATTGAGGTGGCCCCGCCCCTGGCGGTTGGCTGCCCACGCAGCTGGCCAGCACGGTCAACGCGCGGCTGGACCGGACGAGCGTAACGGGTGTGGTCGACGACCTCCCGCTCGAACCCGCCAGATCGAGGCAACGCGCAGGGGACGACGACGCAGTGACCCAGCGACGCAATTGGGTCTTGGTCGCCGGTGGCGGCGAATGGGTTGACGGGAACCAGCCGGATTGACGAGGGGGACGGGGACGGCCCGAAGGACTCCGGCAAGGCGACGACCACGGTAGAGATTAGAGAGAGAGATGGAATAAGGCAGAGAGAGAAGAGCAACGGTGAAAAGAGAGGAAGCCGGCGGCAGAGGAGGCACGGATCTGAGCGGTGGAGCTTGAGTTCGTCCGAATCCGGCCGGTCTTGGTGGCGGACGGCGCTAGGACGACGAGGACGGTGGGGAAGCGGCTTGGCGTTGAGGTAGAGGAGGCGCTCGGGGAGCTCCTGCTCGGGCCCAACCGCAGAGGGAGGCGCGGGGCTGCGGCCACAAGAGAGCAGAGAGGTGGTGCTGGTTGGCTTGTGGCTGAAACCAAGGTGGATGCGGGATGAATCCCGAGGAGGACGAGACAGGAGGAGTGGCGGCGGCTAGGAGGGTCCCTAGAAATTAGGGATTTGTCTAGATTAGGTATGAGGTGGACTATATATAGGGTAAGGGAGGTTTAGGGTAGATTTGGACCCTCCGATCGTAATCAGACGGTCGAGAATAAAATAGGTAGGTAGTCCAAATAAGATGCGGACCCATCGATAATGACAACACGGTTCGGGTCCGGGGCAGTTTTGGACTCGGTTGTGAGGGGGTCTGTGCACTTTGCAGAGAGACTTCGGCTTAGGCAAGAGAGAAAACAAAGAACAACGACGCAAGTTGTCTCAGAAAGCTCAACCGGGACAAACGGGAAGCCTACTAGGAACGACTATGAGTTTTGAAAAAAATGACGACACGAGTGCTGATGCAATGCAGATGATGACATGATGAAATGCAACAAACAAAATAGAATAACATCCCGAAACCCGGAATAGCTGGAAGTCTTCTGGAGCGTCGGTCTCGGGGCGTCACACTAAATCCGTGAGTGCAGGAAAGTAAGAGATACGTGCAATCGAGAGAGAGATTATTTTCTTCTTTTTCTATAAGGAGAGATACATGCAATCAGGAAAGAGATACTTTCCTTTTTATGGAGGGCTATAAAGGGAATTAGGAGGAATTAGAAGAAATGCACCTTACATTGTGGAATTTTATCGAAAAACAAATACACCTTATATAAAGGAACGAAGGGAGTATCTTACTACAAATATGTCTCTCACTGTTACTTACATCACTTGCAGAGAATACCTTGCAGAAAACCGCTTGTCATTTCCTTCCGCGCCTCATTGGGTTTGACACTCTTACTTATCAAAAGTACTTTGATTGATGTTGGAAATATGCTCTAGAGGCAATAATAAAATGGTTATTATTATGTTTCCTTGTTCATGATAATTGTCTATTATTCATGCTATAATTGTATTAACCGGAAACCCTAATACATGTGTGAATACATAGACCACAACACGTCCCTAGTGAGCCTCTGTTGACTAGCTCGTCGATCAATAGATTGTTATGGTTTCCTGACCATGGACATTGGATGGCATTGATAACGGGATCACATCATTAGAGAATGATGTGATGGACAAGACCCAATCCTAAGCACATCACAAGATCGAGTAGTTCATTTGCTAGAGCTTTAATAATGCCAAGTATCATTTCCTTAGACCCTGAGATTGTGCAACTCCCAGATACTATATGAATGCTTTGGGTGTATCAAACGTCACAACGTAACTGAGTGGCTATAAAGGTGCACTACATGTATCTCCGAAAGTGTCTGTTGGGTTGGCACGAATCGAGACTGGGATTTGTCACTCCGTATGACGGAGGGGTACCTCTGGGCCCACTCGGTAATGGATCACCATAATGAGCTCAATGCGACTAAGGAGTTAGTCACATGATCATGTGTTACGGAACGAGTAAAGAGAATTATCGGTAATGAGATTGAACAAGGTACAGGGATACCGACGATCGAATCTCGGTCAAGTAACATACCGATGGATGAAGGGAATTGTATACATGATTGATTGAATCCCCGACATCGTGGTTCATCTGATGAGATCATCGTGGAACATGTGGGAGGCAATATGGGTATCCAGATCTTGCTACTGGTTATTGACCGAAGAGGTGTCTCGGTCATGTCTGCATGGTTCCCGAACCCGTAGGGTCTACACACTTAATGTTCGATGATGCTAGAGTTGTAACGGGAAATTGTATGTGGCTACTGAAGGTTGTTCGGAGTCCTAGATGAGATCCCGGATGTCACGAGGAGTTCCGGAATGGTCCGAAGGTAAAGATTTATGTATGGGTAGTCCAGTTTCAGCCGCCGGAAGAGTTTCGGGGGTCATCGGTATTGTACCGGGACCACCGGAAGGGTTTCAGGGTCCACCGTGTGGGGCCACTGCCCCGGAGGGCTTAGTGGGCTGAATATGGGTGGGGACCAGCCCCTTAGTGGGCTTGTGCCCCCCCAAGGGCCCAAGGCGCATAGGGTAAGAAATCCTAGGGGGTGGGGGCGCCTCCGACCTGCTTGGGGGGCAAGGATCCCCCTTGGCCGCCCCCCTCTAGATCCAATCTAGAGAGGCCACCCTTCTCCTTTTCGCTTATATACAGTTAGGGGGTGGGAGGGCAGCCACACCCCTTCCCCTGGCGCAGCCCTCACCCCTCCAACTCCCCCTCCTCCTCCGTAGTGCTTGGCGAAGCCCTGTCGGAGAATCGCTCAACACGCCGTCGTGCTGTCGGAGCTCTCCCTCAACTTCTCATCCCCCTTGCTGGATCAAGAAGGAGGAGACATCCCTGGGTTGTACGTGTGTTGGACGCGGAGGTGTGCTTCCTCACTGCTTTCCCGAGGTAATGTTAGTGTTTCCCTTGAAGAAGAAAGGGTGATGCAGGAGAGTGAAGTAAGTATTTCCCTCAGTTTGTTGAGAACCAAGGTATCAATCCAGTAGGAGATCACACACGAGTCGCTAAATACCTGCACAAACAATCAAACAACTTGTACCCAATGCTATAAAGGGGTTGTCAATCCCTTCTAAGTTATTTGCAAAAGTGAGATACGATAGAGATGGATAAACAAATAAAGTAAATATTTTGGGGTTTCTGGTTTATAGATTGAAAAGTAAAATATTGCACAATAGTAGATTTGAAACTTATAATATGTAAAATAGACCCGGGGGCCATATGTTTCACTAGAGGCTTCACTCATGATAGCAAATATTATGCTGGGTGAACAAATTACCGTCAAGCAATTGATAGAAAAGCGAATAATTATAACAACATCTATGGAAATGATCATGAATATAGGCATCATGTCCGAGACATGTAGACTGACTCCTGCCTGTATCTACTACTATTACTCCACACATTGACCGCTATCCAGCATGCATCTAGAGTATTAAGTTCATAAGAACAGATTAACGCCTTAAGCAATATGACATGACGTAGAGGAATTAACTCAAGCATTATGATGAAAACCCCATCTTTTTATCCTCGTACAATACGTGTCATGTCCCCTACTGTCACTGGGATTGAGTACCACAAGATTGAACCCAAAGCAAAGCACTTCTCCCATTGCAAGAATTATCAATCTAGTTGGCCAAACAAAACCAACAGTTCGAAGAGAATTACTAAGATATAAGATCATGCATAAAAGAATTCAGAAGAAACTCAAATATTATTCATAGATAATCTGATCATAAACCCACAATTCATTGGATCTAGACAAACACACCGCAAAAGAAGATTACACTGGATAGATCTCCAAGAACATCGACGAGAACATGGTATTGAAGATGAAAGAGATAGAAGAAGCCATCTAGCTACGAGCTATGGACTCGTAGGTATGTGGTAAACTACTCACACTTCATTGGAAGGGCAATAGGGTTGATGTAGATGCCCTCCATGGTTGATTCCCCCTCCGCCAGAGTATCTGAAAAGTCCTCCAGATGGGATCTTGTGAGAACCGAAGGTTACGGCGGCGGACAAGTGGCTTTGATGGATGTTCTGATGTTTCTGGAATATATGAGGATATACAGGCTGAAGAAATAGGTCGGTGGACAATCGAGGGGCCCACAAGGGTGGGGGCGTGCCCTACCCCCCAGGGCGTGCCCTCCGTCCTTGTGGCCGCCTAGCAGCTCCCCTGACGTGCACTCCAAGTCCATCTGATGTCTTCTGGTCCAAGAAAAATCCTCGTGAATTTTCGTTCCGTTTGGACTCCGTTTGATATTCCTTTTCTGCCAAACCGAAAAACAAGGAAAAAACAGAAACTGGCACTGGGCTCTGGGTTAATATGTTAGTCCCAAAAATCATGTAAAATAGCATAATAATGCATATAAAACATCCAAGATAGATAATATAATAGCATGGAACAATAAAAAATTGTAGATACATTGGAGACGTATCAAGGCGCCGTCCGTTCGGCGTTTGGATTGGATCTTCTGCGATTTGAATCACCGCAAGTACGACTCCATCAACCGCGTTCTTGTAACGCTTCCGCTTAGCGATCTTCAAGGGTATGAAGATGCACTCCCTCTCTCTCGTTGCTAGCATCTCCTAGATTGATCTTGGTGACACATAGGATTTTTTTGAATTATTACTACATTACCCAACAGTGGCATCATGAGCTAGGTCTATGCGTAGATTCTATGCACGAGTAGAACACAAGTAGTTGTGGGCGATGGTTTGGTCAATTTGCTTACCGTTACTAGTCATATCTTGATTCGGCGGCATCATGGTATGAAGCGGCCCGGACCGACCTTACACGTACTCTTACATGAGACATGTTCCACCGACAGACATGCAGTTGTTGCATAAGGTTGCTAGCGGGTGTCTGTCTCTCCCACTTTAGTCAGATCAGATTTGATGAACAGGGTCCTTATGAAGGGTAAATAGCAATTGACAAATCATCATTGTGGCTTTTACGTAGGTAAGAAACGTTCTTGCTAGAAACCCATAGCAGCCACGTAAAACATGCAACAACAATTGGAGGACGTCCAACTTGTTTTTGTAGGGTATGCTATGTGATGTGATATGGCCAAAAGGATGTGATGAATTATACTCAAGTGGCATCATGAGCTAGGTCTATGCGTAGTTTCTATGCACGAGTAGAACACAAGTTGTTGTGGGTGTCGATTTGTCAATTTACTTGCCGTTACTAGTCTTATCTTGATTCGGCGGCATCGTGGGATGAAACGGCACGGACCGACGTTACACGTACGATTACATGAGACAGGTTCCACCGACTGACATGCACTAGTTGCATAAGGTGGCTAGCGGGTGTATATCTCTCCCACTTTAGTCAGATCGGATTTGATGAAAAGGGCCCTTATGAAGGGTAAATAGTAATTGGCATATCACGTTGTGGTTTTGGCATAGGTAAGAAACATTCTTGCTAGAAACCTATAGCAGCCACGTAGAAACTTGCAACAACAATTAGAGGACGTCTAACTTGTTCTTGCAGCATGTGTCGTGTGATGTGATATGGCCAAAAGGATGTGATGAATGATATATGTGATGTATGAGATTGATCATGTTCTTGTAATAGGAATCATGAATTGCATGTCGATGAGTATGACAACCGACAGGAGCCATAGGAGTTGTCTTAATTTATTGTATGACCTGCGTGTCAATGAAAACACCATTTAATTACTTTACTTTATTGCTAACTGTTAGCCGTAGTAGTAGAAGTAATAGTTGGCGAGACAACTTCATGAAGACACGATGATGGAGATCATGACGATGGAGATCATGGTGTCATGTCGGTGACGATGGTGATTATGCCGCGCTTCGAAGATGGAGATCAAAAGCGCAAGATGATATTGGCCATATCATGTCACTTTATGATTTGCATGTGATGTTTATCATGTTTACATCTTATTTGCTTAGAACGATGGTAGCATAAATAAGATGACCCCTCACTAAAATTTCAAGAAATGTGTTCCCCCTAAGCGTGCACCATTGCGAAGGTTCATTGTTTCGAAGCACCACATGATGCTCGGGTGTGATAGATTATAAGGTTCGCATACAACGGGTGCAAGCCAGATTTACACATGCGAAACACTTAGGTTGAATTGACGAGCCTAGCATGTACAGACATGGCCTCAGAACACGAGAAACCAAAAGGTCAAACATGAGTCATATAGTAGATGCGATCAACATGGAGATGTTCACCGTTGATGACTAGTCCATCTCACGTGATGATCGGACACGACCTAGTCGATTCGGATCATGTATCACTTGGATGACTAGAGGGATGTCTATCTGAGTGGGAGTTCATTAAATAATTAGATTATATGAACTTAATTATCATGAACTTAGTCCAAAATTGTCTTTACAATCTATCTTGCAGATCCAATAGCCCATGCCAATGTTGCCCTAATCTTCAACACGTTCCTAGAGAAAACCAAACTGAAAGACAATGGAAGCAACTATACGGACTGGGTCCGTAACATGCGGATCATCCTCATAGCGTCCAAGAAAGCATATGTCCTTGATGCACCGCTAGGTGACGCACCTATTTTACCAGCAACTCAAGACGTTTTGAACGCCTGGCAGTCGTGTAGTGATGATTACTCCCTGATTTAGTGCGTCACGCTTTACAACTTAGAATCGGGGCTCCAAAAGTGTTTTGAGCAACACGGAGCATATGAGATGGTCCAAGAGCTGAACATGGTTTTCCAAGCTCATGCCCAGGTCGAGGGATATGAAGTCTCCGACAAGTTCTACAATTGTAAGATGGAGGAAAACAGTTCTGTCAGCGAGCACATACTCAAAATATATGGGTTGCACAACCGCTTGTCTCAGCTGGGAGTTAATCTTCCAGATGACTCAATCATTGACAGAATCCTCCAGTCGCTTCTACCTAGCTACAAGAGCTTTGTGATGAACTACAATATGTAACGAATGGAGAAGTCCATTCCTGATCTGTATTCAATGTTGAAATCAGCGGAGGTGGAGATATAAAAGGAGCATCAAGTGTTGATGGTAAATAAGACCACTAACTTCAAGAAAAGCAAGGGTAAGAATAACTTCAAGAAAAGCAAGGGTAAGAAGAACTTCAAGAAGGATGGCAAGGGAGTTGTCGTGCCCGGTAAGCCAGTTGCCGGGGAGAAGCCAAAGAATGGACCTGAGACTGAGTGCTTTTATTGCAAGTGAAATTGTCACTAGAAGCATCACTGCCCCAAGTTCTTAGTGGATAAGAAGTTCCGCCACGTCAAAGGTATATATGATATAAATGTTATTGATGTGTACCTTACCAGCGCCTGTAGTAGCTCCTGGGTATTTGATACGGGTGCAGTTGCTCACATTTGTAACTCAAAACGGGAGCTACAGAATGAGCGGAGACTGGCGAAGGATGAGGTGACGATGTGCGTCGAGAATGGTTCCAAAGTCGATGTGATTGCCGTCGGCACGCTAGCTCTGCATCTACCTTTGGGATTAGTTTTAAACCTCAATAACTGTTATTTAGTACCACCTTTGAGCATGAACATTGTATCTTGATCTCGTTTAATGTGAAATGGCTACTCATTTAAATCCGAGAATAATGGTTTTTCTATTTATATGAGATATATGTTTTATGGTCATGCCCCGCTAGTCAATGGTTTATTTTTATTGAATCTC
>LR738714.1:567634379-567646077 GCA_902687465.1 Secale cereale | reverse complement strand
CAGCTGGTGCAGTTGCAAGCAAAGCGTTGTGGCAGCATCTACATGTGAAGTGGAGTACATAGCTGCTTCGGAAGCAGCGCGGGAAGGAGTCTGGATGAAGGAGTTCATCACCGACCTAGGAGTTATTCCCAATGCGTTGGGCCCGATGACTCTCTTCTGTGACAACACTGGAGCTATTGCCATTGCCAAGGCGACCAGGTTTCACAAGAAGACCAAGCACATCAAGCGCCGCTTCAACTCCATTCGTGGTTATATTCATGATGGAGACATACATATTTGTAAAGTACATATGGATCTGAATGTCGTAGATCCATGCACTAAACCTCTTCCACGAGCAAAACATGATCAAACACCAGAACTCTATGGGTGTTCGATTCATCACAATGTAACTAGATTATTGACTCTAGTGCAAGTGGGAGACTGTTGGAAATATGCCCTAGAGGCAATAATAAAATGGTTATTATTATATTTCCTTGTTCATGATAATTGTCTATTATTCATGCTATAATTGTATTAACCGGAAACCGTAATACATGTGTGAATACATAGACCACAACACGTCCCTAGTGAGCCTCTAGTTCGCTAGCTCGTTGATCAATAGATGGTTATGGTTTCCTGACCATGGACATTGCATGTCATTGATAACGGGATCACATCATTAGAGAATGATGTGATGGACAAGACCCAATCCTAAGCACATCACAAGATCGAGTAGTTCATTTGCTAGAGTTTTTCTAATGTCAAGTATCATTTCCTTAGACCATGAGATTGTGCAGCTCCCGGATACTGTAGGATTGCTTTGGGTGTATCAAAGTCACAACATAAATGGGTGGCTATAAAGGTTCACTACAGGTATCTCTGAAAGTGTTTGTTGGGTTGGCACGAATTGAGACTGGGATTTGTCACTCTGTATGACGGAGAGGTATCTCAGCGCCCACTCGATAAAGCATCATCATAATGAGCTCCATGTGACTAAGGAGTCACTAGTGCAGAAACTGGCTTGAGAACCTGTTACTGGAACCGGCACTAAAGGGTGGGGACTAAAGGTCCCCTCCTTTAGTACCGATTCAACACAAACCGCCACTAAAGGGTGGGGACAAAAGCCCCCCCCCCCTTTAGTACTGGTTCAACACCAACCGCCACTAAAGGTCCACCACATGGCACAAGCCCGCGCCGGGTGCTGGGAGACCTTTAGTACCGGTTGGTAATACCAACCGGTACTAAAAGGTTTAGGGGTTTTGGTTTTATGATTTATTTTTTCTTTACTTTTGTGTTTTCCATTTTTTTTCATTTGCTAGTATATATATATATATATATATATATATATATATATATATATATATATATATATATATATACAATTTGGTATATACAATTTCTCCTATAATTTGCAGATCATTACAAAAATGAGATGGGGAGGGGAATTATAAGCCACCCCCTGATTCGCTTTATAGGAGAAAACTCTGAGAGTGGGACATCGAACGCTGATGAGACATAATTTGTAGATCATTACATGGAGGCATTACTGCGGTAGCGGGTCATGGAATTCTCCTTTGGGATCTATGACTTGGTCGAGCAAAAATCCCGCTATCAGTGACCCTGGGAGAATTAGTCATAGATCTATGACCATTTCAGACCAATTGGTCAAAAGCTGTTCGGGGGGCTCCAAACCCTAATCTATAACAACCATTTTGGTCAGAAAGGTCATAATTTCCTTACACGAAATGGTCATAAAGCAGATAGCACTGATCCGCTGCCTTATTTCTAGCTGATCATGACCAATATAGATGGTCATAACCTTGTAAATTGTGGTGGGTTGCTACGACTAGGCGCCACCTCATCAGTTTTGCCTAGGTGTCATGTCCATGTGGCAGTTTTTGCCCTAGGTTGTGAAGCAACATATATTTCTGTCATTCCCAAAATTCCCCAAAAAATCTCATAAATTCTTTGGGTCATATCTTCGTCAAATATGTAAAAAAAACCTTCCTTGCCTAGTTCAAAAATAATTCAGAAATATTCATTTTCCTATTCTGTTCAAAAAAACACTTTGTGAAGGAAGTACCAATTTGGCATGTCCAAATGGTATTCATTTTCTACAGTGCTTTCCTATGCCCAAATAACTATCCTCCACCAAATGCCAGCTCAATCCATTCATTATTTTGAGCCCAGCTTCAACATTCGTATTTATGTCCAGTGTGGTACTTTGCAAAGCAAGTACCACCTAGACTCCTCCTTTTGAGCTGAAAATTTGTGAAGATGGTCTTCTTAGTAACTGATCATCCTCAACCAAAACTCAAGCCCATTATCCATGTGCATTTCCCGTACCGCTAATCAAACACTTGACTGCTAATTCATGTTTGAGCATCTATCGGTCTCCTCGTGAGAATTTTATGTTGTAGTTTTCTTCCTAGCACCTACCTAAGGAGTTCCCAACCCACTAGACATGCCTAGGCCTCCCAGAACACATGGCAACGGCACAAGCACGCGGTGACCACGCGGCGGGCATGCGAGTTTACGCGCTCTAGAGTTGGGGCCCTCGACCACCGCCCAAACCTCGACGTATCGCCACCAAACCATGTATTTATGATTAAATAGGTACTTATGTACTAGAAATGATTTTTGGAAAAAATAAATAGCAAACTATTAGGCAGCTGCAGTTCAAATTTGACCCGCTTCGAGCTGAATCAGTGGAAATTTGTCTTTTTCACAAGAGGTGGATCAAAACTTTTTACACCCAACCATTTTTTCAATTGTGCATTAAATATGTCGTAGTATTTTAGAAAATTCATTTGGTCCAATTTTGCAACAATTATTTGGGAGGTCCTTCACAAAAAAACCTCCTTTTGGGCACTCGAAAAATGGAAAATGATTCTCTCATCCAAAGAAAATGAAAACTTCCTTAGGCAATAATGTTTGCCATTCCAAGATGCACATTTGTGCACAATATGAGATCATTTGAACAAACTATGCCATGAATATGGCCATAGGATTGATCATTTGGCTTGAAAGCCATAAATTTTCACGCATGATAGCTCATTTCTGAGAACACTTTTTTAAAAGAATTGTTGTATTACAAGTTTATTATTTTTCCTGGTAACTTGGTCATATATAATGACACAATGCGAAGGTTTTACAATTTTTTGATTTTCTTTGAAATTTTTTATGCCCCTTTCAAAATGCGGTCAAAACGGCGGGAACGACCGTTCTTAGCTAGTGGTTGAATCTTGGTATTTTTTTAGTGTTTCTATCATTAAATAGATACTTATGTACCTAGAAATGATTTTTGTAAAAAATAAATAGCAAACTACAAGGCATCTACAGTTCAAATTTGACCCACTTCCAACTGAATCGGCCGAAATTTGTCTTTTTCACGAGAGGTGGATCAAAACTTTTTACACCCAACCATTTGGTCAATTGTGCATTAAATATGGCCGAGTATTTTATAAAAACGATTTGGTCCAATTTTGCAACAATTATTTGGGAGGTCCTTCACAAAAAAACCTCCTTTTGGGCACTCGAAAAATAGAAAATAAAATTTTCGTCCAAAGAAAGTGAAAACTCCCTTAGGAAACATTGTTTGCCATTCCAAGATGCACCCTTGTGCACAATATGAGATCATTTGAACAAACTATGCCATGAATGTGGCCATAAGATTGATCATTTGGCTTGAAAGCCATGAATCTTCACACATGATAGCTCATTTCCGAGAACACTTTTTTAGAAGAATTGTCGTATTACAAGTTTATTATTTTTCCTGGTAACTTCGTCATATATAATGACACAATGCGAAGGTTTTCCAATTTTTTGATTTTTTTTAAATTTTTTATGCTCGTTTCAAAATGCGGTCAAAACGGCGGGCATGACCGTTCCTAGCTAGTGACTGAACCTTGTAATTTTTTCTGTGTTTCTCTGAGTAAATAGATACTTATGTACCTAGAAAATATTTTTAGAAAACATAAGGAGTAAACTATGAGACATCTACAGTTCAAAATTGACCCGCTTCCTGCTGAATCGATTAAAATTTGTTTTTTCACGAGAGGTGGCTCAAAACTTTTGAAACCCAACCATTTGATCAATTGTGCATTAAATATGGCCTAATATTTTATAAAAATGATTTGATTCAATTTGTCAACAAATATATGGTAGGTCCTTTACAAAAAAACTCATTTTGATCACTCTAAAAATGGAAAATGATTCTCATTGGTGGGTTTAGTTGTCACACGGATCGATGACATGCGCCCATCCATCCGTCCAACTGTCCACCTCTCCATCCAGCCATCTATCTACAGAACAGACGAAAAGAAGAAAAAGAAAAAGGAAAAAAATGAAAAGGGAAACCCGTAGCCCTAACCCTAACCTGCACCCGCACTCCTCCTCGCCGCCGCCACCTCCTCCCAGATCTTCCTCTCCCCGACCCAGACCTCCCTCTCTCTGCCATCCCAACCCCGCCGCCGGCCTTCCCCCATCCCCGCCGCCGCCGACCTCCTCATCGCCCCCAGCGCTGGCCATCCTCCCTTCCTCCACCCCTCCCGTCCAAATCTCGCGAGCCAATTCCCCTCCCGTCCCCGCACACCCACGCGTGCGATCCAGGCGGAGATGGACACCACCGCCGCCATCGCCCCCCATCCCCACCATCGACGGCCACCACCTCCTCTCCTCGAGGCCTAGTACGAGCAGGCCAGGCGGATTGGCGGCCTTGGCCATGCCGATCTGGCGGACACATGATTCGTTCCGGCCTTCCGCGGACGCCGCTGCCGCCATCTTAGCCTAGCCCGCTCCCCGTCCCTTTTTCCCGGAGGCAGGAGAAGCAAAAGGCGCCCACGGAGGGAGAGAGACCCCGAGACCCCGGCTGCGCGCGCTCGTCGTCGTCCCCACCTCCTCTTCCCACCGTCAGAGGCGGCGGCGGCACCACCGACGAGGTACGTCCAGCGAACCGCATGCGTACCACACCGCTCCGGCCGCCTCCTCCTCCATCTGAATCTCGACCCCGATACACGCGAAAGAGCACTCGATCTTGCCGTCGTGGGCTCGTGGCTGACCTCTGTGTGTTTGCGCGCAGTTCCACCAGTACCAGGTGGTGGGTCGCGCGCTGCCGACCCCCGGCGATGAGCAGCCCAAGATCTACCGCATGAAGCTCTGGGCCACCAGCGAGGTCCGCGCCAAGTCCAAGTTCAAGAAGGAGAAGAAGGCCAACGGCCAGATGCTCGCCATCAACGAGGTACATCACTTCCCTCTAGTTACCATGATCCGTGGATGCAACTTTAATTGTGGTATTAACTGCTGTAATAGATCAGATTTGGTACCATGTTGGTCTTATGTGGCGAAGATGCACGATTTTAGTGCCTCCACAGGGAAGATGTATGCAACGATGTTGTGTTCTAGCCTGACCAAACGTTAGATAAACAGTGTTTCTTTGGCTTGTGTCGAGGCTTAGTCGTGTCTGCTGAAGGTCATTAGTTCCTTCTGTTGTAGTATGTGTATATTCGTCCGACTCACTTGTATGTTCTAGGTTTACTTCGTTTTTCTAGTAGATTTGTGTGCAAGTCGGTTTTGGCTTCATTCTGTGTGAATATAAATTGAATGAGCCACTCTGAATCAACATTATGATACTCCATTCAGTCTAGTGGTATCAAAAATGTGATGCCCAGTTCACCTTGCTTTTCTTATGTTAAAGGTCATTTGAATTATGTCCATTGATACTTGTTGCCTAGTGCTCTCAGTAGCACTGCAAAAGTTGCAAGTATGGTGATTGGATGCTACTTCTTTTTTTGAGGATACATGTCATTTCTAGAATGGAATGCAGATTTTGTTCTTTGCCCCTTCTGCTCGTATATTCTCATTATGCAAAAATGAAGCCAATTTATTTATCTGTTTCTTTTTGTCATGCCAATCCTTCATATACTACTGCAACTATCATTCAAGCTATCCTGGCCATCTTCACAGCAGTATGTGTCTACAGAAGCTGCATGTAGAATTCTGGCCTCTTACCTTTTTCATAGAAAGTAAAAGGGAAAAGGTGAATTGTATCTATTAACATGGCCATACTAGAAGGTTTTTTTTTGAAACAGATATCAAGGGTAATTTGAGTTATTCATCATCTCCAAAAGCTAAACTGTTGTAGTTCTGCTGACCAACCTGCGTGTTTCACTTCAGGTGTGAGGAGGAGCCTGTGGCGGAGACTACATCAGCACAGATGCTGCAACCCATCACAGCGAGTTCCTCGGCCTCTGTTACGGTCGATGAAGCAGTAACTCAGGACACCATTCATGCCTCGCTGCCACTTCTACGTTTTCTTTCTCTTTTCTAGTTATGTGATTTATTCATGTCGAATCTCTACTTTATGCCAACTACGGTGTGATACTGTTACTATCATATAGTGATGCATGAGATCTAAGCAGACAGAATGGTCTTATATTGTTATGTGTCACACGCGCCAAACGCGTCCAGAGTCTTCTTTCCTCTAGCAGCCACTGATCTGCAGCTAGACAGTGAAGTTAAACTAAAATGGTAGGATGCACAAGTTTATAAGTGAGGTTTGTTCAGCTCATGTCTTCTGGATGAAGCATGGCAAGTATATTTTATCAATCTCCGGAAATAATTTAGGATACTGTCAAGTACATTCATTCATGCGACATTCTTCAAGTATAAAACTAGCTTGTCTGCAACATAAAGCTGATTGTGGTGCTGATTGATGTTTGTTTCACATCTTCTGGCTTCATTGATTAATGTTTTATTCTCATCTTCGAGCAGAGTTCGGTCCGAGCCAAGTTTACCTATACTCGGTCAGCTCGGGCGGCTCGCTAGCCCAGCCGCAGTTGTTTTTTCCCATTTGTGTTGTTGCTTTAGTAGCATCCTCTGCTTTCTATTTTATGGTGTTTGGATATACTTTGTGATTTACATTTAGTGATCTTATGGTGTTGTGGATATACTTTGTGATTTACATTTAGCGATCTTTGCTCTGGTGTCATATTGTGGTCTAATATATTTTGTTTTGACTCTTTTTCTATTGCCATGAAAGTGGTGAGGAGATGTTGATGATGCCTACTTGCTTGGCTGCTATGGTGATGCATGCATCGGTGAAGCAAGCACACATGCAAGGCTGGCCCCATGTATCTTCCTTGGCTGTGAACATCATCTATAGGTACGACAAATGTCCCACTTCTCTGTGTCGTTTTCCTCGTCTTCTTCTTGCATTTGAGAAAATTGGTGTTTAATATGCTATTAATTTACAGTGTTTGTTCGTTAACACCAGGTCTAAACTATTGCTTTGCTTTTCTTGTTACTTAGGATAAGCTACAAGCTCCCAGCGCCTCTGATCCAGGGTGCGTTAGGGCCAACCTGTTACAGAAGATGGCCATGCTCACGAGCCCCTCTGGATCAAAATAGGTATTCCTTTTTGCCTCTCTTTGGATTCACTCATATTTTGCCTCATGGATTGATGGATTTGTCCTATGGTAGTATAATTGTAAAGTCTGGTCCTCATTTAATTTGTGTAATTGATTGCCTGCTTGATGATGTTCTTCTAATGCTCTTCAAATGCTCTTCTAATGTTCATGATGTCCGTTGTTATATACCTCTCATTGTAGGATGGAAAGTTGTGGCAGCTGGAGCATGTCTAGTAAGAGAGAGCAATGACATCCATTGTACTGTTCCGTTTAAAAAAGTGCATTGTGCTGTTATGATAGTAGCAGATGTACATTTTCTTATTGTATATTCCTGTGTAAGGAAATGTATTCCTGAGATGATATTTTGTGTTATGTAAACTTGGGAGATGTGTTATGTGAAGTGATATGATGGTTGATTTGAATTTGACGTGGAGTTTTCCTAGTTTGAATGAAATAATGTTGGATGTATGTGTGATTGGGCTAAAGTCAGCTTGGGCCGAACTAGACAAATAATTGGGTCGAAAAAGGCCACATCCCAACAAGCATAGAACAGTTTTAAAAATGAAATGAAAAGGGTCTTACAAAAAAAATGGACTGCAAAAAGGCCGAGGGCCAAAAAAATTGCATGAATCTCAAAAACTAAAAAGGCCGAATTGTTGGGCTAGGCCCATACAGCTAGAGAAAATTAACAGAAAAATATAAATTAAAAAGGCCGAATTGTTGGGCTCGGCCCATGTAAAACACCGAATTGGATCGGGCCGATTCTTGTGCCACATCAGCTTGCCACGCTGGATGCCTACGTGGTCTGGGAAGGCTGCTAGTGACCAAAACACGACAGTAGGCATATTTTGGTCATAAACGTCTATGACCTTCTCACAGAGAAGGTCGCTAATGTCAGTTTATGACGGCCAGCTTTTGACCTTATGTTTTTGGTCACAAAAATGTCACAAATGGAAATTTGTGACCATTCAGTGACCAATAGTGGTGGTCACAAGTTGACATATTTCTTGTAGTGTCAGTTCTAGTCCTTTCAGCAGTCATCATGCGAATGTTCTCGCAAATGCAGAACGCACATAAATCAGTCCCATGCGCCCGCTTCAGGGCCTTTACGAGAATAGAATTCAATCATATAATAATTAGTCAAGCATGATAATTAATGGTATTGAAACTAGAATTAAAGAGATGCACGGTAGCTAGCTGGTACTAGCTACTTAATTAATTACCTTGGGTCAGATCCATTTCAGCTCTTTTTTCCACGGGCCTTTAACCTGTTTGATGAATTTTTGCCAAGCCCTGCCCGCTAGCAAAGAAAATGAATAAAGGAGTTATTAATTAATTGATATCAGGAAATGACAAACTAAAGAGGCCGAGATATAGTTCAATAATGATTGAAATTACCTGTTGACCATCCCCTTCATGATTTCGTAGTCAGCAACTTAAGTAGTGAGTCGAGTACTTGAACTTGTTTTTTTTGTCAACTTCAATGATTAACAAGATCCAGTGGTAACTGCATGCGCACACATTTGCATGTATAATTAAGCGGGCATGTGCATATATAACTCATCAACTACACTAAACCCTATACACTTATTAACATCTAGCTAGTAAGCAAAAACAAAATTTGTAGTACAAGACAGTGTGACTCACACGAAGTTGTAAGGAAGTAGTATTTCTGGATAGGCATTTAGGCGCTTCAAGAACTCTAGCAAGCTTTTCTCTGTGTCTTTTCGTTCCCGTTGACGCGACCATGTCTCTTGATTAGTGGTATTTGGGCCAATGAACCCAATGCCATAGTGTCCAACTTTTTTCATTTCATAGATCTTCATTCTGCATAATACCACAGAAAAGAATAGTGAGGATAATTACAAGTAATGATCAATGAGCTAGCACTACAGGTAGTTAGAGACTTAATGAAATTATAGAAAGAAATCACTTACAGACAATAGCAACTGATGATAGATTTGTTGAGTGCATCTTGGTTGAATAACTGAAACAGTTAGGAAAACTCAACATACAGATCTGTCTCATGGTAGTAATGCTCTTCCTTGACTTTCACCACGAGGGACTCTCGATCGGTAGTCTTGGTTTCTTCCATGTACCATTCATGCAATTGATCTCGTTGATAGAAGCTTGACCTCATCAGGCTTCGCCAGAGGCTGGCCGCGGGCATATACTACTGCAGGTTGCTGCTAACGCGACACTACGATCAGAGACCCTTCGACGAAACTATGTGCTTTGCCATAATCGTAAATGCGGGTGTAAAAAACTTCAAAAAGGTGCAAAACATTTGCGATGGAGGATGCATCAAACACGGTTCAGATTTTGGTTGCATGTGCGATGGTGGGCATACGGTTCAATTCAATTGACTGTTTGCAATGAGGAGGAACAAAAGAAACGGGATGCCAGATGAAGGCGTGTGCGATGTAGAGCATACGGTTCAGTCGGATGAACTGTTTGTGATTAGGCAACAGAAAAGAAAGGGTCAGGCAGATCAAGGTGTCTACGATATACGGCATGCCGTTCAGTCGGATGAACTGTTTGTGTGGAGACAAGAGAACATAAACGGTTCATTATAAGAAGATGTGTGTGATACGCGACAACCATGTCTATAATAAAAAATGTGTGCTAAGACCGATAATAACACAGACGGTTGCTGCTAATATGACGTGTGTGTTGTGCGATGGGATTGCATGCATTCAGAACAACATAGTATATATATACACACTTATAAGGACATGGTTGCATAACCAAATTAAACATCCACTTACATAGGTGGCTACTATACAACCATTGCATTTGCACACACCAAAGTAAACTATTACATGCATCATTACATAGGTGGCTACTACACACATGACATTACCACACACCAATAAAGTAAACTATATATTACATGCATGATCAACTAGCATAAACGATCATCTGATCATCATCTACTTCTTGGGACGCTTGCTCTGCTTGTGGCTCGATCCTGGCTCGTCGATTTGGGTAACAAGGCACTTCCTCATGTCAACGATCCGCATGTGCATCTTGTAGCATGTGTACACGCTCTTTGCCACGAACCTGAGGTGAGGTTCATCCAGTTGCCGCATCCAGGCCCTGTGCCAGGATACGGGACTTGTTCTCTTAGCATCCTGCTTCATCTTTTCGTAGTAGGGGTCGATGATGGCAGAGGCGAGTTCAACAAGGGAGTCCTTCTTTGTGCTGCCCCAGACCCTGTAGTGCTCACGGATTTCGATAAGGTTCTGGCAGGCCAAGCCCGTAACCCTGAGCGCTTTTACATCGTCGGTGGTTTCCACCGTGGCGAACTTGTAGTCGGTGCTGTTGAAAAACCTGTTGAAACGGTCGCAAGGCTCTGTGGCCATGCAGTAGTGGTAGATGAGGACATGATGGTGCGCGCACAACTGGGCAATGGCAACCTTCTGATCTATGTCGGGATGACTGGTGGTGTACTGGAGGTCGATGTCGACCACCTTGTACTTGTCTCCAGCAAGCAACTGCTGAACGGTGTTGATGTAGTCATCCACCACGGTCGGGTCGATGGTGTACACCACCGAGAGATCCGTGTCCCTCGCGTGGTCTCCACTCTATGCTCGCCGAACTCCATTGGAGCGCCGCTGGACATCCCCTCTCTATGTGTCATCGTGGGTGTGCTTGTTGTGTTGTGGGGCGCGATCGAAAGGTTGAAGCGACTAAGGTTATAATGGCCGCAGGAATTAAAGGGGAAGCCGGACGGCCAGGAATATTGGCAGGCCCATGATGGCAGTTCTAATTTGTAGCGCGTAACTCCATCATGCCGCACGTAACTGCATTGCGTGGCAATGCGCGCGGCGCAACCGCATGCATACGGGGCCCCCGACGTGATCGTGCGCATTGCCAACCGTTAGCAGAGCACGCGCGGAGGGACGCGAGCAGAGCACGCCGTGGTGCCTAACGGCGAGCACGGCGCGCTACGGCTCCTAAAGGCGAGCAGAGCTTGCCGAGGGACGCGAGCAGAGGCCGGCACAGTGATACGTGGCGCGAGCGGTGTCGGAGACATCAAGCACGAATCAGATTATAGTTGCGTGTGCGATACGTGGCATACAGTTGATCCATCCGATCTGTTTGTGATGGAATAAGCCGTGTGTGTTGCCGGCAAGCGCTTGCTCGTATATAACCTTAAATTTAACCCAAAAAATGTTAATGCATGTTAGAAAAAATTGTATAGCTGGAAACTTTGTTCAAATACGGCTCCAACGATATAATCTTTGGCGACATGCATTCAAATATTATTAGTTAAATCCTACTTCTAAACCAGGACGGGGGTATAGTAG
>LR738714.1:567593114-567633671 GCA_902687465.1 Secale cereale | reverse complement strand
TGCTTCTCCCACAATAACCAATGGCATCGGTCCGTCGTTGTCGCTCAGCCACTCCGCCATCATCAGAGGACAGCTCCAGCTGGGAGGCTACACTGCGGCGGTGGCGCAGTCCCCGGCATAGTGTAGTGCGTGTGGCGTCCCTGTTGGGTGTGCGCGGAACACCCACCACACGCTCCTCCACTGCTGCCCGTCGGCAGCTGTTGCCGGCCGCTGTTGCCGCCACACCACCGTCGAAAGCCACGGCCATCTCCCGCTCCGCCGATGCTGCCCGAAGGCGGGAGGCGGCCGTCGTGTCCGCCAACCCACTGCCAGCCACCGTGTCCATCACCCGCTCCACCACCGTGGCCCGAAGGCGGGAGGTGGTGGTCGTGGCCACCACCCCATCGTCGACCTCCGTGGCCGCCAGCCCACCATCGACCGCCGGAATCATCACACGCTCCGCCACCGCTTCCCGAAGGAGGGAGGTGGAGGTGGAGGCCGCGCAAGCGTCATCGACCTTGCGCGCTACATCGAGTTCCTGCAGGAGGAGGAGGAGTGCCTCGTCGAGCACGCAAAGAGCCTTACCGCAGCCGTGGCTGCAGCACACGCCAACGCAGAGGCGAGGAATCAGGAGATCTACGAATAGTCCGGCCGCTTCGAGAGGGATCATCTGGAGCGGCAGTGGGCGTTCGAGTTGGCGAGCGTTGCTGAACATGCAGCAGCGGCATGCATCGTATTGCATTTCTCCAGCTCGTCGGTAGGCTCCTCCTCCTCCTCTGCCTCTTACTGAGCGCGCTCGGCAGAGGAGAGGCTACCGGAAGTACCACAAAGCCCCTCCGTGGTAGTAGCAGTATTTAGGGGCTATATTGTTCAGTTCATCTGACTATAGATGTGTGGTCGAACTGTACAACGTACTTAAAATTAGCTAGTCTATATACTTGAACTAGCTATTTCAGTACGTGGTTAGCACGAATTGGGGAAAAGTTTGGTCGGTTCAGCTATCGAGTTGAAATGTTTGTATAAATTAAGAATGACTCCTTAATCTATGAATGAAATCTATGCTTAATTACTGAATTTTAGTTGCAAAAATTACATAGTGCTAGTGATTTCTAGCTGCATATTTTGACAAATTGCAGTGTTACAAGGATTGACAAATGGCAACATTACTAGATCAACAAATGTAAATCTTTCCAGTTTGACAAATGGCAACATACCCAATACGACAGATGCAAAGCTTACCAATTTCTTTGTATGTGGTTGCACACGGGTCATCCAAAACAACCGTTTGCGTTGAAGGGATGCACAAATCCTGCGCTGCTCTCACTTTGCATACGGGTGTTCTATCTAAAACGTTTGCGATCAAGAGCTGCACAAATCCTGCTCGGCACATTTTCCCGTGGTTTCCTGGGGAAGCTGTCAGTTTGCATACGGGTGTTCTAACTAAGACGTTTGCGAGCAAGGCGGGCGGCCATGGAAGTCAAAGGGCTCGTTTCCCGATGAGCCTGCATGGCGTACAGCTCGCACGCTTCCCCTTAAGCCTCCGCATTCGAGTACAGCTCGCACGCCTTCCGTTTAGTCAAGCACTCAAGCACCTGTCTGCACGTCACCTCCTAGCCATTAAAAGAGTGAGGCGTGGCGTCACGTGAATGGTTAACAGAACGCACACAATTTAAATTATACAAAACGTTTTCAATGTTAAAGTGGCAGCTATTTGTTTCAAAATGCCTTTGTTGGTTGTTATTCGAGTGCGCCTTCTCTCAAAATGGACACGAAAAATACCACAACATGTGAGGTGTCATTCCATTATAGCATGCCAAGTTCCAAAAATTTCAGACGAGTATTGGATTTACTAGAATTTAAAAACAAAGTATCTCAACATTTTGCCGGCAATCAACAGTGCCTTGGTGTTTGAAATACATTCTCATTTCTGGCATGGGACCTAAGGATGCAACCAAGGACACACATTTGATTTTTCAACTAGTTTATATGCACTGGAGAATGTGCATGTAGTTCAAATTTGAATGATGCGAATAAAATGCCTGGAAAACCCAGTTATTGTATAAAAATGTCCAAACGAACCCCGAAAATTCCAAAATTGAACACAACACTCATGTTGTTCTATGTTGACACTCGAAAGATTTGAAAGCAATAAGAGGCAAGGGATATCGTTTCGTCCCCAAAGGTGGCACATTCCCTACCGAAACCATCACGCTTGTTGAGAGCAGCTAAGGTTTGTGAGAAGCTTATACCCAAACCTGCCACAAATGGGAATTTTTTTTACCGCGACATGTTGATGCCACTCCATGATAGCATGCCAAATTTCATGAATTTCAGACGAGTTTTGGATTACTAGAATTTAAAAAACAAGGTATCTCAATGTTTGCGACTGAGTGACGGTGGCAGGGTGTTTGAAATTCATTCCCATTTCTTGCATGGGACCTAAGCATGCAACCAATGTCACATATTTGATTTTTGAACCAGTTGATATGCACTGGAGGATGTCCATGTAGTTTAAGTTTGAATTATGCGAATAAAATGCCTGGAAAACCCAGTTAATGTATAAATATGTCCAAACGAACCCCGAAAAATTCCAAAATTGAACACAACACTCATGTTGTTCACTTATTCTATGTTGACACTCGAAAGATTTGAAATAAATAAGAGGCAACGGATATCGTTACTTCCCCAAAGGTGGCACGCTCCCTACCGAAACCATCACGCTTGTTGTGAGAAGCTAATGTTTGTGAGAAGCTTATACCCAAACCTGCCCCAGATGGGACAAATTTTTACCACGGCATGTTTATGCCGCTCCATGATAGCATGCCAAGTTTCATGAATTTCAGACGAGTTTTGTATTTACCAGAATTTAAAAGCAATGTATCACAATGTTTGTCGTCGAGTGGCGGTGGCAGGGTGTTTGAAATTCATTCCCATTTCCTGCATGGGACCTAAGCATTCAACCAAGGACACATATTTGGTTTTTCAACTAGTTTATATGCACTGGAGAATGTGCATGTAGTTCAAATTTGAATTATGCGAATAAAATGCCTACAAACCCCAGTTAATGTATAAATATGTCCAAACAAACCCCGAAAAAATTCAAAATTGAACACAACACTCCCGTTGTTCTATGTCGACACTCGAAAGATTTTGAAAGCAATAAGACGCAACGGATATCGTTTCGTCCCCAAAGGTGGCACGTTCCCTACCGAAACCATCACGCTTGTTGTGAGAAGCTCTGGTTTGTGAGAATCTTATACCCAAACCTGCCCCAAATGGGACAACAAATTTACCACGACATGTTGATGCCGCTCCATGATAGCATGCCAAGTTTCATGAATTTCAGACGAGTTTTTTTACTTGAATTTAAAAGCCATGTATCTCAATGTTTGCGACCGAGTGGCGGTGGCAGGTTGTTTGAAATTCATTCCCATCTCTTGCATGGGCCCTAAGGATTCAACCAAGGACACATATTTGATTTTTCAACCAGTTTATATGTACTGGAGAATGTGCATGTAGTTCAAATTTGAATTATGTGAATCAAATGCCTGGAAAACCCAGTAAATGTATAAAAATGTCCAAACGAACCCCAAAAAAATTCCAAAATTGAACACAACACTCCTTTTGTTCTATGTTGGCACTTGAAATATTTTGAAAGCAATAAGAGGCAACGGATATCGTTTCGTCCCCAAAGGTGGCACGTTCCCTACCGAAACCATCACGCTTGTTGTGAGAAGCTTATACCCAAACCTGCCCCTAATGGGACAAAAAAAATACCACGGCATGTTGATGCTGCTCCATGATAGCATGGCAAGTTTCACAAATTTCAGACAAGTTTTGGATTTACTAGAATTTAAAAAACCAGGTATCTCAATGTTTGTGGTCGGGTGACAGTGGCAGGGTGTTTGAAATTCATTCCTATTTCTTGCATGTGACCTAAGCATGCAACCAAGGACACATATTTGATTTTTCAACCAGTTTATATGCACTGGAGAATGTGCATGTAGTTCAAATTTTAATTATGCGAATAAAATGCCTGGAAAACCCAGTTAATGTATAGAAATGTCCAAACGAACCACCAAAAATTTCAAAATTGAACACAAAACTCCTATTGTTCTATGTTGACACTCGAAAGATTTTGAAAGCAATAAGAGGCAATGGATATCGTTTCGTCCCCAAAGGTGGCACGTTGCCTACCAAAACCATCACGCTTGTTGTGAGAAGCTCTGGTTTGTGAGAAGCCTATACCGAAACCTGCCCCAAATGGGACAAATTTTTTACCACGACATGTTGATGCCACTCCATGATAGCATGCCAAGTTTCATGAATTTCAAACGAGTTTTGTATTTACTAGAATTTCAAAATCCAGGTATCTCAATGTTTGCGGCCGAGTGACGGTGGCAAGGTGTTTGAAATTCATTCCCATTTCTTGCATGGGACCTAAGCATGCAACCAAGGACACATATTTGATTTTTCAACCAGTTTATATGCTCTGGAGAATGTGCATGTAGTTCAAATTTGAATTATGTGAATAAAATGCCTAGAAAACTCAATTAATGTATAAAAATGTCCAAACGAACCCCGAAAAAATCCATTTTTTTACGACACCTATAGTTGCATGTTCACTGCAGATAAAAGTTCTAACAATTCAAACACCATCCTTTCTAGTTGTGACCACATTACGTAATTCAAATCAAGACGGTAAATCAAGTAGATCACACACAGTTTATTATCACCAACCGTGTGAGATGCAGCACAAAATATCTTGGAGCATCGTCTGTGTATAGTACGCCTATAGCTTACGCGAGATGGTGCGTCGGCTACAGTCTACAGCCGGCGTGTCAAGCACACTAGCTCACTCCCCAAATATCATTTCTGTATTCATTCATCGCCGGTGAAAGATGGATACATGGACCCACGTCGTGAGGGCAACTTCGGCGGCCCACTCCGGGGAGAGCGCGGCCGCAGCCGCTAGGCACGTGCTAACAAGCTTCATGAGGGCAACCGTGGTCTGCGTCTGGGCAGCCAAGGTAGCCCAAATGGCCGATGTTGCTTCTCAGGCAGCGGCAACAACATCTGCCTCCGGGATAGCCACTGGCGAGAGTGGCACAGCAGCTGTCCGTTCCGGAGCAGTGGCCTTAGCCCTGATGGAGGCCGCCCACTGCCATGTCAAGGCCATCAAAGCCCAGCTCGTGGCGGTCACCGCACATATCGAACGAAGCTTCTCCGACAACGGTCGGCAACCCACGACCGAAGAGCTGTCAATCGCCGAGAGAGTTCGAGCAGCCGTCCATTCCTGCGCGGCATACCTTGCCATGATGGAGCCCGCCAGAGCCCAGATCGTGGCCGCCCACGCCCAGCTCGTGGCGGCCTATGCCAAAGATATGGCGAACACAGATGGTGAGATATTTGCCGAGTATGGTGCAATTGATGCCCTGGAGCCCCTTCCCCAGGAGAAGTCGGGCGCGAGCTAGACATGGAGGCGGCGACGGAAATCGACGAGCACCAGCCGTAGTAGTACTATTTGTTTTGTTTAATTAAGAGCGTCGGTCTTTAATTTGTTAGAGTAATGTTTAGGTCAGCTAGCTCTGTTTAATTGCTGAACTTGCTCGAGTAAGAAGTTAGTCTCCTTTATGTACCCAAATTATCCAGTGACGTGGATGGCCATGGTAACCAGGGAAATTTGAACCAAAATTTTTTACGTTCAAACTCAACACACACGGGTTGAGCTATCTGAATCATTTGTGATGTTCACATATCATACAGAGTTCTGAATAAGGGACCGTGTCTGATCTTTGATGACACTTTGCGTGCCAGTTTTTTGGCTGAAGAGATTCCAAATTTTCGGCATCCGTGGAAATATCCACCTCCCCGCCCCCTCCCCTTACCAAAAGCCACATTTCCCCTCTTTCCGCCTTTCTTTCCAAGTTGAAACCTTCACTCCTTGCTTGCAGTGATGTCGCCTCCTCGTCAGCGACCCTCCTTGACGCTACTCGGCCTCGCCTATCCAGGAAGGTAATCCACACCTGACCCCATCTTCCTCGTCCTTCCACATCCCACATGCCACGACCGCAGGCGCGAGCGCGACACCTTCAACCCAAATCACGGACCCCTCCACCAAATAAGCGCCGCCCTAAGCCATGGTGCATGCAGTATAGCCAGGATCTCAAGGAGCATTTGGCAGCGGAGAAGCAAATCGCGGCCGCACGCGCGGATGAGGTCGCGACGACTGCCATTCATGCCGACCCCCAGATCTTGGAGGAGCACCTCGCCGTCGAGGCCATCGTTGACGCCTCGCGCGCCGACGTCGCGAAGCGGTTGGTCGCTTTAAATGACAGTCAGTGGTGTTTTCTCGAGGCCATTGTTTGTTAGCTACTGACTTTCCTTAACAAATTCTAGTGAATTGTGCTATCTACTTTTACCATGCAATCTTCTGCTATAGTGTATATGTTCTATATGTCGTGCAATGTGGTGTTGAGTTAACTTCTTGGTTCAATTCTGCAAAATGTGATTTTCAATTCTTCAGGGTGCAATATTTCCAAGTTGTTAAGCATGCTCGGTTTGGTTAACTGTCTAATCTTCTATTATGAGTATGTTATATTGTGCAATGTGGTGCTCAGTTAACATTTGGTTCATTTGTTGTGGTGTTTAGTTAACTACTTGGTTCAATTCTGCAATGCGATGTTCAATTGTTGTGGCTGCATTCTGTTATAGTATACCATGTGAGAAATAAATCGAATTTGGCTGTACTAAATACACGATAAACAAATACAATTGCTATATTTACAAGTTGTTAAGCATGATTGGTTTGGTTAACTGTCTGATCTTCTATTAGGAGTATGTTGTATTGTGCAATGTGGTGCTCAGTTAATGTTTGGTTCATTTTTTGTGGTGTTTAGCTAACTGCTTGGTTCAATTCTACACTGCGATGTCCAATTGTCGTGGGTAGAATTTTGTATTGTTGTGCATGTTAGGAATAAATCAAATTTGGTTGCACTTAATACATGAGAAACATACACCGTTGCTATATTTCCTAGTTCTTAATCATGCTTGGTTTGGATAATTAGGTTTTCCATGTGGCTTGAATTAATCTGATTATTCTGCAATGTGCTCATTTTTCAACAAAAAATTTACTGATAGCATGTGAACCCTTACTTAACCTGATGAGTAACTACCTTATATGTGTTGCAGGTTAAACTATGGGAAGCACTGAGGTTTACAATCGAGGTTATCATGTGCATGGTCCGTTGTCTAATAGCACATTATTATGTAATTGCATGAACCATTCTAATATTTTGGTTTTTAACAATTTGGTCTTCACATGTAGGTCCTGCTGTCAGAGGTTTTGACCCATTGTTCGACCCTTTTCGCATATGGGGAATGAGTTGTCCATGAATATCAGTCAAGTAAAGAAACTCAGAAAGATTGTTAGGATAAAGAAATTAGCGACAAAAAAACAACAAGGTCTTTGTCTGCACAATGAAGAACATATCAGTTCACTAAGGATGGTACTAACTATTATACCTTGCCTTTTTATTCCTTTCCCCCATTTCCAATATAGAGAAGATATTTATGCACATCCTTGTTTTCAGGCCTTTCCAAAGCAGTTCACTGATGATTACCTCTCAAACCACCTGTATGGTCAAGAGGCGAGGAAGGTATTCATACAACACCCACGGTTCAATATTGATGTGTTCCTGAAGAGGATGAAGGATGGACGGTCAATCATCCACAAGCACACTACAAGGATACCCCCTATAAAGCAACACATATTGTACAACATTTTGATTATATATTGTAAAATTCTCAATAGATACACATATAATAACCATTGTAGGCTATGTGTTGTAGACTATAGCTCGTGACCCACGTACCAGGTTGCAACCGGCCACAACTAAGTAAAGCCCAAATGCACTAACCCAGACCAGCCCAAGTTGGCTCTCACGATTAGGTCATTCATTTCCCTAGCATCACCTATTCCTCTCGAGCCTCCCACGCCGACCGCCGCCCCTCGTCACCTCTCCCCTGAGACCAACTCCTTTGCATGACTGCGACCTACCTGCATTCTGACGCGCCGCCCATCACAACTCCCCTGTGAGCTGCGATCCTCCGTCCTGGCGCGCCGCACCTCGCCACAACCTTGTGGCCCTCCATCCTGGCGCGCCGTCGCTCGTCACCACTCTCCTGCTGCCCTGCATACCGACGGCGCCGTCCCTCGTCATGGCACTCCTGCGACCAAGGGCGAATCTAAGGTACGACCATGTATAGTCTCGGGCCTGCCCACCAAGTTTTCCCCCAAACCCAAGCCAATCTCATCTACCAATGGCGCATGTTCTTAGCGCGCGATCCGTCCTTGCTGTCATCCAATTCGCAGCTACTGCTGATGTAACCAGCGGGCCACGCTCCAAATACCTGCCTCACAAAACTACTTTGCTAAATTGACCATACACCTCCACAATACTATGCATGTAAACGCCGTCCGAATTGGCATGAAGAGTCAGAGAGCAGGGCAGGACCTGAGCACGCTTACTAATAGGACTGGATGGATAGTCCTGCCACAGATCTCATTCTAGGTACGACTACATCTATTTTTTCTTTGTAAAAGAAAGAAGATCAGGCTCTTCAACGGTTCATTAACGCACGATTAAGCTCGCAAAGTAGCACCCAATCTCAATAGTGATTCGTCCACTTATTAATATTACATGCAAGGTATTGATCGGGCCTCTCTATTCTATGCAAATTGATATGCTTGAACAACAACAAAGTGCAGCAATTAATTTAACATAACATATATTAACTACAAACATATAAGAGATTGTAAAAATCAAGTTCACTATCATGCACTATATACAAGACTTTTACTATTGTATGTCTTAACTTAGTCTGCATGGCTTGCAGTGCACTTGCTGCAACCAGAGTATGTATATGGTTTCTTTTGTATTGCCATGTTGGCTTTGAAACTGAGCAGAATTATTTAATTTGCATATTAATATTAGTTATTTACTAGCAAAAGAGCACGTGCGTTGCAACGGGGGAGAAAACATAACAAACGCTCTTAGCCCAACAACCATCACTCAGGACCACAATAGGTCCATCTCCTTTATTTTTGCGAGGTATCATATTTGTGTTCCGCTTATCCTCCTTCTCATCCTCGCCGGCGATGGCCTCAGTGTTCACACAAAACAAAGCAAAAAACGTGTTTGAATATGGTTGATCCTAAGTCGTCTCTCTCTCCATCTGTCCTCCCTCTCCCTCTCTCTCTCCCTCTCTCTCTCTCTGTCGCTTTCTCTCACTCTCGCAATGAGAAATCTGTTGTTTTCCCCTGCGACATTTTTCAGAGGTATGCATGTGTAATTATCGATGTTTTATTTTCCCTATATGGTTATAGTGGGGTGTTTATTTGCAATCGGGATCGCCGCCGGTACGAAAGAAAAAAAGGTTCTTGCGCTATAAATTATAAGTTTGCTTCCGAAACAATATTTTAAAAATATTTAACAGGTAAAATTAACATCATATTTAGATACTACACATTTTTGTAATAAAATTTCATATACAATATGTTAAAATCGAAGTTATGATTTAAAAGATACGTATAATTTAGAAAATCATTTGTTTGACTTAAATATATTCCAAAATAATATTTAAAAATACTTAACTTTTAAAAATATTTTCCACGTAAAATTAACGTCATATTTAGATTCTAAATATTGTTGTAATAAAATTTCATATACAATATGTTAAAATCGATGTTATGGTTTAAAAGATACGTATAATTTAGAAAATCATATGTTTGACTTAAATATATTCCAAAATAATATTTAAAAATACATAACAGGTAAAAATAATCTCATATTCATATTCTACATATTTTTCAAACCAAATTTCATATATAACATGTTAAAATCGGAGTTACGGTTTAAAAGATATGGATGATTTTTAAAAAAAATTGACTTAAATATGATCTGCGGATGAATTACCTAAAACATCAGGTTTTTTTCGAAAAATGTAAAATAACTGTTCGGATATGACTTAAATCCGGACTGCAGGTTGATTTCAAGAAAATACAGAGACTTTTGTGTAAAATACGAAAAAACGATTCGTTTTAACTAAAAACAGGACCGCGGGTTGAATTCTCTGAAGTAGAGGGACTTTTCTGAAAAATACCATGACAGACGAGAAGAAACCCAATTTTCTTTATTATTAGGTAAAGATTTATATTTTGTAGATTGGTGATTCTTTTCCTTTCTAAAAAAAAGTTGATCTTTGAGTTATGTTAGTCAGATATGATTATTATGCCAGACTATATTATCAGCAAGGTGTTTTTAGTACCAAATAATGAATATTTCAACCACTATTTGGCGGTGAGTTATATGCTTTCCCATACTTTCCAAAAATAATATAGGTGCTTCTGTTACAGTTGGGAGTTGATGTATTGTTATCTCAGTATAGTGGCCAATACGAATTATATTCTATATTCATATGCACTTTCGGACCAGGTAAAGTGTAATTGTATTATCTTTTGACTCTCTTCATGGTAACATGGTATCTCGATGTATCCTCTTAAAAAAATCATGAGAAATATTTTTTATTAGAAGTTTGCCTTTTCAACTAAAAAAGGATATTAGTATTTGTGGGTATCATGAGTTCAGGACACGGTGCTCCTATAGACGTATTTTTTGGGGTACTATTCGGCATTAAAAGTCAGGAACATGTTCTATTCTGCCTATTGTATGTATGAATGATGGAAAGACCAAACGATTTTGTTTTGCAAATTCCATATAGGAAGGGTAAGAACAAACTATATAAAAGGATTAACCTGTGATGTACTACTGTTTTTCATTACTATGTACTCATGAAATACACTCCAAGGAAACAAGCGCCTATAGGTTGTCCCTCTAAAATTAAGGTACTCATGTAGCCATTCCACTATAAATAAGTTACTCTTTTAGCAATTTCAATATAAATTTGTTGGTTTTGCCCATTAAGATGTTCCTAGAAAGCTTGAACAGTATGCACACTGTCGATTTGCAACCATCCTTTTTTGGGTCCAGAGTTTCAACTCTCACTTTTGTTCGTTGCCCACAAAATATTTAATCATCATTATTTGTGCCATTTGTAATATTTATGTCACTATGCATCACAAATGCCATATGTTCTATTGTATTTGCAGCACACAAGTATCATGGTTTGTTTTCAGTTTAAAAGAAAACAAATGTTTACTTGAGCTAATTAGCGCGTGTACCAGTTAGGTATGTGGCATGCAAGCAGAGGGGAGGATGAACTTGAGAATTACCAATTATGCCTCATATTTGATCTGATAAGGTAAGTTTCTTCATAGCTTTCGTCGCTAGATTGAAAATATGTGTGCCATCAAGCATACTTTTATTCTCTATGATTGTATCGATGCTTTAAATCTTAGGCCTAATATATTGCAAATTCTAAAGACATACGAATCTTCTTGCGTATGGTCTGTAAATCTAAGAAATTTCCCACCAATCATTTTTGGTGTCTTCTCCTAACCACATCAGACCAAGGCCACCGTCATGAGAATAAGTGTGCATTGTACACGACTTCCGTTAAAGCTAACTATTGATGTCATATTGAAGCTAACTATTTTAGATCACCATAGTAATTATTCCCAGCTAACAATGTGAAACACAAAACGTTAGTCTGTGCATGGGTTCATGACTAGTATGAATAATAGAATGACCTTACAAGCCTTTTTTGATGTTTGAAGAAAATTATGCCTGCTATGTTGCAAAGGTTGGGAGGTTGGTCCTTGCATTGTTGAAGAACGATATAATTGCCAATTCTATTGTACGATGATAGGGATTAAATTGCAAATCCGATATTCATATGCTAAGCTTTTGTAGTTCATTCATGGTTACAAAAGCAGTAATATTAGTTATTTTTATGCACTATGCAATGGATATAAAATTCAACAAATTACTAATGTGATTTCCTAGAGAAAGTAAATAGTACTCAGCTTGCGTAGATGAATTTCTGGATCGAGTTTGCATACAGAGATATATCAGCATATACAATGACTAATATTATGTCTCTACAACTACTTGCATCATGTCAATGCACTGTGTGTTAACAGTTCATTTTGTTTTTATGTTTGTAGATGCAAAAACTAAATGGATGATTATATGGGTGTGTGAAGATGATGATGCTCCTGTCCATGATGATGATGATGATGATAATGCTTTTATTGTTCGTTAAGTTGTTGGGATGTTCATTTTGGGTGATGGGTGATGTTCCTTAGTTAAGTTTTAGATAAGTTGTAGGGATGTTGTTGGATGCTCTTGGTTGAACTTTCGATGTGTAGAAAATATTTAGATTATGCATCACATTCGGATGATGTTCCTCTTGTAATATCCAATATTGTAACCCACAATTTTATCAAATATCTTATTTCTTCATTATATGTGAGTAATATTCTCATGCTTTTTCTTCACTTGAAATATACATCTATCACCAATTACATGGAGCATTAATTTAATTGCTGGCAATATATATATATATAAATAATAATATAACTCACATTATATATGTACAACACTTGAACCGTTGCAATTTTTTTGTTGCCAAGCAATGGGATTTTGATTACTGTACATTAATCACCAACGTATAAAACTGTTGCACAAGTCTGTTTTATGTGTTGCATTTTTGGAATGGTACCTTTTACCAACGCCGGTATAAGCGTTGCATTACGCACTAGCAACACTGGATAAGGCAACGCATCCCAAACCGTTGGTAAATACACAACAATGCATATATGGACTTCTAGATACGGAAAAAAGTGTTGCTATAGTGGGCGTCTTGTTGTAGTGGCACTGGCCTAAAGTTACAAAGACCTTCAACATCAATGAAGGCTAAATATTCGCCTTATGCTTCAGCAGTTTTCCAGATGAGAAACATCTGTCTATGTACCATCTATGATGCTAATTTCGAAAGGTTATAGATGTTGCATGTGAAACTTGGTCCTGGTGTAGTTTTGTAATGGGGTAGCTGAGTGCTGAAGCTGTACTCTGATGTATTTCAATTATGAAAATGAAATATATTGTGTGCTTAATATGAAATGTCAATTAGATTACTAACTAGATTATGAATAATCGGATAATTAGCCTGCTAATTGGGTTTTTCTATTGCAAACGGTTATTGAAAAAACACCGTGTGCGATGCATTCAATAACGCACACAATTTTTAGGAATAAACCGTGTTGGATCGATGAACAATCACACATGACCTTCTCTTGACAACTGTTTGCGTCAGGCCACCTTGCGCAAACGTTTACCACATAAAAACTGTGAGTGATGGACAGCCTTTGCCACACAGTTTCTTCTACGCATCGTGTGTGATGCATTCAATAACACAAACGATAAAATTGTTAATACTGTGTGCAATGGAAACACTATCACAAATGATTTAACGGGACAAATTGTGTGTGATGTACCTGTGAATGGAAACGTTTTCCTTGGAGCGACTGTGTGGGATGTACATACGAACAAGAATGTTTAGCGGGGACTGACTATGTGGGATGTACTTGCGACCAAAAACAATTCTGAAGTATAATTGTATTTTTTTAGCTCTACTGTATGTATTTTTGTATTTGAGCGCTCGCTGGTCACGCACGACCTCATTTTACCGAGTGTGTGTGCCAGGAGGGCATATCCCCGATGGTTTCTAGGTCATGTGGGAAGGACCCCCCCCCCTATCGCCCACACTCACTTGGCAACAGTTCCGAAGGCCATCGCTGAAAGGGGTTTAAAACCGTTTGTTTAGCAGCTTGCTGTACTAGTGATATGTTCGTTTTAGTTGCTGCTATGTAAGCGTTTCCATGGGCTCGATGCCTGGGAGTTGTTCTATAGTGCACCCGATCTCTGCAGCCTGCCTCCTATGATCGTTGGTTATTACCAGTTGATCGCCACCGGTACTCGCATGTGTTGGTACAATGAGCGGGGGAATCGATTGCACCGCTTGTTCTCCCAGCCGGGGAACTGTTTTCTCGCTTTTTTGGCAGCTGCTTGGCTAGAGCTCGAGCTCGACTCATTCTTTTGCGCGCGCTAAATGCCTTCTTTATTTGGCGGTCATAGTCTGAATCCCTAGGCTTGGGAGTTGGTTCTTGAGCCATACGAATGAAGTGGTCAATGACATGCTCAGCCACTTTGTCCTTTGGCGGCGGTGGCGGTTTCGGTCCAAAATGGGCCCTCACTTGGGCTTGGCATTCGATTTTTCTTTCCTCCACAGTCATGTTGTAAGGCCTCTTCGGAAGAGGCGCGAGGCTTGGACCAAATTGGTATCTCTTGCCTCATGTACTTGTACTTGTACCGCTAGCCAACATAGCTGCGACGGCTCTCTTCCATTGTTGCTTAGGCGGCAGAGACGGCTGACGCGGTGCCTGACTTGGAGGAGAATTGGGCTGACGCATTGCCGAACTTGGAGGAGGAGGAGGAGGAGTGGGCTGACGCGGTGCTGGACTTGGAGGAGGAGGAGTGGCCTGACGCATTCACGGACTTGGAGGAGCAGGACTGTGCTGAGGCGGTGGTAGACTTTGAGGAGGAGTCGGCTGACGTAGTGTCGGTGGCCTTGGAAATATGATGCAATCCTTTCTCCATTGAATGATACGATGTATGGCCTCTCCCAGTGTGTGATCATCGTCACCTCCAGGAATTTCAAGGTCTAGCCCCGAATATTGTACCACCACTTCATCAACCACAACACGAGCATAGCCAGCTGGAATCGGGTTGCAATGGAAGGTTTCTCCAGGGGGATTTGTGTAAGCAACGGCGTCCGGCACCTTCATGGATATGTCCTTCATTTTGAAGTGTAGCTCACAATTAGTGTTTTCCATGATGTCGTCCACGGGGTATCTATCCAGCAGTGCCTCATCACCCGGGGCAGAACCCACGCTGCTTCTCGGCATGGATGGGACGATGCTATCCAATGCTTGATTTGCTAGCTGTTGCTGATACTCCCTTTCCTGGCTATGTGAGTTGATCTGCTGCTCCTGCTACTGCTCGAATTGGAGTGCCAACTCCGCGTGCTTTGATTCTACTATGCGAAGGCGTTCTGCTTCCTGCCTCCTCTCCTCCTCCTCCAGCTTCTTCTTCTTCTCCTCCCGCATCTTCTTTCTCGCAAGGCTTCTATAGTCGGTGTTCCAGTCCTCAAACCCCTCATACCACGGAACAATGCCTTTGCCTCGTGTTCTTCCTGGGTGTTCAGGATTTCCCAGGGCGCGCGTAAGCTCGTCGTTCTCTCTGTTGGGCATGAACACCCCCGTTCGAGCCTCTTCTATTGGAACACGTAATTTGATGTCGGCTCCTCTAAGACCCGCCATCTGCAAAACCTCGCCTGTCTTTGGGTCCAACGCCCCCCATGCGCATAGAATCAAGTCCTGGACCTGGGGGGAAGCTCAATCTAACTGGAATGACCCCTACATCCACCATCTATTGCTCAGTCTTATCCCACTAAGGCTGGGCCACCATGTAGCCACTTGGCCACAGCCTGTGGTAATGCTCCTTTTTCGCGTCATTGATCTTGTTTATTCTCGACAGTTCCTTAGCTAATTCTGATTTCTTGAATTTTACGAAAGCGGGTCAGTGATCTTTTTGCTTCTCTAGTGTTCCCATGAATTCTAGAGTCTTCTTTCCTCCTTCGATGTACTTGGCCCATATACTTTTCTTGTGGTTGCTGAATGCAATCACCATCTTCCTAAGAGCGGTGTCCTTGACTTTATGCACATATGTCTTTGTGAAATGATCTGGTAGGGTGAAATGTGACATGAGAGATTCCCAAAGCCGATTTTTTGCTCTTTCTTCAACAAAAGTAAGGTCTGGACATTCCTTTACTGGATTTTTCCATTCTTGAATGGAGATCAGGATTTGGTCCTTCACAATAACTCCGCACCGACGAACGAACTTGCCCGCATTCATCTTAGGCTCTATTGGTTCACCATTAGGTTTGATGGATCGATGTTGTACTTTACGCCATCCTTCAACTTGGCCTGGCCTCACACTGTCCTACTGCATCTAGAATATTTGCTCGATCCTGAGGGCTGAAAGAAGAAAGATCGATTTGTGTTAAATATACAAATCAATTAAAACATGTGATGATCACCAGATGCCTGCTTGTATAAATATACCTCACCAATCTTTTTTATTTCAAGATCAACATATCCTTCGTCATCATAGTTCTAGACTTCATCTATTTATTTGTCTTCATCAAATACCATACCGTCACCGGTAGCAGATATTGTGAGCCATCATCTTCCTCAAACTCATCTAGGGTAGTGTATGAGCGTATGATGTTGAACAGGGCCTGCTCTCCTTCTTTGCTGGTATTGTCCATAGCTTTTATTTAACTAATCAGGAAGAAATAAAAAAATAGTATTCAAATTAGAATGCATGCATATGCATGCAATCAATAAGGAAAAACTGAATCATAGTACATAATATGCATCTTCGAATATAATCTCGAATACATCGTCTCGAATATTATCGAATAATATATATAATCTCGAATACATCGTCTCGGATATTATCAACTACATCACTAGCTAGCTAGCTAATATAGATGTAATATTATCGAATACTCAGATTTCGTCGATTGGTAGAACATAACCATAGGATTTCTATTCCAAAAAGGGGGATGCAGGAGTAACCAGAGAAATCCTAGGATCTATTTGACACATAAATGGCTATAGATGACTAACCAGTTGTCCGTAGTCGTCAGAGTAATTGCTACTTCTCGAGCTTGCGTTGTATTCCCTCGAAGAGGAAAGGGAGATGAAGCACAGCAGCGTAAGTATTTCCCTCAGTTTTTGAGAACCAAGCTATCAATCCAGTAGGAGACCACGCACGAGTGCCTCGCACCTGCACAAACAAATAAGAACTTTGCAGCCAACGCGATAAGGGGTTGTCAATCCCTTTACAGTCACTTACGAAAGTGAGATCTGATAGAGATGAAAGTTTATATTTTTTGTATTTTTGGTTTATAAGAACATCAAAATAAAAGCGATAAAAGTAAAGTAGATGTAGATTGATATGTTGAGAATAGACCCGGGGACCATAGTGTTCTCTAGTGGCTTCTCTCATGAGAGCGATATTCTACGGTGGGTAAAAAAATTACTGTCGAGCAATTGATAGAAAAGCGAATAATTATGAGACTATCTAGGCATGATCATTGTATATAGGCATCACGTCCAAGACAAGTAGACCGACTCCTGCCTGTATCTACTACTATTACTCCACACATCGACCGCTATCCAGCATGCATCTAGTGTATTGAGTTCATAAGAACAGAGTAACGCCTTAAGCAAGATGACATGATGTAGAGGGATAAACTCAAGCGATATGATATAAACCCCATATTTTTATCCTTGATGGCAACAATACAATACGTGCCTTGCTGTCCCTACTGTCACTGGGAAAGGACACCGCAAGATTGAACCCAAAGCCAAGCACTTCTCCCATTGCAAGAACTATAGATCTAGTAGGCCAAACCAAACCAATAATTCGAAGAGACTTGCAAGGATATTATGAGCACACATAAAAAGTTCAGAGAAGAACCAAATATCTTTCATCGATAACCTTGATCATAAACTCACAATTCATCGGATCTCGACAAACACACCGCAAAAAGAGATTACATTGAATAGATCTCCTCGAAGACCGAGGAGAACTTTGTATTGAGATCAGAGAGAGAAGAAGCCATCTACATACTAGCTATGGACCCGAAGGTCTGTGGTAAACTACTCACAACTCATGGTGAGGGCGATGATGATGATGATGAAGAACTGCGTGATGGATCCCCCTCCGGTGGAGCTCCGGAACAGGCTCCAAGATGGGATCTCACGGGAACAGAAGGTTACGACGGTGGAATTAGGGTTTTCTCTCTGTTGTCGAAGGTTTCGGGGTACATAGACTTATATAGGAAGAAGGAGGGCACCGGGGTACGCTCGAGGGGCCTACGAGGTAGGGGCACGCCCAGAGAAGGGGGGCGCGCCCCGCACCCTCGTGGGCGCCTTGATGCTCCCCTGACGTGCTTCTCAAGTTTCCTGTGCGTGATTTTCTCCAAAAATATCTCTCGCGAAGGTTTCATTCCGTTTTGGCTCCGTTTGATATTCTTTTTCTGCAAAACCCTGAAACAGGCAAAAAAAAGCAATCTAGACTGGGCCTTTGGGTTAGTAGGTTAGTCCCAAAAATGATATAAAAGTGTATGATAAAGCCCATTAAACTTCCAAGACTTCATAAATAATAGCATGGAACAATCAAAAATTATAGATACGTTGGAGACATATCAAGCATCCCCAAGCTTAATTCCTGCTCGTCCTCGAGTAGGTAAATGATAAAGAAAGAATTTTTGATGTGGAATGCTAACCAACATAGTTTTTCAATGAAATTCTCTTAATTGTGGCATGAATGTTCAGATCCGAAAGATTCAAGATAAAAGTATATATTGACATAAGAAATAATAATACTTCAAGCATACTAACAAAGCAATCATGTCTTCTCAAAATACTATGGCTAAAGAAAGTTATGCCTAAAAAATCATATAGTCTGGCTATGCTCCGTCTTCATCACACAAAATATTCATATCATGCATAACCCCGATTTCAGCAAAGCACTTGTTTTCATACTCTATATATTCAAACCTTTCAACTTTAACGCAATACATGAGTGTGAGCCATGGACATAGCACTATGGCTGGAATAGAGGTGGTTGTGGAGAAGACAAAAAGGAGGGATATAGTCTCACATCAACTAGGCTTATCAATGGGCTATGGAGATGCCCATCAATAGATATCAATGTGAGTGAGTAGGGATTGCCATGCAATGGATGCACTAGAGCTAAATATGAATGAAAGCTCAACAAAAGAAACTAGTGGGTGTGCATCCAACTTGATTGCTCATGAAGACCTAGGGCATTTGAGGAAGCCCATCGATGGAATATACAAGCCAAGTTCTATAACGAAAATTCCCACTAGTATATGAAAGTGACTAAACATGAGACTCTCTGCAATGAAGAACATGGTGCTACTTTGAAGCACAAGTGTGGAAAAACGATAATAGCAATTGTCCCTTTTTCTTTTTCTCTTTTTTTTCTTTTTTTTGCGGAGGGGCTTTATACATTTAGCCTTTCCTACCATGGGACGATGCTCTAATAATGATGATCATGAAACTTTCATTACAACTCGATATTACAACTCGATACTACAACAACAAAGTATGACTCTATATGAATGCCTCCGGTGGTGTACCGGGATGTGCAATGAAACAAGAGTGAAATGTATGAAAAGTTATGCATGGTGGCCTTGCCACAAATACGATGTTAACTACATGATCATGTATGGAAATATGACAATATGATGCGTGTCATAAGAATGGAACGATGGAAAGGTTCATGGCAATATATCTCGGAATGGCTATGAAAATGCCATGATAGGTAGGTATGGTGGCTGTTTTGAGAATAATATGGTGGATGTTTTCAGGAAGGATATATAGTTGGTTTATGGCACCGGCGAAAATTGCGCTGCACAAGAGAGGCTAGAAATGGTGGAAGGGTGAGAGTGCGTATAATCCATGGACTCAACATTAGTCATAAAGAACTCATATACTTATTGCAAAAATCTACGAGTCATCAAAACAAAGCAATCAACGTATGATCCTAGGGGGGAGGTTGGTAGGAGTTAACCATCGCGCGCCCCTGACCTCCACACAAAGGTTGGCACTCTACAAATATCTCATGCTCTAACTTCGTCACATAGCGGTTCACCATACGTGCATGCTACGGGAATCACTGACCTTAACACAAGTATTTCTCAATTTCATAATAACTCCACTAGCATGACTCTAATATCACTATCCTCATATCTCAAAACAATTATCAAGCATACAACATCTCATTCTATTCAATGCACTTGGAGTGAATTTGTTACTACATTGACATTGGATGTCTATCATGTGAAGACTAGTTTCTTTAACCTAAACACATTACCATGCTGTTTTAATAGACTCTCAAATAGATATAAGTGAAGAACGAGAGTTCAACAATTTATACAAAATATTACCACCACCGTGCTCTAAAAGATATAAGTGAAGCACTAGAGCAAAAACGAGCCAACTCAAAAGATATAAGTGAAGCACATAGAGTGTTCTAGCAATTCCTAGGCCATATTTAACTCTCTCAAATAGGTGTGCCCAGAAAGGATGATTGTGACAAACTAACAAGCAAAGACTCAAATTATACAAGACCCTCCAAGCAAAACAAATAACATGTTGCGAATAAAAATATAGCTCCAAGTATAGTTACCGATGGATGAAGACGAAAGAGGGGATGCCTTCCCGGGGCATACCCAAGCTTAGGCTTTTGATTATCCTTGAATTCCTTGGGGTGCCATGGGCATCCCCAAGCTTAGGCCTTTGCTACTCTTTGTTCCATAGTCCATCAAAGCAATACTCAAAACTTGAAAACTTCACAACACAAAACTTCTCGTGAGCTCCGTTAGTATAAGAAAGCAAACCACTACTCAAAGGTGCAGCAATGAATTCATTATTTGTTTATATTGGTGTTAAACCTACTATATTCCAAGTTCTCTATGGTTCATATCCTCCAATACTACTCATAGATGCATTGAAATAAGCAAACAACACACGAAAAATAGAATCTGTCAAAACCAGAACAGTCTGTAGTAATCTGCAGGTTTCACATACTTCTGTAACTCGAAAAAATTCAAACTAAATCGGTAAACGTGAGGAATTTGTCTATTAATCATCTGCAAAAACAATCAACTAAACAGCATGCTCCAGTAAAATCGGACGACCATTCTAGCGAGCGCTAACGATTCTGTTTTTCGCAGCAAGATCACATAAACTTCACACAAGTCTTCCCAAAGGTTCTACTTGGCACAAACACTGAACAAAACATGAAACCACATCTCAACACTAGCTAGATGCAACATTTATTCCCTAACAGCAGCAAAAACAAAAAAATATAAAATTGGGTTGCCTCCCTACAAGCGCTATCATTTTACGCCCCTAGCTAGGCAATGATATTTCAATGATGCTCACATGAAAGACAGGAATTGAAGCACAAAGAGAGCATAATATAACATGTGAAAATCACATCTTATTCTAACATACTTCCTATGCATAGGCATCTTATAGGACAATAAATTACCTAGGCAAGCAAGATCTAGCATATGCAAGGAAGAAGAAAGAAACAATAGCAATCTCAACATAACGAGAGGTAATTTAGTAACATGAAAATTTCTACAACCATATTTTCCTCTCTCATAATAATTGCATGTAGGATCATAAGAAAATTCAACAATATAGATATCACAAAACATATTTTCAACATGATCCACATGCATGCGAAGTTGACACTCTTCCAAAACAGCGGGACCAACATTAACTAAAGTCATGACCTCTCCAAACCCACTTTTATCAAAAATTTCATAAGATTGAACATTCTCCAAATATGTGGGATCTAAAGTTGACAATCTTCCAAACTCACTTTTAATATTATTGCAAACATTATTATCAATCTCATATTCATCATGGGGCTTAAATAAATTTTCAAGATCATAAAAAGAATCACCCCAATCATGATCATTGCAACAAATAGTGGACATAGCAATACTAGCATCCCCAAGCTTAGGGTTTTGCATATCATTAGCACAATTCACATTAATAGAATTTATAATAACATCATTGCAATCATGCTTTTTATTTAACAAGCTATCATGAATCACTTTTTCTTTTAACAACTCCTCACAATTTTCAGATTCATAAATTTCAAGCAAAACCCCATAAAGATAATCTAGTGCACGCAGCTCACTAGCAATAGGTTCAACATAATTGGATCTCTTCAAGACAGTTGCAAGTGGATGAGGATTCATACTTTAGCAAGCGAAGATGCAAGCTAAATGAGGGCACATGGAAACACAAGCAAACAAGAAGCAAGCGAACGGTAAACACACGGCAAAAAGAATGGCAAATTGTCGGTGTACTAAGGTAGGGGTACCTCAGTACCCCAACTTGTGCACGGGCAGTAGCAGCTTCCCGCGGTAGGGCCTACCACGTGCTTGCCGGAGACCTTTTCTGCTCCATATAAAGCCATTCAAAAACAAAGTATACAAGACAGAAGATCGAGGCCCCGACAAGTGGAGCTTGCCGGGAAGGCCGTCCCAGGCTCAAGATTACCTCACTAGCACAAGACCCTGGCAAGAGGAGCTTGCCAGGAAGACCAGAAGATCACATTTCAGAAGACATGCCTCGGCGCAGCATGCGCCCCGGCAGGGCCCGGGGAGCGACAAGCTTCAGAGCCCAACAAGCTTCCGGGCCCGGCAAGGTCAAGGCCCCGGCAAGGTGCTTGCCGGGGAGAGTTACGCTGTGTGCCCGCGCTCCAGCTCATCGAACCACGCGTCGCCCTGGGGCCATTCCAGGGACGCGTGGCGGATGGCTGTGCAGCCTGGGGGACACGGTGGCGCTCCACGGTGATGAAGCCATCGCCGTGGCAAACGGAGACGCAAGGGCGGGCGCTTTTGGGGTCGACGGTGATGGGCATTAAATGCTCTTGTCCCCCACTGTCAAAGTAGGTGATGACCACTGTTCATCCACTGTTCATCCACTGTTCCCGCACTGTTACAACTACCACCAAAGTTACCTTTTTACCCCTTTCTCCTACGTTGACACCTGTCGGTGACCCCTTGAGCTATAAAAGGAGGCCCATGCACAACGTAGAGGGGGTTCAGAACCTAGATCGCTCATTTGCTCGGTGTAGCTAGTTCTTCAAGCTCCCGATCTCCAACACTCAATACAATCTAAGCAGGAGTAGGGTTTTACGCGTCCATCGCGGCCCGAACCTGGGTAAACTGCCCGCGTGTTCACCTCGATCTGCTCTTTGTGCTCCCTCCGCTCCCTTACCGCACGAACAAGGGGCTCCGGTCCCATAGGTGCTCGTGGTGGACAGTTTCCCCCGACATCTTTGGCACGCCAGGTAGGGGGCGTCGAGGTTGTGCGAACCTGATCCGGCGTTCACGCGGGCGCATTCTTCATCAACCTCTCCAGCTACATCATCTTCATCAGCAACAACAGCATGGCCCCGAAGAAGAAGGCTTCGGAGGTCGGAGGCCCGTCTGCGTCTGTTCCACCGCCACCTGAGCCAACGGTGGGTGGAGGAGATGCCGTCGGAAGGGTGGTCGCCGGCGAGGAGACTCGCGGCGCCACCAAGTCCAAGGACAAGACGGACGACCGAGCCTCGGTCTCCGTGGACGCGCCACGTCCATCTCAACGAACAAAAACCCAGCAGCGCCATGGCACAGGAGGTGGCATCCGCTTGCTGGGCCAAGGACAAACCGGAGGCTCGCGGGATGCTCCGGGCCATCGTCCTGGCACGAGCAAAGCGCGGTCGCCGGGGCGGGACCCTGCTCCTTCTAACCCCGTTAGGAGTCCGAGCATATCCCGCTCCTCGCACCGCTCGCCCCCGCTCCCCTCCTCTCCAGCAGAAGCGCTCGCAAGGGCGCAACTGCTCCTCGATTTCCCTCCAGCGGCAGACAAGGCCGAAGACTGGAGGGCAACAATCCAAAGCCTCATCGCCTTCGCCAACAACGACACGCCGCAGCAGCCGGCAACGTCGCGGCCGCGGCAAGTCGAGAAGACGAAGGCCGATGGCGACAAGACCGCCGAGGGTGCAACCACCATGCACTCCCCGCCGCGCAAGCAGAAGACGCCGCCCCGCCGGATCAACGTCGACGACGACTCCACGGCGTCGTCGGATCCGCGGGCCCGTCGGGACCAGCGCCAAGTCCTTGACGACCGGCGACAAGAAGACGCTCGAACGACGATCGAGCGCCGCCGGGAAGCTAGGCGACAATCGGATCAGCGAGCTGGGAACGCTGTCGACACGCACGCGCCCGGTGAACCAGGCAACTTGCCGTACGCGGCAGGTTGCCCTGCGTTTACCCGTGAGCTGCGGCGCGTCCAGTGGCCCAGCATGAAGAACTTCAAGCCCGACGTACCGGAGAAGTACGACGGCAAGACGCACACCTCGGAGTTTCTCAGCATCTACACCATCGCGGTGCAGGCTGCCGGGGGGCGCGACGAGAAGATACTGGCGAACTACTTCCCGCTAGTGCTTAAGCCGAACGTTCGTTCTTGGCTTATGCACTTGCCGGAAGGCTCCATTTCTTCATGGGCAGATCTTTGCCATCAGTTTGTTGGCGCCTTCACGGGCGGCCACAAACCCCACGGCCAGGAGAGCGATCTCCACATCTTGGCCCAGAAGGAAGGAGAACCCCTGCGCAAGTACATCCAGCGCTTCAGCCGCGTGCAGCACAACATCCCCGACGTCCACCCTGCCGCGGTTATCAGCGCGTTCCACCAGAACGTGCGTAACCGCCGCATGCGTGAGGAGATGGCCATGACCAAGATACGGGATGTCAGCGAGCTCTATGCTCTAGCTGATAAGTGCGCGCACGCCGAAGAGGGGAGGAGACTCCCCGGGGAGGATGCTGGCGCAGGGGGAAGCGACAGCGAGGATGCCGCCCCGGCAAAGAAGAGCCGGCGGCGGAACAATAGAAGAAAGAACAAGAAGGAAGTGCTTGCCGTCGAGAAGTCCGGCAAGGAGGCTCCCGCCAAGCAAATGCAGGCTGGCGGCTCCGGCAAGGAGCCTGCCCCTGTAGCGGCAGCCGACAAGCAGGACGGCTCCGACAAGCAATACTGCAAGATCCACCGCACCAAGGGCCACGACCTCTCAAACTGCAAACGCGTCGAATACCTCGTCGAGCAGCAGAAAGCTGAGTACAAGAGGCGCGACAAGGAGAAGGCCCAAGGCGGCGGAGGAGAGCCAAGCAAGAAGTGGCCATTCGTTGGCCGGGGAGGACGCCGCGGCAAGGCCAAGCAGCGGCAAGGTGACCGACCTCCCCGGGGCCGCGACAAGGATGAAGAAGACGACGACGATGACATGGAGGAAGAAGATAACAGCGAGCAGGAGTTCCAGAAGGCCACGGAAGTCCTGTGCGTCGACGGCGGCGCCTCTCTGCATACTTCCCACCGCCAACTCAAGCAGTGGGTGCGGGAAGTAAATGCAGCAGAGCCGCCCGTGGAGTAGCGCAGGCTCCTCAAATGGTCCAGCACGCCCATCATTTTTGATCTTGAGGATCACCCTGACCGCACCACCGCGGTCGGGTGCTTGCCGATGTTGGTTTCACCCACCATCCGCAACCTCAAGGTCACCAAAATGTTGGTTGACGGCGGGGCCGGGCTGAACTTGATCTCCTCGGCTGTGATCAAGAAACTCCAAATCCCAGATGGCGAGCTCGAAGAGACCGGTTCGTTCCAAGGAATAAACCCGGGGAGGAGCAAGCCCAAGGGGAAAATCACTCTGCCAATGACCTTTGGCGGGGAGCTGAACTTCAGGACAAAGAGGATAACCTTCGATGTTGCCGATATCCCATTGCCATACAATGGGATACTTGGACGTCCTGCCCTCGCCAAGTTCATGGCAGCTTCCCACTACGCCTACAACGTACTCAAGATGCCGGGGCCGATAAGTGTCATCTCTGTCCATGGCGACAAGAAGGACGCGCTTATCTGTGCCGACAAGATCTACCGGGATGCAGCAGCCGCGGCGGAGAGCAACGCACTTGCCGCTGAAGCTCCCGGGGGGAAGAAGACGAAGACCAAGTCCGGCAAGTGCTCTGGGACCCACTCCGGCAACCGCACCTCTTCGGAGTGCTGCACTGCCGTCGAGGACGTTCCATCGAGCTCCACCGGCAAGTGCAAGAAGGGGATGGCCGCTCCTCCGGCAACCAAGAAGGTGTCCGCCAAGGAGGACGGCACTGGTGGTACCTTCACCATCAGTGCCACACTTGACAGCAAATAGGAAAGCGCGCTCGTTGCCTTCCTGCGGGCGAATGTCGATGTGTTTGCCTGGCAACCATCTGACATCCCCGGTGTTCCCAGGAAGGTAATTGAGCACAAGCTTGCTGTTTGTCCTCATGCGCGGCCCGTCAAGCAGAAGGTCAGAAAGCAAGCCGTGGAGCGCCAAGAATTCATTGCCGAAGAGATCAAGAAGCTAGAAGCAGCGGGCCTAGTTAGAGGCGTGATCCATCCGACGTGGTTGGCAAACCCAGTCGTCGTGCGTAAGGCCAACGGGAAGTGGAGACTGTGTATAGACTTCACTGATGTCAATAAAGCATGTCCCAAGGATCCATTTCCCTTGCCGCGCATTGACCAGATTGTTGACTCCACTGCTGGATGTGAGCTGCTCTCCTTTCTTGATGCATATTCCGGCTACCACCAGATTTTCATGGCCAAGGAAGATGAAGAGAAGACTGCATTTATCACTCCATGTGGCACATACTGCTTCATTCGCATGCCCTTCGGATTGAAGAATGCAGGATCAACATTTGCAAGGGTGGTATACACTGCTTTTGAGCCACAGATCCACAGAAATGTAGAGGCTTACATGGATGATATCGTGGTCAAGAGCAAGAGCAAGGATACACTGATCCAAGATTTGGAAGAGACATTTGAGAATCTGCGCAAGATCCAGCTTAAGTTGAACCCCGAGAAGTGCGTCTTTGGAGTCCCCTCCGGCAAGCTTCTCGGGTTCTTTGTGTCACAGAGGGGGATTGAAGCTAATCCCGACAAGATAAAAGCCATCGAGCAGATTGAAGCCCCGAAGCGCGTCAAGGATGTCAGGAGACTTGCAGGTTGTGTGGCCTCCCTCAGTAGGTTCATTTCAAAGTCTGCAGAGCGCACCCTGCCTTTCTTCAAGATTTTGAAAAAGGCAGGTCCCATGAAATGGACTCCGGAAGCGGAGGTAGCGCTGCAGGACTTGAAACGGTACCTATCCTCCACTCCAATACTTGTCGCACCTAGGCCACAGGAGAAGTTGCTGCTGTACCTAGCGGCAACCAACCAGGTGGTTAGTGCTGCGTTAGTAGCGGAGAGAGAGGCCGACGAGGAGTCGGCACCACCGGCAAGCGAATCCAGCGACAAGCAGGGGGCTCCTCCGATAAGCTCTGGCCCCGACAAGGACAACTCTGCGCAGAATCAAGGAGAAGTGCGGAAGAAGATGGTGCAGCGCCCGGTGTATTTTGTGAGTTCCCTCTTGCAGGGGGCTAGATCAAGATACTCCGGGGTGCAGAAGTTTCTTTTCGGCCTCCTCATGGCCTCGAGAAAGCTGCGCCATTACTTCCAAGCACACGAGATAACAGTGGTCACTCGCTTTCCGTTGAAGAGGATATTGCACAACCCAGAAGCAACAGGCAGGATCGTCGAGTGGGCACTGGAGCTGTCAAGCTTTGGTCTCAAGTTTGAAAGTACTTCAACCATATAGAGCCGAGCTTTGGCAAAATTCATAGCTGAATGGACCCCAACGCCCGATGAGGAAGTTCCAGACACAAGTGTACCCGTACAAGAAGCGACAAGTGAATGGGTAATGTACTTTGATGGTGCCTTCTCGCTGCAAGGCGCCGGTGTCGGCGTGGTACTCATCGCGCCCACCGGAGAACACCTCAAGTATGTTATCCAGATGCACTTTCCCAGGGAGCAAGCGACAAACAACACTGCTGAGTTTGAAGGCTTGCTTGCCGGCCTCAGGATTGCGGCCGAACTTGGGATCAGGAAGCTGATTGTCCGGGGAGATTCTCAGTTGGTGGTCCGGCAAGTCAACAAGAGTTACCAGAGCCCTTTGATGGAAGCTTATGTAGATGAAGTGAGGAAGCTTGAGGAGCACTTTGAAGGCCTACAGATGGAGCACGTCCCGAGAGCTCAGAATGACATTGCAGATGGCCTTTCAAAGTGTGCTGCGATGAAGTTACCTGTGGATCCAGGGACCTTCTTGCTCAAGCTAACTCAGCCATCCGTTACACCATCAATTGGGCAACCCAAGAAGAGAAAGTTGGTCTCCGGCGACTACTTGCCGGCGGATTTTCCCGAAACCGCCGCCAAGGTACCCAAGATCAACGACCAGAACGCTGAGGAATAGTTTGCTCCTGCGGATCCTAGGATCTGTACAGTTGAAGCAATCGTTCCCGACAAGCCTCGCTCCGGCGAGCTTGCCGGGGGACCATCAGCTCCGGCAGAACCAGAGGCTCTTGCCGTAGAAGCTGGGGTTCCCGCAGCGGCCCTCATACCTTTAGTCCTTGCCGTCGAGCCTCGGGCTCCGGCATGGGCGCAGCAGATCGTCCGTTTTCTGCGAACTGGAGAACTTCCCGACGACCCAGAAGAGATAGAGAAGATAACCAGGCAGTCAAGTATGTACCAGTTCGTGGATAACGAGCTGTACAGAAGAAGACTCAATGGTGTCAGGTTGAAGTGCATCTCCAGGGAAGATGGACAGAAGCTGTTGGCAGAGATACACGGAGGCATATGCGGCCACCACATTGGTGCAAGGGCACTTGCCGGGAAAGCTTTCCGGCAAGGGTTCTTCTGGCAAGAAGCCCTCCAAGATGCAACCGCACTAGTAACCAAGTGTGAAGCGTGCCAGTTCCATGCAAAGCAAATTCATCAGCCAGCTCAAGCTCTCCAAACAATCCCTTTGTCCTGGCCCTTCTCGGTCTGGGGGCTCGATATCCTCGGCCCTTTCCCTCGTGCTGTCGGGGGCTTTGAGTACTTGTACGTTGCAATCGACAAGTTCACAAAGTGGCCGGAAGTGGAACCAGTGAGAAAGGTGACAGCACAGTCAGCAGTCAGGTTCTTCAGGTCGATTGTTTGCCGTTTCGGAATCCCTAACAGGATCATCACCGACAACGGTACACAATTTACTAGTCGCACCTTCATGCAGTACGTCCAAGACCTTGGCGCCAAGGTCTGCTTCGCTTCTGTTGCTCACCCGAGAAGCAACGGTCAAGCGGAGAGGGCAAATGCTGAAGTGCTGTGCGGACTCAAGACAAGGACCTTTGACAGGCTGCGCAAGTGCGGAAGAAACTAGATAGAGGAGTTACCGGCGGCTCTTTGGTCAATCAGAACGACACCAAGTCGAGCCACCGGACAGACACCCTTTGCCTTAGTCTATGGGGCAGAGGCAGTTCTCCCCACGGAACTCGTATACGGATCTCCTCGAGTGCTCGCTTATGATGAGCTCGAGCAAGAGCAACTGTGACAAGACGACGCATTGCTCCTCGAGGAGGAACGTCTCCAGGCTGCTGTACGAGCTGCTCGATACCAGCAAGCCTTGCGTCGCTACCATAGCCGCAAGGTTAAGGCCAGGAGTCTCGAGGAAGGCGACCTTGTTCTTCGGCGTGTTCAGTCCGCCAAGAATTCCAACAAGTTGACGCCGAAGTGGGAAGGCCCTTATCGGGTGAGACAAGTCACAAGGCCCGGCGCTGTCCGCCTTGAGACCGAAGAAGGCTTACCGGTGAGCAACTCCTGGAACTTAGAGCATCTTCGCAAGTTTCAACCATGAGGCGCGGTTGCCGTGATCCGCTCCGGCAACCACCTTTTGTACAAGCTTTCCCGCTGTTGCATGTAACCCTTTGTACAAAGCCGGGCGCAGACCCCGTGCATCAGTAAAGCTTTTGTGTTTTTGCGCTATTTGCCTTTTCCATGCTTTTCTTCGCTATTTGCATGCATTATTTGGCACCTTGTGCAACACACGTATCCGGTAAGCATTAGCACGCCGAAAGGCCATATACTTGTTTCCCTCTTCTTTCTCTTTTCCTCTTAAGCAGAAGGAACGTTCCTCGCGCACAAGTTTGCCGGGGGGGAAGGAGATGGAGGACGAACCAAGTGCTGTTCAAGAAAGAGAAGCTTTACCGGGAAGCAAGCAATATATGAAAGCTAAGTTACCAGAATTTGAGCAATTCAAATTTTTAAATTTTTGGTTATCTTCCTTGAACAACCACACTTTGTATGGAAAACCTGTGCGCGGAGGAACCTACCCGTGGCTAGCCGCACCCTTATTTTGTTTTCGAGTACGCTCAACGACTCGAGTGAGCTGCGACAAGTGTCGCGCCCTTGTTTCGTTTCCGAGTTCGCTCAGCAAGCTAAGTGCGTTGCGACTAGCTGCGGCAAGGTTGCTTGCCGGTAAGACCTTAGCCAGCAGGCTGCTCAGAGTCCAGCACTCAGCGCTCGCGGCAAGGGCCCCTTGCCGGCAAGTCCCCTAGAAGCGTAGGGTTAAAAGCATACAAAGTAAAGGACCAAAGCAAGGGAGATAACACTGCATCGATTGCTCAAAATAAGATAATATCTTACAAGGGATAACTTGTCGCAATGACTAATAAGTTCATGGCACACTATGCAGCAACAAAAGAGATAAAGAAAAGGAGGCCTAATCCACGCGGTCGCCTTCAACCCTAGAGATCTTGTTCACCTTGGCGATGATGTGGGCGACCTGCGCCTTCAGCGCCTCCATAACCGCGTCGGCCGGCAAGCTGCGGAGAACGTTGACGAGGTTTATACCAGGATTGCGGTACACTATCTTCGTCAGAACGCGCTCCAAAGTTCCCGCGCAGAGCTGGCATGACTCCTCGGCCAGTTGCGCGGGGAGCTTCTTCTGAAGATTTGCAAGTGCCGGCGCGATCCCTCTGAAGAAGAGACTGAGCTTGGCGCTGTGGGGGAGGTTTGGATCCGGAGAATATATGAGATGCTCAACCCTCAGCGCCATCAGCTCCTTGTCGATGCTAGCTGCAGAAGCCACCAGGTCTTCGGTCCATACCTCGACGGTCTGACGGAAGTTGTTGGCCGCAGTGGTGGCGCTCTCCACCAAGCCTCGCTCCTTGCAGAGCTCGTCCTTCAGCTTGGTTTCACGGTCCCGGACGGCGTCAAGAGAGTCCTTCAGCGTGGAAACCTTCAGCTCCAGATCTGCAATCGAGTCCTTGGCGGCCTTCAGCTCGTCGCCTTGCTTGGAAAGGCGCACCTGGAGTTCAGAGTTAGTGTGAGCGTCCTTCTCGCGCTCTATGTTGAGCGCGGTGACCCTCTCTGTGCTCGCCCTCAGGAACTCCTCCAGCTGCGCAACCTTGGCCTCGAGGTGCTTCTTGGCGGTCTCCGCGGTGGCGGCGGCGGCCTTCGCTTCTTTCAGTTCCCCGCCAAGGGCCTGCTCCCGGGCGGTAAGGTCTTCCTCGTGAGCGTCGAGGTTGATCTTCCGTTGGGTGAGCTCTCCTTCTCGCCGGGACAGCTCTTCTCCGGCGAGTCGCTGCTGCTCCTCGGCCTCGGCCTTCTCCAAGGGCCACTCCTGGTACTCCCCGGCAAGCCGCTCGCGCTCCTCCGCCAGATTGCGGAGGGCCGCCTGGTTGGCGGCGCGGAGCTCCGCGGCGCGTTTCTCCATGTCAGCTGCGGCCTTGGCGGTGAGGGCCTCCCGAGACTCAAGCTTCGCCTGCCTGGCCCGGTAAAGGGCCAGGAGCCGGTGAAGCAACTTCTCCTCCTCGGGCTCGTCGCTCCCGCCAGGCGCTTCGACGATCTTCAGGCCCGCGGAGGCGAGGACCTCTCCATCAAAGGCCTCTCCCTCCGCGGGGGCTCGCGACGAGGATCCCCACGGCACTTGGATGAAGACGCCGTTGGGAGCCTCAAGGTAGTAGGCGGACTGCTCCTTCTCGGTGGAGGGGTCGGCGGCCGGCGCAGCGCTTGACGCTCCTGCCGCCTCCGGGCCGGCAGTATGGCCGCCGTCCCCCTCCCCGGCCGCTGCGTCTGCGGTCAGAGCGGTCTCCTCCGCGGCAGGCTCGGCGGCTCCCGCCGTGTCTTCAATGACAGGAGCGTCGCCTCCGTCGCCCTGCGCGCCCTCCTCCTCGACGATGACCTCCGTCTCCATCCGCTCCGGGGGAGGAGGATCTGATAGAATAAGAAGAAAAAGAAAGGAAAAAGTTCAAGCAAATATCCAAAAAAGACAACTCCGAGAAGACGGAGTTACAAGACCTACCTTGGCGGACTTCGTCGACAGCAGGCTCCCTCGCTGGGGAGTTCTCCCTTGGCGGGGTGGCCACCCTCGCCGGGCTGCTCGCCCTTGGTGGGGTACTCTTCCTTGGCGGAGTACCCGCCCTTGGCGGAGCGCTCTCCCTCGCCGGAGAGTTCGTCCTTGGCAGGGACGGCGGGGCCTGCGGCTCCTCGGGAGTGATCTCCGGGTGCTCCTGTGGCTGCGGCTCCACCTCTGCACAAGACAATCAAGGCAAAACAAAAACAACAAGATGTTAGTACAAGACAAAATCCTCAAGCGCGCCCGACGAGCGGAAAGTTAAAACCAGACTTACGCTGGGGGCTGCGCTGGGGGCTGCTCCTCGGAGCAGCGCTCGGGTCCGGCAAGCTCGTCGCCGGCACGTCCCCTGTCGCCGCGACGGGTGAGTCGTCCTCGACCTCGACCACGGGAACCTTGGCCTTCTTTGCCGCTCGCTGGGCTAGGGTCCTGAAATCAAAGCAAGAAGCAAGATCAGAATCGTCAACAAAAGAATCAAGACAAAACTAAAGAAGATACAAAAACTTCAAGTCCTTACTCCTGTTCCTCGTCGTCGTCGTCGTCACTCAGGGCGGAGAAGTCGAACGCCACCTGAGGCGCGTCCGCGCGAGGAGCAGGAGGAGAAGCCTCCCTCAGGCGCTTGGCGGTCCCCGGGGCTGGGGGCTGCGAAGACCCGGCCCCTGTGGACGCCGGGGCCCGGGGAGCGGGCGGAGCTGCTGCTCCGCTCTGAGAAGACCCTCCTCCACTTGGCGCTGACGGACGGGGCGCCTCCGCCGTGGCCTGTGCGCGGGTCGCCTCCACCACGGTTGGTGCGCCGGGTGCTCCCGTCGCGGCTTGACTCCCCCGGGTAGCTCGCGCCGCCCAGCGAGCTAGTTGTTGTCGGGGCGCCTGCGCCCTCGTCGCCGTCGTCGCCTTGCGGAGGCGCTTCAGCAGAGATCGCCTGGGACTTGCCCGGGGGCGGGGAGGTCTCCGAGGACGAGGAGACGTCGTCGTTGTAGAGCCCCAGGGACCCACCGGAGTCCTCGCCGCCCCCAGCGTCCTCCTCCTCCTCCTCCTCGGCCGGCTTGCTGGGCCCAGCGCCCTGCCCTGCGGCCGTGCTCCCTCCGGCGCCTCCGCTCCCTCCGGCGCCTCTGTTTCCTCCGGCAACGTCGCCCCTCGCGGCGGACTCAGTCACGATCCCGGGGATCCCAGCGTACCTCAGAGAGGGGACACCGGCGAGCTCGTCGGGCGGAAGCTTCAGCAGCCTGCGGATCTCCGCCTCCTCTGCTTGGCACGACGCTTCCGCAGCCTCTGCCTCTTCAACCGTGAACCCGAACTCTCCTGCCGCTGCGGCTGTGGCGGCCTCTTCTACCCGGGAGGCTATATAAGCAATCTCCCGATCAGTGGTGTCCCGGGTGAGCCCCTTGATCTCCTCCTTGTTCTTCGGCACCTCCACCAAGTTGTCGAAGAAGCTCATGATGGCGTCTGGCTTGGGCGCTATCCATGTTGGATCCACGCCATGCGAGTCGCTTGCGGGCATCATTGCGCGTAGGGGATCCCGGGCCGTGCTGTTGCAGAGGGGCACCACTCCCCGGGGAGCTCTGAACCACTCTGGGTGGGCCGGGTCGTGCTTAAAAAGTTCCCGGACCATCCCCTTCAACTCCAGCGACGTGAAATTGAAGTTAAGCCCTGGGCGCAGTCTCATAATGTCCGCCGCGTTGCCGTACTCCCATGCTGGCCTCTTCCTCTCCTGAAGAGGGGCAATGCGGCAGCGGAGAAAGTCTGCTCCTACTTCTCCCATGGTCAGCCTGGCTACCCGGAGACGAAGAATTCTGACAAGGGCGACGTTGAGCTTGATGTCGTCCGAGTCCAGCTCACTCCAATCCCTGCCGCGCACTATGGCTGTTGTGCGCGGCGCGGTGAAGGGCTGCGGCTCGTCCTCTACTATCCAGCACCAATCCGCGCGCCACTCCTCCCACTTGCCGCAGAGCTCCCCTTGCAGATAGGACTCCTTTTTGTTCAAGCGGAAGACCCAAGAGATTCCTCCGGAGAGGGGAGCGCCGGCCTCTACTCTAGGCGTAAAGAAATGCCTAAACAGCGCTACATTTGGATAGATCCCAATATAGTTTTCGCACAGATGTGCAAAAACCGCCATCGTGAGGATGGCGTTGGGGGTGAAGTCTAGAAGGTGGAGGTTGTAGGTGTTCATGACATCGCAGAAAAATTCAGAGAAGGGAGGACAAAGGCCGCAGTGGAAGAAAACAGCGAAGAAGAAATACCCGCCGGGGTACATGTCCTTGGCGGCGGCGGGATAGACTCTGGTCCGAGGATGCGCCTTGGTCTTCTTGGCCCAGAACAAGTAGTACTTGTTCCAGAGCTCCCGCGCGCTGAGCCTCGGCGCGAAGACGACATTCCTCTTCCGTAGAAGAGCAAGCCTCGCCGCCTGCTCGGATTTCTCCTTCTTGGACTTCTCCGCCTTCGCCTTCTCGGTCTTCGGGGCCATGGCGGAGGCGGCGAGGGAAGAAGGACGAAGAGTCCGGCGGCGCCGCAGATGCAAGAGACGGCGGAGGAGGTATGGAGGCGGAGCGCAAAGGGGAATTTCTGGAGATGGAAGAAGAAGCAATGAAGACGAAGTAAGGTAACGGCCCCTGCTTCCTCTGCTTTTAAGGGGGAAGTGGGGGACGCTCCGCATTTCCCATTAAAGAACGTGGCCACGTTCCCTCCCACTACGCCGCAATCGACGCGTGCCGTTACGGAGGAATGCGGCGGATGCGGAAGGGGATTCGGCCTGCCGTGGGCCGCGCGTGCCCGTGCACTGTTTTGGGCCTGGCCCAACAGCGCTCGGCACCGTGTGTGGCCCAGGCCCGGGGGCTCCTGTCGGTGTACTAAGGTAGGGGTACCTCAGTACCCCAACTTGTGCACGGCCAGTAGCAGCTTCCCGCGGTAGGGCCTACCACGTGCTTGCCGGAGACCTTTTCTGCTCCATATAAAGCCATTCAAAAACAAAGTATACAAGACAGAAGATCGAGGCCCCAGCAAGTGGAGCTTGCCGGGAAGGCCGTCCGAGGCTCAAGATTACCTCACTAGCACAAGACCCTGGCAAGAGGAGCTTGCCAGGAAGACCAGAAGATCACATTTCAGAAGACATGCCTCGGCGCAGCATGCGCCCCGGCAGGGCCCGGGGAGCGACAAGCTTCAGAGCCCGACAAGCTTCCGGGCCCGGCAAGGTCAAGGCCCCGGCAAGGTGCTTGCCGGGGAGAGTTACGCTGTGTGCCCGCGCTCCAGCTCATCGAACCACGCGTCGCCCTGGGGCCATTCCAGGGACGCGTGGCGGATGGCTGTGCAGCCTGGGGGACACGGTGGCGCTCCACGGTGACGAAGCCATCACCGTGGCAAACGGAGACGCAAGGGCGGGCGCTTTTGGGGTCGACGGTGACGGGCATTAAATGCTCTTGTCCCCCACTATCAAAGTAGGTGATGACCACTGTTCATCCACTGTTCATCCACTGTTCCCGCACTGTTACAACTACCACCAAAGTTACCTTTTTACCCCTTTCTCCTACGTTGACACCTGTCGGTGACCCCTTGAGCTATAAAAGGAGGCCCATGCACAACGTAGAGGGGGTTCGGAACCTAGATCGCTCATTTGCTCGGTGTAGCTAGTTCTTCAAGCTCCCGATCTCCAACACTCAATACAATCTAAGCAGGAGTAGGGTTTTACGCGTCCATCGCGGCCCGAACCTGGGTAAACTACCCGCGTGTTCACCTCGATCTGCTCTTTGTGCCCCCTCCGCTCCCTTACCGCACGAACAAGGGGCTCCGGTCCCATAGGTGCTCGTGGTGGACAGTTTCCCCCGACACAAATAGAATGGCAAGGGTGAAGTGGGGGAGAGGAAAACGAGAGGAAAAAAATGTAATGCGAAGGATAAGGGTTTGTGATAGGTACTTGGTATATGACTTTTGCATAAGCCTCCCCGGCAACGGCGCCAGAAATTCTTCTTGCTACTTCTCGAGCTTGCGTTGTATTCCCTCGAAGAGGAAAGGGAGATGCAGCACAGTAGCGTAAGTATATCCCTTAGTTTTTGAGAACCAAGGTATCAATCCAGTAGGAGACCAAGCGCGAGTCCTTCGCACTTGCACAAACAAATAAGAACTTCGCAGCCAACGCGATAAGGGGTTGTCAATCACTTTACGGTCACTTACGAAAGTGAGATCTGATAGATATGATAGTTTATATTTTTGGTATTTTTGGTTTATAAGAACAACAAAATAAAAGCGATAAAAGTAAAGTAGATGTAGATTGATATGTTGAGAATAGACCCGGGGGCCATAGTGTTCTCTACTGGCTTCTCTCATGATAGCGATATTCTACCGCGGGTAAACAAATTACTGTCGAGCAATTGATAGAAAAGGGAATAATTATGAGACTATCTAGGCATGATCATTGTATATAGGCATCACGTCCGAGACAAGTAGACCGACTCCTGCCTGCATCTACTACTATTACTCCACACATCGACCGCTATCCAGCATGCATTTAGTGTATTGAGTTCATTTGAACAGAGTAACGCCTTAAGCAAGATGACATGATGTAGAGGGATAAACTCAAGCAATATGATATAAACCCCATCTTTTTATCCTCGATGGCAAGAATACAATACGTGCCTTGCTGCCCCTACTGTCACTGGGAAAGGACACCGCAAGATTGAACCCAAAGCTAAGCACTTCTCCCATTGCAAGAACTATAGATCTAGTAGGCCAAACCAAACCAATAATTCGAAGAGACTTGCAAGGATATTATGAACACACATAAAAAGTTCAAAGAAGAACCAACTATCTTTCATAGATAACCTTGATCATAAACTCACAATTCATTGGATCTCGAGAAACACACCGCAAAAAGAGATTACATCGAATAGATCTCCTCGAAGACCGAGGAGAACTTTGTATTGAGATCAGAGAGAGAGAAGAGGCCATCTAGATACTAGCTATGGACCCGAAGGTCTGTGGTTAAGTACTCACAACTCATGGTGAGGGTGATGATGATGATGATGAAGAACTCCGTGATGGATCCCCCTCCGGTGGAGCTTCGGAACAGGCTCCAAGATGGGATATCACGGGAACAGAAGGTTACGGTGGTGGAATTAGGGTTTTCTCTGTTGTCGAAAGTTTCGGGGTACGTAGACTTATATAGGAAGAAGGAGGGCACCGGGGGACGCTCGAGGGACCCACGAGGTAGGGGGCGCACCCTGGGAAGGGGGGCACACCCCCACCCTCGTGGGCGCCTCGATGCTCCCCTGACGTGGTTCTCAAGTTCCGTGTGCGTGATTTTCTCCAAAAATATCTCTCGTGAATGTTTAATTCGTTTGGACTTCGTTTGATATTCTTTTTCTGCAAAACCCTAAAACAGGCAAAAAACAGCAATCTGGACTTGGCCTTTGGGTTAGTAGGTTAGTCCCAAAAATGATATAAAAGTGTATGATAAAGCCCACTAAACATCCAAGACTTCATAAATAATAGCATGGAACAATAAAAAATTATAGATACGTTGGAAACATATCAGCCATCGTTGGAGTGTTCGTCGGAGTCGTCGTCGGGGTCGTCGCCCGAGTCGTCACAACAGTCGGTGTGGAACTCCGCCACCGGTTGTGGAAGCTCGACGCCGTCAACGATGCCAGGGTGCAGCGATAACTCGCCGGTGGTGACGGCAACCTCTGTCTCCATCTCCACGCCGTGCTCCGGTGCGTCAGCAGCCCCGGCGTCGCCACTCCCTTCGATGGGGCGCTTCGGCGGAATCCTAATACACTGGCGGCTTTGAGGACTGAGAGCGGCATCGAGGATGCAAGCGGAGAGAGAGGATTGTGTGTGTTGCGAGGATAGGGGTGCGGCCGCTCGGGCGTACCATTAACATGTAGTAGTGGGAGAGAGGCGAGCGGCGGTCAAACCGCTGGCTCGCCTCCCGGTGAGCCTGCACATCGGACTGCTGTTATGCCTACCGTCATTTGACACAGCGGGCATGCCTCCCGACGACACTGCGCAACGAGCATGCCTCCATCAATTCACACACCTGCACGCACGCCTCCCGGTCTGTATGCGCGGTGGACTGCTCGCATGCGTCCCGTCAACTCACGCGTGCTCGCACGGCACACGGGTCGCGTGGCGTCATGTATATATTTTTTATTTGGATGACTAATGATGTCGCTTTATTGCTTAACCGAAGCATGGCACGTAACCATTGTTGGTCTAACGCTCACGGTTTGAGAAAATAATATGTTTGGGATATTGGTTCCCAGTTATTACTAATCTCCCGTTTGCAATTAGATAAAGATTACATCAAAACTGGTCTCAAATTTCACAAAAAAAAGTACAATGCCACTTTGTATTGGTGTCCATATGACAACACGATAAGTTTCATGAAATTCAAATAAGTTTTGGATGTACTAGAATTTAAAATTCAAGATTCTCAATGTTTGAAATTTCTAGCACACGGAGTAAACATGCACCCAGTGAGACACATGTGTTTTTGCAATCCATTTAGGTGCACTTCACATGCATGTAGCTCAAATTCGTTTTTTGCACATTATACCCGTAGAAAATCAATCAATTAATGTACTGAAACGTCTTAATGATCTATGTTTTTTTAAATTAAAATATCCCTCCTTTGGTAACATATTTTCACTGCGGGATAATTTAACATGCATCGTAGTTGCGGTGGATTCGCGGTGTGTGTGTGGGTGTGTGCGTCTGGGGGGTGGCGGGTGGCTCGCAGTACACTACGAGTTGTGAGCCATCATGTGGTTTGACCGTTTTGTTAGGCAGGTGCCACATCACAGTCATGAATTCGTTATTTAAAACATTACACAACCCTTTCATACATACATGTTTTGGCCACATGTATGTGACGCTTTCTGTGGGTCTGCGAGGTCGTCGTCCATCACTTTGACGAAGAGCCGGCAGTGAGGTTAATCTCACCAGCAAGGTGGATTTTTTTGTTATGGTGGTATATAGTACGCGTCGAAGAGGTCGGAGGGGACTAGCATATATACTATACATACGCGTACGTGAACAAGTACACCTCACTCAGTGTCGGGACTTTTCATTTTTTGAGGCACGTGCCACATCAAAGTTGTGAAATTGACTATTCAAACATCACACAACACCTCTTTGGGCCACATGCATGCACGCGGTGGTTATCCTAGCTAGGACACTCACATGTGACGCTTCCATCTATGGGCCCATGAGGCATCCGTCGATGCATGCACCACTTTGACCTGCATCGGAAGAGGTTAATCAATTTCACCATCGAGGAGGATTCTTTTTGGGTTGTATTAAGGTAGGAGCATATAGTATGGGTCGAAGAGGGGAAGGGGACCATCATATGTAGTACGCTTCATGAACCTCGCTCTGTGTGGGGGGTTTATGATTTTTTGAGGCATGTGGCACATCAAAGTTATGCATTTTGGGTATTCAACATATGTTTGGACCACATGCAAAGCGATGGTGGTTGTCCTCTCGCACCCACTTAAGCGGTTATCAGCCGATATCGATGCTTTCCATCTATGGGCTCGCTCGGTCCATCACTACTTTTTGCCTGACAACGAGAGAGGTTAATTTTATTTAGGATGGGATTATTTTTTGCTTGTAATAAGGTATATACATATATAGGTCATGCTCTAGGATGACATGATACAGTTTGAGCACACACACATGCATGTGTACGCATGAATCCCTCCCATCGAGTCGAAGTGGCTATACAACGACACGTTATGAACCGATCTCGCTCTGTGCGGAGACTGTACGATTTTCGACGCACGTGCCACATCAATGTTGTGAAATGGTATTCAAACATGCATGCATGCATCACCTCCATACATATGCATGTAGTGGTTGTCTTTGAACGGTACACTCCCTCGCGTGGTTATCGACGACAAGCCTATATATTCGTGGGCCCACGTGGACATCCATGATCACCTTGATCGACAACAAGGTAGGTTATCATGGCAGATTCTTTGTTTGGTTCGTGCTATCGTAGTATAGGTCATAGTGAGATTCAGACCTAATTAAGTTTGAGCATATATACTATGCACGCATGCATGCATGAATCCCTGTTGTCGGCTTGAAATGTGGTGTAACATACCTATGCATCGTCAACCTAACCCTCACTCAATGTGGGGATTTCTAGTTCGAAATCACGGTGCCACATGAAAGTTGTTCCATTGTGTATTCAAAACACACCTATCCATACATATGTTTGGGCCACACGCATGCAGTGGTTGTCTTCGGGGACTAGCTACTTGCGTGATTATTGGCGAGCTAGCCCATCTCCGGGGTCGCATGAATGGCCATCACTTTGGCCAACAAGAGAGAGGTTTGTATGACCAAGGTGGATTATTCTTGGTCCATTTTATGATCCATATTGGTGAGAAGCCTCTCCGGCCCGCTGATTGAAAGTGTGTGGGGGGTCTGCTACATCGCACTTTGCTACAGGTGAACCTCGGTTGGGGGCATGCATTCATAACTTAGGATTCCCTTCGTGCCTACACGAGGGGGGCTGCTAGCTAGTTCGCACTTTTCTAGGTGAACCTCGGTTGGGGGAGCATGCATTCATAGCTTAGGATTCCCTTCGTGCCGACACGAGGGGGGCTTCTAGCTACTTCTCACTTTGCTAGGTGAACCTCGGTGGGGGGCTTGCATTCAT
>LR738714.1:567562819-567592921 GCA_902687465.1 Secale cereale | reverse complement strand
TTTCTAGGTGAACCTCGGTTGGGGGGCATTCATTCATAGCTTAGGATTCCCTTCTTGCCGACACGAGGGGGGCAAGCAATACCATGCGCTTTGCGCGATACGTGCCACATCGAAGTTGTATTTGGTATTTGAACATCAAACCACCCTTTCATACATAAATTTTGTCCACATGCAAGTGTGTTTGTATTCTGACCCTCTTCCGCATCATTCTCGCCAAATTTATGAATGTTGGACAAGTTAGATGACGCAACAGAAACGGTTCACTCAAACTAACCGTGTGCCACGCCGGTGCCCCTGTCACGCACACATCTTCACAGTACATTGGGGTCCACGAGGCTTCCCCTCTCAAAAATATCTACCCTCCTGCATATTTTTTCTGTTTGATAACACACAGTTATTGTGTTTTGACTGCGTGTGATATTTCTTGTTCCCAATCCTGCCTCCATCGCTCAAAAATATCTGCCCGCCTCGAGGGTTTTTCTGTTGCATAACACACGTTGTTATCTTCGGACCGTGTATGATGCACCATCATCAAAAATTTCAATAGCCCCAGCATTTCACTCCCGCGTTTGACTCCCGCATAGTAAAATTTTCAGTACCCTCGTCATTTCCTCAAACACCCCCCTCCACACACACACACACACACACACCAAAACCTCCTTGGGCGCGCACACACATAGACACACCCCCTCCCTCGCTCGAAACCCTAGCAAGGTCCCCGCCGCCGTCGCCGCAAGGCCTCCATTGTCAACATTTGCCGGTTTGCCCGTGCAGCTTACCCACCAATCCCCATACCCAGGCCGCCCTGAGTTTCTTAGATGACGTCTGCCAAATGCCCCCTTTCCCATAGATCCCCATCCCCCACTCCAGAGTGTCACAACCTAAGCCCGGCTACGCTTCCCATGGAGCTCGAGGAGCGACTGACCCAAAAGAGGTGTATCGCGGTATCTTCGCCCGACGTCGCCGAGGAAGCTGGGGACCATTACCGGCCGCAGGCACTCAATCAGCGGGCTAGAGTATTTGGGTATGTCGCGGACGCCGGCTACGACATCGAGGTCATCGATAGTGATGGCCTGAGGCAGGCTATGTCACAGGTTAAGTGGCCCACCCCGACCCCTCAGGTTCAACCGCCGTCGATCTCATCCATGCCCCCGCCGCTGATCTCCTCTGGCTCGATGTCAAGAATGTGCCATAGTACATCGCCATCGAGCCCCTTTTGTCATTTCAGAAGGACACGTTCTACGACGCTTTCATGGCATTGCTACCTCTTAAGCATGTGTTGTTTTTCCCTTGAAGAGTAAAGGGTGATGCAGCAAAGTAGCGTAAGTATTTCCCTTAGTTTTTGAGAACCAAGGTATCAATCCAGTAGGAGACTACACGCAAATCCCTAGTACCTGCACAAACAATTAAGAACCTTGCAACCAACGTGATAAATGGGTTGGCAATCCCTTCACGACCACTTGCAGAAGTGAGATCTGATAGAGATAATAAGATAAATATTTTTGGTATTTTTGTTGCATAGAATAAAAAGTAAAGATTGCAAAATAAAAGAACAATAAAGATAGCTAGTTGACGGAAGATTAATATGATGGAAAATAGACCTGGAGGCCATAGGTTTCACCAGTAGCTTCTCTCAAGATAGCAAATCTTACGGTGGGTGAGCAAATTACTGTTGAGCAATAGATAGAAAAGTGCATAGTTATGAGAATATCTAGGCATGATCATGTATATAGGCATCACGTTCGCGACAAGTAGACCGAAACGATTCTGCATCTACTACTATTACTCCACACATCGACCGCTATCCAGCATGCATCTAGAGTATTAAGTTCATAAGAACAGAGTAACGCATTAAGCAAGATGACATGATGTAGAGGGATAAACTCATGCAATATGACATAAACCCCATTGTTTTATCCACGATGGAAACAATACAATACGTGCCTTGCTGCCCCTGCTGCCACTGGGAAAGGACACCGCAAGATTGAACCCAAAGCTAAGCACTTCTCCCATTGCAAGAAAGATCAATCTAGTAGGCCAAACCAAACCGATAATTCGAAGAGACTTGCAAAGATATTAGATCATGCATATAAGAATTCAGAGAAGAATCAAATATTGTTCATAGATAATCTTGATCATAAACCCACAATTCATCGGATCTTGACAAACACACTGCAGAAGTATTACATCGAATAGATCTCCAAGAAGATCGAGGAGAACTTTGTATTGAGATCCAAATAGAGAGAAGAAGCTATCTAGCTAATAACTATGGACCCTAAGGTTTGTGGTAAACTACTTACACATCATCGGAGAGGCTATTGTGTTGATGTAGAAGCCCTCCCTGATCGGTTCCCCCTCTGGTGGAGCTCCGGAAAAGGACCCAAGATGGGATATCACGGGTACAAAAGGTTGCGGCGGCGGAAATAGGGTTTCATGGTGGTCTCGGATGTTTTTAGGGTATATGAGTATATATAGGAGGCAGAGGTATGTCGGTGGAGATACGAGGGTGGGGGCGCACCTACCCTCCTGGGCGCGCCCTTCTGCCTCGTGGCCACCTCGTGACTTCCCAGACGTGTACTCCAAGTCTTCTGAATTGCGTTTGTTCCATAAACGATCCTCGCAAAGGTTTCATTCCGTTTGGACTCCATTTCATATTCCTTTTCTGCGAAACACTGAAATAGTTCCAAAAATAATATAAAAGTGCATATTAAAGCCCATTAAACATCCAAAATAGATAATATAATAGCATGGAACAATCAAAAATTATAGATACGTTGGAGACGTATCAAGCATCCCCAAGCTTAATTACTGCTCGTCCTCGAGTAGGTAAATGATAAAAACAGAATTTTTGATGTGGAATGCTACCTAACATAATTTTCAATGTTATTTTCTTTATTGTGGCATGAATGTTCAGATCCAAAAGATTCAAGACAAAAGTTTAATATTGACATAAGAATAATAATACTTCAAGCATACTAAGAAAGCAATTATGTCTTCTCAAAATAACATGGCCAAAGAAAGTTCATCCCTACAAAATCATATAGTCTGGCTATGCTCTATCTTCATCACACAAAATATTTAAATCATGCACAACCTCGGTTTCAGCCAAGCAATTGTTTCATACTTTAATTTTTTCCAACCTTTTTCAACTTTCACGCAATACATGAGCGTGAGCCATGGACATAGCACTATAGGTGGAATAGAGTGGTGGTTGTGGAGAAGACAAAAGGAGGACGATAGTCTCACATCAAATAGGCATATCAATGGGCTATGGAGGTGCCCATCAATAGATATTAATGTCAGTGAGTAGGGATTGCCATGCAACAGATGCACTAGAGCTATAAGTGTATGAAAGCTCAACTATAGAAACTAAGTGGGTGTGCATCCAACTCGCTTGCTCACGAAGACCTTGGGCATTTTGAGGAAGATTATCATTGGAATATAAAAGCCAAGTTATATAATGAAAATTCCCACTAGTATATGAAGATGACAAAACAAGAGACTCTCTATCATGAAGATCATGGTGCTACTTTGAAGCACAAGTGTGGAAAATGGATAGTAGCATTGCCCCTTCTCTCTTTTTCTGTCATATTTTTATTTGGGCCTTTTCTTTTTTTCTCTCCTTTTTATGACCTCTATTTTTCGTTCGAAGTCTCATCCCGACTTGGGGGGGAATCATAGTCTCCATCATCCTTTCCTCACTGGGACAATGCACTAATAATGAAGATCATCACACTTTTATTTACTTACAACTCAAGAATTACAACTGGATGCTAGAACAAAATATGACTCTATGTGAATGCCTCCGATGGTGTAACGAGATGTGCAATGAATCAAGAGTGACATGTATGAAAAATTATGAGGGGTGGCTTTACCACAAATACGATGTCAACTACATGATCATGCAAGGCAATATGACAATGATGAAGCGTGTCATAATAAACGGAACGGTGGAAAGTTGCATGGCAATATATCCCGGAATGGCTGTGGAAATGCCATAATATGTAGGTATGGTGGCTGTTTTGAGGAAGGTATATGGTGGGTGTATGGTACCGGTGAAAGTTCCATGATACTAGAGAGTCTAGCAATGGTGGAAGGGTGAGAGTGCGTATAATCCATGGACTCAACATTAGTCATCAAGAACTCATATAATTATTGCAAAAATCTACAAGTTATCAAAACAAGCCATTACACACATGCTCCTAGGGGAAGGGTTGGTAGGAGTTAACCATCGCACGATCCCGACCTCCACACAAAGGAAGACAATCAATAAATAAATCATGCTCCAACTTCATCACATAACGGTTCACCATACGTGCATGATACGGGAATCACAAACTTTAACACAAGTATTAATAAAATTCACAATTACTCCACTACCATGACTCTAATATCACCATCCTCATATCTCAAAAGAATCATCAAGTATCAAACTTCTCATAGTATTCAATGCACTTTATATGAAAGTTTTTATTATACCCATCTTGGATGCCTATCATATTAGGACTAATTTTATAGACAAAGAAAATTACCATTCTGTTCGAAAGGACTCTTAAAATAATATAAGTGAAGAATGAGAGATCAATAATTTCTATAAAATAAATCCACCACCATGCTCTAAAAGATATAAGTGAAGCACTAGAGCAAAATTGTCTAGCTCAAAAGATATAAGTGAAGCACATAGAGTATTCTAATAAATTCCGATTCATGTGTGTCTCTCCCAAAAGGTGTGTACAACAAGGATGATTGTGGTAAACTAAAAAGAAAATACTAAAATCATACAAGACGCTCCAAGCAAGACACATATCATGTGGTGAATAAAAATATAGTCCGAAGTAAAGTTGCCGATAGACGAAGATGAAAGAGGGGATGCCTTCACGGGGCGTACCCAAGCTTAGTATTTTGGTTGTCCTTGAATTTTAACTTGGGGAGCCTTGGGCATCCCCAATCTTAGGCTCTTGCCACTCTTTATTCCATAGTCCATCAAATCCTTACCAAAAACTTGAAAACTTCACAACACAAAACTTAACAGAAAATCTCGTGAGCTCCGTTAGTATAAGAAAACAAACCACCACTTTAAGGTACTGTATTGAACACATTATTTATTTATTTTGGTGTTAAACCTACTGTATTCCAACTTCTCTATGGTTCATACCCCCCGATACTACTCATAGATTCATCAAAATAAGCAAATAACATACGAAAAACAGAATTTGTCAAAAACAGAACAGTGTGTACCAATCTGTAACTTTAGAATACTTATGTAACTCTAAAAATTCTGAAATAAATTGGTGGACATGAGGAATTTGTCTATTAATCATCTGCAAAAATAATCAACTTAAAAGCACTCTCCAGTAAAAAATGGCAGCTAATCTCGTGAGTGCATGATACGTCCAAAATGCATCACTATTTTGTGTCATAATTTATCCTTATTCATTGATATATTTCACGTTATGATGATGTTCTTATGTTGTTTTGGTCTATTTTACACAGTTTGCAACTTTTCGATGCTGGAATAGCAGACGCAGGATTCAGCAGGAAAAAGTGGATGCTGAGTTGCTGAAGAAGAACACCTCCAAATTACCTGAAAATTGACGGGAGGTATTTTTCAGACGAATAACGAAGACACGCAAAAGGGGAGTTAGAGGGGGGCCACAGGGTGCCCAGGTGGCCTGGGGGCGCGCCCCCCCTGGCCGCGCCGGGGGGGCGCCTAGAGCCCCTGGCCCACCTCTGGTCGCCCCCTTTTGCATATATGTTCTCCGTTCTCCGAAAACCCGAGGCACGGGAATTTTTACGGAGTTTCGCCGCCGCTTCGAGGCGGAAACCTACAGAGAAGAAAAGGGCATCTCCGGCGGGCAGATTCCGCCGGGGAGATCACCTCCCGGAAGGGGAGATCGTCGCCATCGTCATCACCATCGTCACGGGCATCATCGAGATCATCATCAACATCATCCCCAACACCAGCACCATCTCCATCTTCATCCAAATCTCATCTTACAATCGCAACTCGTGTTGTAACTCGTACTATCTATCCTCTCTACTCCATCGGTGTTGATTACTACTTTGTGGTGAATGCTATTGAGTTTTGTTGGAGAAATATTATTATGTCCAGATTGTTTATCACATATTTATCCCCACTGATCATGATCTCTTTTATGTCTTGTGAGTAGTTACCTTAGTTCTTGAGGACATGGGGAAAGTCTTGTTGTTAGTAGTCATATGCTGTTGAAGTAATATGTGTTGTTTGATACTTAAGTTGTGTTGTCATTCTACTAGTGGTGTTATGTGAGTCGAACACCCAACACTTTGCCTTATTAAGGACCTAGAAGAATACATTGTGTACAAAGAATGCTTATGGTGGGTTGCCGGAGTGACAGAAACCTGAACCCCAGTTCGCACGCTTTTGCATAAGGGAATAATGGATCCTCGATCGTATTGCTATGGTTAGGCTTTTGCCTTAAATTTTATCTTGTATTTGCGGATGCTTGCAAGGTGTTTAATCATAAGAGTGCATTCATCTTAGTCTAGAGAGTGCACTAGCATAGATCTACCCACTCAACACTTATCAAACACATAACATAGTATCGATACGGAATATGGTGAAAGCACATGACTACCTCTCCCGTGTGTCCTCAAGAACGCTTTAGTCTTTATAAGTTCAGTTGCTAGGCCTCTCCTTTGCTAAGAAAGGATTGGGCCACTTATTACTCTCAGTACTTTTTACATTACTTGCCTTTACATTCCTGTTGCTTATACCGAGAAAACCCCTAAAAGTTATCTTTCAGTGCTTGCAGTAATTTCTTGCTCAGAATCGCTTATCAATACCTTCTGCTCCTCGTTGGGTTCGACACTCTTACTTATCGAAAACGCTGTAATAGATCCCTTACGGTTGAGGGTCATCAAGTACCGTTTTCTGGCGCCGTTGCCGGGGAGCGTAGCGCTATTGGTAAAGTGAAACTGGTAAGAAAGTCTTTTATAATTATGTTTTTATTTTTGCTACTGCTGCTCTTTGTCCTTATGGACAACCCTATTATTGGAGCGTTGCTTGCGGGAAGACGCCCCACACCTGTGGTGGTTGATCCTCCCCCTACTGAAATTGTGCCTTATAAAATACCAGCTGGCATTATCGATTATGTTTTGGCTAATCGTTATGCAGGAGACAGACATCCCGGTGAACACTTGCTATATTTGTCATGACTAATTTCATTATTTAAGCTTGCAGGTGTATCGAGGGAGTTTGTCATGAGGAAATTGTTTGTCGTATCACTTATAGATAAAGCTTCAGATTGGTATGGGCTTCTCGATAACTCACACTTACTGGACTGGCAGGAGCTTATGTCTCTCTTTTATACTAAGTTTTATCCTCTTCATGAAATTAATCGAGACAGGAATTATATCTATAACTTTAGGTCTCGTGATGGAGAAAGCATTGCTCAAGCTTGGGGGAGATTGAAGTCCCTAATGCTCAAATGCCCTATTCATAAGCTTCCCAAGGAAATTATACTTACAAATTTTTATGCCAGGCTTTCTCGTCAGGATAAGGAGATGCTGGATGCCTCCTCTAGTGGGGTGTTTCAGAAGAAGAGTGTGGAAGAAAGGTGGGATCTCCTTGAAAGAATCGAGAGGAATACCGAAGATTGGGAAATTGATAAAGGTATTGAACCCGCTATAAATTATGAACATGATTATATTGAGAGCTATGTGGAAACTGATTACTTCAATACGTTTTGCTCTAAGATTGGTCTTGATTCCCATCTAGTGATTGATTTGTGTAAGAATTTTGCCTCTCACGTTGATTCTTTTAAAAAGAAGAGAGACCAGCACCATGCACCTTTTAAAGAACCACCTATTGATATTTTTGTTGCTGACCCTATTTTGCCTGCAGTTATATATGAACAGCCTCCTTTTCCCACGAGGATAAGGGAGCACTATCTTGTGATAGGCATAATAAATAAAAGTGAGAGAAGAGTTGATGAGCCTGAGGACCAGATTAGGGTCGATCCTCAAGTTGCATTGATTAAAGACCTCGCTACTGATGATGTTTTGGATTCCAATATAAATTTTTGTGTTGTTTCCACTAACCTTGTCACAGCCAAGAATAAAGGCCCAATTTCAGGTACTCCAGTGGTATCTGTTAAAATAGGAGATCACAATTATTATGGGCTATGCGATTTGGGATCGAGTGCAAGTGCTATTCCTTATTCACTTTATGAAGAAATCATCGGTGAGATTTCCCCTTGTGAACTTGAAGAAGTTGATGTTACTATTCATCTTGCAAATAGAACAACTATCTCTCCTATCAGAATTGTGAGGGACGTTGAAGTCCTATGTGGAAAGGTAAAATACCCTACCGACTTTCTGGTACTTGGTTCAGCCAGGGACAATTTTTGTCCCATCATTTTTGGCAGACCTTTTCTTAGAACTTGTGGAGCTATAATAGATTGCAAGAAAGGTAAAGTTTCTGTTGAATTCGATGGTGAGCCATATGAATTTAATTTTTATAAGTTCTCTAAGCAGCCTCGTGGTACTGATTTACCTAGTGATGATAAAATTATTGAAAGTATTACCTCTATTGCTATTCCCCCTAATGATCCTTTGCAGCAATATATGGAGGACCACGAGAATGATTTGCATATGCAGGAAAGAAATGAACTAGATGAAATAATCTTGAGGCAGCCTGCTATCCTGAAGCACAACCTTCCAGTTGAACCTTTGGGAATTCTATCAAAACCGAAAGAAGACCCGGTGTTCGATCTTAAACCTCTTCCCGATACGCTCAAGTATGCTTACTTAGATGAAAAGAAAGTATATCTTGTTATTATCAATTCTAATCTTTCAGGATATGAAGAAGAGCGATTATTGGAAGTACTTCGTAAACACCGAGGCGCAATTGGCTATACCCTTGATGACCTTAAGGGGATTAGTCCATCTATCTGTCAACATACTATCAACCTTGAGCCTGATGCTAAACCAGTTGTTGATCATCAACGACGGTTGAACCCGAAGATGATGGATGTCGTGAGAACCGAGATTCTCAAGCTTCTAGACGCAGGTATTATCTACCCTATAGCTGATAGTAAGTGGGTAAGTCCAGTACATTGTGTTCCTAAGAAAGGAGGTACAACTGTGGTTCCTAATGATAAAAACGAATTAATACCTCAGAGGATTATTATTGGATATAGAATGTGTATTGATTACAGGAAGTTGAACAAGGCAACCAGGAAGGATCACTACCCGTTGCCATTCATTGACCAAATGCTTGAAAGGTTATCCAAAAACACCCACTTTTGTTATCTCGATGGTTATTCTGGCTTCTCTCAGATTCATGTTAACACTGTCGATCAAGAGAAGACCACTTTTACTTGTCCCTTTGGTACTTATGCTTACAGACGTATGCCTTTTGGTTTATGTAATGCCCCTGCTACTTTTCAAAGGTGTATGTCTGCTATCTTTCATGGTTTCTGCGGGGATATTATGGAAGTCTTCATGGACGATTTCTCAGTCTATGGAACTTCATTTGACCATTGTCTTCACAACCTTAATAAAGTTTTGCAGAGATGCGAGGAGACAAATTTGGTACTCAACTGGGAGAAGTGCCACTTTATGGTTAATGAAGGAATTGTTCTTGGTCACAAGATTTCCGAAAGGGGAATTGAAGTGGACAAGGCCAAGATCGAAGCTATTGAGAGGATGCCCTATCCAAGGGACATCAAAGGTATTCGCAGTTTTCTCGGTCATGCAGGTTTTTATAGAAGATTTATTAAAGACTTTTCTAAAACCTCAAGACCCCTCACTAATCTTCTCCAGAAGGATGTTCCTTTTGTTTTTGATGAAAATTGTAAGGAAGCTATTGAAGTCCTTAAGAAAGCTTTAATGACTGCTCCTATAGTACAACCACCTGACTGGAATTTACCTTTTGAGATTATGTGTGATGCAAGTGATTTTGCTGTTGGAGCTGTTTTAGGACAAATAGTTGATAAGAAATTGAATGTTATACATTATGCTAGTAAAACCCTTGATAGTGCTCAAAGAAATTATGCTACTACTGAGAAAGAATTCTTAGCTGTAGTTTTTACTTGTGATAAGTTTAGGCAGTATATTGTTGATTCCAAAGTTATTATTCATACTGATCATGCTGCCATTAAGTATCTTATGACAAAGAAGGATGCCAAGCCAAGGCTTATCAGATGGGTACTCCTTCTTCAAGAATTTGATTTCCAGATTGTTGATAGGAAAGGGGAAGACAATCCGGTGGCGGACAATCTTTCAAGGATGGAAGATATACCGCACGACCCCATCCCAGTTAACGATAGTTTTCCAAACGAGCAACTTGCTGTTGTAAAAGTACAATCTCTTTCCGATCCTTGGTATGCAGATTATGCTAATTTTATTGTTGCAAAGTATTTGCCTCCAGGTTTAACATTTCAGCAAAGGAAGAAGTTCTTTCATGATTTGAGGCACTACTTTTGGGATGACCCACATCTTTTCAAAGAAGGTCCCGACGGGATCGTGAGAAGATGCATTCCGGAACATGAGCAGAAGGACATTCTCAGACGTTGTCATTGATACGTCCAAAACGTATCTATAATTTCTGCTTGCTCCATGCCACTTTTGGGTGATATTGCTATGATATTCATACACTTCCATACACTTTTGATCATATTTGGACTAACTTACTAATCCAATGCACCCCAGTGCCAGTTTCTGTTTTCGGCTGTTTTTGTATTTCAGGTTTTCACGATTCGAGAACTGCCTAGAAAAATCCAGAAAAATTATATAAAAAATCAGCGATCCGGAAACAACACCGCGTCCGAAGGGCAGCCTGGGGGGCACAGGGGCTCCAAGCGCCCTGTGGGCACCCCCCCCCCTGGGCCGCGCCGGGGGGCGCCTGGGCCCCCCGAGGCTCCCTCGGTGCCCTAATTTGGCATATATTTAAAGGGTCCTCCGTAACCCTCAGAACAAGAACTCTTTTCGCGATCCCATCTCTGTTCCGCTGCCGCCGCCGCTTCCAAGATCGGGAGCACCATGAGAACTCTTCCCGGCACCCTGCCGGAGGGGAGGACCACCACCGGGAGCTTCTCCACCACCATGGATGCCTCCCGGATGACTCGTGAGTAGTCTCCCTTGGACCATGAGTCCATGACCAGTAGCTATGTGGTGTTCTCCTCCCGTTCTTGTGCTTCACTAATTAGTCCTCGTGAGCTGCCCTACATGATCGAGGCACCTATGTAATCCTTATGTTGTTGCTATGTTGAGTTTGCTGGGACCTGATGGATTATGAGATTATGTTCAGATTGATCTTGAGTAATATATTTGATTCACCTCTTTTATATTTTAGTTCATAAGTAATTCTTGCATGTTCTCCGTTGTTACTTATTGCTTTGGCCGAGTAGTAGGTAGTGACTCCAAGAGGGAACGTTATGCTCGATTGTGGGTTCATGCCCCTCGATGACTAGCTTGAGTGACAGAAACATGAGTCTAGGGGATGTGCTGTTGCCACAAGGGGGAAAACAACGGTGCTTGTGCCCGCGGGTGCAAGGATTGTTTACTTTACGCAAAGTTCTTTTAATGCAGTTGTCTGTTGCATTGAGTTTACACTATGGGTGGGACTCGCAACTTAATACCAGCGAGATGTTCTGGATAGATATCTCAAGGTGGATGATTAGTAGTAGATATTGATGGATTTCGGTATACTTACTTTGGCGTACCGCCCATGCTTTGAACCTCAACCTTTCTTGCAATGTAGTCAGCATTGGTTTGCGTTCGTGGTCCTGTCAATTGCCCAGCTGTAATTTGTTTACCTCACATAGCTGTTTTATCGTCTTTTGGGAGAGAGACATCACTAGTGAACATCATGAGACTCCGGTCCATATTATCATCATTGATCAGATCCACTATTTACTTTCCGCTATTTACTTACTATTGCAAAAACTATCTATCACTACTATCATTGCTTTTAACCCTTTGTGAACTACAAGGCCGGAGAGATTGGCAACCTCTCTGTACTCATTGGGAGCAAAGTTATTTGTATCTGTGTGCAGGTCCACGTTGGTTGCTACTAATCTGGCGCTGTAGCAATTGACACCTACTTGTTGAACCTAGGAGTCTCTGGGAATCGATCCTTGGCATCTTTGCTAGGGGAAAACACTTCTACTTACTGCATCTTACACCTTCCACTTGGGGTAACCAACGAGGGGTTCGAGGCCCATCAAGGAGTATATTCTGGCGCCGTTGCCGGGGACTCCACTCTTCAGGATAGGGGAGTTGCATGCTATCTTTTACCTTTGCTTTTTAGTCTTGTTAGTTTACTTTTCATTTTTGCTTTAGTTCCTTTTATCAAAAATCACAAAAATAGTTATCTTGCTTGCTTGCTACTATGGGTTCCACTGAGAACACCAAGTTGTGTGACTTCACTAGTCACAACAATGATGACTTTATCAGCACACCTATCAGTACACCTGCCACTTCAGCACCTTCATATGAAATTAAACCTGCTTTACTGAACTTAGTTATGAAAGAACAATTCTCCGGTGCTGGAGATGATGCTGCTTTACACTTGAACAACTTTGTAGAACTTTGTGATATGCAAAAGTACCAAGAAATAGATGGTAACATTGGTAAGCTTAAGCTTTTTCCTTTCTCCTTGAGAGGAGGAGCTAAAATTTGGTTTCAGTCTTTGCCTAGAAATAGCATAGATTCTTGGGACAAGTGCAAAGATGCTTTTATCGGAAAATACTATCCACTTGATAAAATTATCCAACTTAGAAGTAACATTATGAATTTTAAACAATTGGATAATGAACACGTTGCCCAAGCTTGGGAACGTATGAAGTCTCTTATCAAGAACTGCCCTACTCACGGTTTGACTACTTGGATGGTTATCCAAACTTTTTATGCAGGCTTGAACTTTACCTCGCGGAACTTGTTAGATTCGGCCGCGGGAGGAACTTTTATGTCAAGTACACTTGGTGCTGCCACGAAGCTTCTCGATGAGATGATGACCAACTATTCCCAATGGCACACCGAATGCGCTCCAACAGGTAGGAAGGTAAACTCTGTCGAGGAGATTTCCTCCCTTAATGAAAAAGCTGACTTGATCATGTCTCTACTTTCGAAGCAATCTTCTGTTGATCCTCGTTATGATCCTTTGGATTCTGTGATTGCCGATGCTTATAGGAGTAACTTTGGTAGTAATTCTAGAACGTTCCCCTCCAATTCCTATGGGAACAACAATGCTTATCCTAACATCAAGAACTCCTTCCAAAAAGATAGAGACTTGTCTGGCTATGAGAAACTGGTAGAAATAGAGGAGGCCACTAAGAACTACATGCACACCCAATATGAACAAAACAAAACCTTCTCGAGGCAATTAATTGAGCATACTGCTATCTTGCAAGACATTAGTAGACGATTAGAGAACATAAATATTGAGATCTCTAACCTCCAGACTAGACTCACTATCACTGAGAACCAAGTTTCCAATATGTCCCACACACAGGCCACTTTGATAAACCAAATGGCAGCTAAACCCGAAGTGGTTGCATCCCTAAGGGAGGAAGAGGAAAGAATTAAGAGCCTTCCTACCCACCACACTGTTGCTACTATCCAAGTTATTGAGGATGTTCACACTCTTAGCACCCAATGTACTCCTGGTCCCAATGGACCTATTAATGGTGATGCTATGACTATAGAAACTACCAAACAAGTGAACCTTAAGGACACCACTACCACTATACTTGATGCTTGTGACCTTGATTTTGATAATTGCTCTCTTACCGAAGTTATTGATTTCCTTCACAAGATGTCTAGAGATCCCCGCACTAGCATGCTTAACCTTGCCTTCACAGAGCATATCACTAATGCTCTCATGAAAGTTAGGGAGGAGAAACTTAGAGTAGAAGCCTCCATACCTAGAAAGCTAGAAGATGGGTGGGATCCTATAATAAAAATTTATTTGAATGACTTCTCTTGTTATGCATTATGTGATGTTGGTGCTAGTACCTCTGTTATGCCCAAAAGGATATATGACATGCTTAAATTGAAACCTTATGATTCTTGTTCTTTTGGTGTTCGTCTCGTTGATTCTTCCATAAAGAAACCTTTGGGGAGGATCGATGATGTTCTTATTGTTGTCAATGATAATTATGTGCCCGTTGATTTCACTATTATGGATATTGAATGTGATCCTTCATGTCCAATTATTTTGGGACGTCCCTTTTTGCGCACCATTGGTGATATCATTGACATGAAAGAGGGTAATATAAAATTTCAGTTTCCTCTCAAGAAAGGGATGGAACACTTCCCTCGAAAGAAGATCAAGTTACCTTTTGAGTCCGTTGTACGGGCTAGCTATTCTTTTACTCTTGATAAGACTTGATCTATGCATTATGCCTAGCTTAAAGGCATAAAAGAAAGCGCTTTTGGGAGGCAGCCCACATGAATAAATTTTTTGCTTTTGTTGTGTCTTGATGTTGTTTACTGCTGTAACATCATCATTGTATCTTTGCTTTTCATATTTGTGCCAAGTATAACCTCTGATTGCTAGAAAGTTCAAAAGTTGTGAGGTGCTGTCCAGGAAACAGATTCTGTCCTTGGATAGAAAAATTCGTATAAAATCACCAGACCATCTTTTCGGTCTGAATTTTTTCGACAGCGTTCTCTATATAATTGTCTTTCGTGCGTCAGTTCTGAGTTTTTTGATTTGAGTTGCAGAAGTATCCCGAACAGGTCAATTACTGCCTGTTGTTCTGTTTTTCACAGATTCTGTCCTGTTTTGCCTTACCTTCACTTTGCAAATTAAGAACTTGCTTTTTCTTTGCAAAAACCTTTTGGCAATCTTGAGAAACAGTAGAACTTCAAGAATATCCTTATTTCCAGCAAGGTATAATTATTTTATTAAGGGTACTAACCTCGCTAATCAGATTATGATGAGTTATGTATGAAGGGAGTTTTCAAGTGTGCGAGGGAAGATGATAAAAAGATTCAGGAGTGTCAAGCGCTCAAGCTTGGGGATGCCCCCATGCACCCCCAAAAAATATTCAAGGGGACTCAAGCGTCTAAGCTTGGGGATGCCCCCGTGCATCCCCTTCTCCATCAACACTATCAGTTCGTCTTTCGTTTCGCTATATTTTTATCACTTCATGTGTTATGTGCTATGCTTGGAGCGTCTTGCTTTTAGTTTTCTTTTTAGTTTTTCATAACGAGTCGGAACCCAGCATTCCTTTATGTGGGAGAGAAACACGCTCCACCTCTACCTAGAACATTACATAGAATTTTCATGTCTATCTATGCTGTGTGTGTTCTTTGTCTTTTAATAGCTACTATCATGCCCTGCTCTTAGTATTCATGCTTATCTTTCCAAGAGCTTTTATTTAGTTGGTTGCTTGAACTCTCTTTAATTACCATGCTCACTTTATTAAGAGAGTTTGCTTCCGTTGCATTGGTTAATGTGTCTATGATAAAGATGCTACTTTCATGATGGTGCTTAGTAGTTCAGGTTTTCTTTTGGTTAATCTTAAATAGCTGGGGGGTTCCCAATGTGTTATTGGAGTACCAACTTGGTTTGTTTGCCTATGATGTGGTATGGTTTAGTAATATCTTCCTTCGAGAATTTATTTTGATTGACTTGGCGTATGCTCACGCATATTTAAGACTGTAAAGAAAGTCTGTCAAGCCTTGATGATCTTTTATTTCTAAGTAGCGATATAACTACCATGCCTGATTCAATATTGCTTTGTCGCTCTGCATGATTATGACCGTCATTGCTCTCTTAGTTGGTCGCTCCTAGTCTTTTGCTAACCTCCACCTGCACTAAGCAAATTAACCATGCAATACATAGCTCATGGGAAAGTAGCCTAAAAACTATTGTGGTAAGAATATGTTGCCTATGTATCTTATTTCTTATAAGTTGCTTGCTGAGCGGTAACCATGTTTCTGGGGACGCCATCAACTGTCACACTTTTGTTGAATATCATGTGAGTTGCTATGCATGTTCGTCTTGTCTGAAGTAAGGGTGATTTACCGTGGGTTGAATTAATATGCATATTGTTAGAGAAGAACATTGGGCCGCCAACCAAAGCCATGCATCATGGTGGAAGTTTTAGCTTGGACCTTAATCCTCAATCTCTTATGAGAATATGCTTATGCATTAAAAAGGAGTCCATCATCTATTTTCTATGTTGTCCCGGTATGGATGTCCTCAAGTTGAGATCTATCAAAAACAAGAAATCAAATGCGATCTATCTCCTTGGACCTTTGTACAGGTGGCATAGAGGTACCCCTTTGTGACACTTGGTTAAAACATATGCAATGCAATGATAACCCATGGGGATCCGAGCTAATTAGGACAAGGAGCGAGCACTATTAGTATTCGATGCATGAGGCTTGCAACTTATAGGATGTTTTATGCATGGCACATATGAAGTACTACTACCGTTGACACAATTGCTTCCATGTTTTCAAAATAAAAAGCTTTAGCACTTAACCTTTCTTTTACCTTTATGTTGAAGCACCAACTACTGAGAGCATGATTGTCATTCTGAGTGTAATGTGCATTGTCCCAAAGTAGCATTGTCTTTTGCATGATTGTTATATCGTTTATTCTGAAATGATTGTATCTAGTCATCACTTAAACCTTGAAGTTGCCCCTGCATTTATGTTTTGCATCACTAAAGGGGGCAAGCTAGATATCACTTTATCATATTTGCACATCATGTTCATTGCAAATCTTTTTGATGTTTCAGTTTCATGTTGTAAAACTTTCAGTCATTTGTGATTTTCTCTTGAAGCAACTTAATTACTTTAGAATCATTGTCTCAGTAAGCTTTTGTCATATGACTATGAGAAAGTCCTATATGGTTAATAGCATGTCACCACAGAAATTATTCTTGTTATCATTTACCTACTCGAGGACGAGCAGGAATTAAGCTTGGGGATGTTGATACGTCCAAAACGTATCTATAATTTCTGCTTGCTCCATGCCACTTTTGGGTGATATTGCTATGATATTCATACACTTCCATACACTTTTGATCATATTTGGACTAACATACTAATCCAGTGCACCCCAGTGCCAGTTTCTGTTTTCGGCTGTTTTTGTATTTCAGGTTTTCACGTTTCGAGAACTGCCCAGAAAAATCCAGAAAAAATATATAAAAAATCAGCGATCCGGAAACAACACCGCGTCCGAAGGGCAGCCTGGGGGGGCCACAGGGGCTCCAGGCGCCCTGTGGGCGCCCCCCCCTGGGCCGCGCCGGGGGGGCGCCTGGGCCCCCCGAGGCTCCCCCGGTGCCCTACTTTGGCATATATTTAAAGGGTCCTCCGTAACCCTCGGAACAAGAACTCTTTTCGCGATCCCATCTCTGTTCCGCCGCCGCCGCCGCTTCCAAGAACGGGAGCACCAGGAGAACTCTTCCCGGCACCCTGCCGGAGGGGAGGACCACCACCGGGAGCTTCTCCACCACCATGGACGCCACCCGGATGACTAGTGAGTAGTCTCCCTTGGACCATGAGTCCATGACCAGTAGCTATGTGATGTTCTCCTCCCGTTCTTGTGCTTCACTAATTAGTCCTCGTGAGCTGCCCTACATGATCGAGGCACCTATGTAATCCTTATGCTGTTGCTATGTTGAGTTTGCTGGGATCCGATGGATTATGAGATTATGTTTAGATTGATCTTGAGTAATATATTTGATTCACCTCTTTTATATTTTAGTTCATAAGTAATTCTTGCATGTTCTCCGTTGTTACTTATTGCTTTGGCCGAGTAGTAGGTAGTGACTCCAAGAGGGAACGTTATGCTCGATTGTGGGTTCGTGCCCCTCGATGACTAGCTTGAGTGACAGAAACATGAGTCTAGGGGATGTGCTGTTGCCACAAGGGGGAAAACAACGGTGCTTGTGCCCGCGGGGTGCAAGGATTGTTTACTTTACGCAAAGTTCTTTTAATGCAGTTGTCTGTTGCATTGAGTTTACACTATGGGTGGGACTCGCAACTTAATACCAGCGAGATGTTCTGGATAGATATCTCAAGGTGGATGATTAGTAGTAGATATTGATGGATTTCGGTCTACTTACTTCGGCGTACCGCCCATGCTTTGAACCTCAACCTTTCTTGCAATGTAGTCAGCATTGGTTTGCGTTCGTGGTCCTGTCAATTGCCCAGCTGTAATTTGTTTACCTCACATAGCTGTTTTATCGTCTTTTGGGAGAGAGACATCACTAGTGAACATCATGAGACTCCGGTCCATATTACCATCATTGATCACATACACTATTTACTTTTCCGCTATTTACTTACTATTGCAAAACACTATCTATCACTACTATCATATTGCTTTTAACCCTTTGTGAACTACAAGGCCGGAGAGATTGACAACCTCTCTGTACTCGTTGGGAGCAAAGTTATTTGTATCTGTGTGCAGGTCCACGTTGATTGCTAATTGCGCCGTTAGCAGTTGACACCTACCTGTTGAACCTAGGAGTCTCTGGGGATTCAATCCTTGGCATCTTTGCTAGGGGAAAACACTTCTACTTACTGCATCTTACACCTTCCACTTGGGGTAACCAACGAGGGGTTCGAGGCCCATCACTACCAGGCACCCGAAGCACAGCCAGAGGGGGACCACCAGGGCCCCAGGCGCCCTGGTGGCGCGCCCCCCCCTGGGCCGCGCCGGGGGGGGGGGGGCGCCTGGGCCCCCCGAGCCTCGTCTGACGCCCCCCTTTGGCATATATTTAAAGCGTCTCCCGAAACCCTCGAGACGGGAACTCTTTTTCGCGATCTCATCTCTGTTCCGCCGCCGCCGCCGCTTCCAAGATCGGGAGCACCAGGAGAACTCTTCCCGGCACCCTGCCGGAGGGGAGGATCACCACCGGGAGCTTCTCCACCACCATGGACGCCTCCCGGATGAGTTGTGAGTAGTCTCCCTTGGACCATGAGTCCATGACCAGTAGCTATGTGATGTTCTCCTCCCGTTCTTGTGCTTCACTAATTAGTCCTCGTTAGCTGCCCTACATGATCGAGGCACATATGTAATCCTTATGCTGTTGCTATGATGAGTTTGCTGGGATCCGATGGATTATGAGATTATGTTCAGATTGTGTTTGAGTAATATATTTGATTCACCTCTTTTATATTTATGTTCGTAAGTAATTCTTGCATGTTCTCCGTTGTTATTTATTGCTTTGGCCAAGTAATAGGTAGTGACTCCAAGAGGGAACGTTATGCTCGATTGTGGGTTCATGCCCCTCGATGACTAGCTTGAGTGACAGAAACATGAGTCTAGGGGATGTGCTGTTGCCACAAGGGGGAAAACAACGGTGCTTGTGCCCGCGGGGTGCAAGGATTGTTTACTTTACGCAAAGTTCTTTTAATGCAGTTGTCTGTTGCATTGAGTTTACACTATGGGTGGGACTCGCAACTTAATACCAGCGAGATGTTCTGGATAGATATCTCAAGGTGGATGATTAGTAGTAGATATTGATGGATTTCGGTCTACTTACTTCGGCGTACCGCCCATGCTTTGAACCTCAACCTTTCTTGCAATGTAGTCAGCATTGGTTTGCGTTCGTGGTCCTGTCAATTGCCCAGCTGTAATTTGTTTACCTCACATAGCTGTTTCATCGTCTTTTGGGAGAGAGACATCACTAGTGAACATCATGAGACTCCGGTCCATATTATCATCATTGATCACATCCACTATTTACTTTCCGCTATTTACTTACTATTGCAAAAACTATCTATCACTACTATCATTGCTTTTAACCCTTTGTGAACTACAAGGCCGGAGAGATTGACAACCTCTCTGTACTCGTTGGGAGCAAAGTTATTTGTATCTGTGTGCAGGTCCACGTTGGTTGCTACTAATCTGGCGCCGTAGCAATTGACACCTACTTGTTGAACCTAGGAGTCTCTGGGGAATCGATCCTTGGCATCTTTGCTAGGGGAAAACACTTCTACTTACTGCATCTTACACCTTCCACTTGGGGTAACCAACGAGGGGTTCGAGGCCCATCAGTCATGATAGTCCCTATGGAGGACATCATGCCGGTGAAAGGACTGCACATAAGGTTCTTCAATCAGGTTTTTATAGGCCTACTCTCTTTAAAGATGCTAGAAATTATGTTTTAGCATGTGATAAATGTCAGAGAGTTGGTAACATTACTAGAAGGAATGAGATGCCTATGAATAACTCACTAGTGATTGAACCTTACGATTGTTGGGGTTTTGATTTTATGGGTCCTTTTCTTTCTTCGCACAAGTACACTCACATTTTAGTAGCTGTTGATTATGTGACCAAGTGGGTTGAAGCAATCCCCACTGAAAGTGCCGATCACAAAACGTCTTTGAAAATGCTTAAAGATGTAATTTTTCCTAGGTTTCGTGTGCCAAGGTACCTCATGACCGATGGAGGATCACACTTCACGCACGGAGCTTTTAGAAAAGCTTTGGCTAAATACGATGTTAATCATAGAATTGCTTCACCATATCATCCTCAAACTAGTGGGCAGGTTGAGCTCACCAATAGAGAGATTAAGTTGATCTTGCAGAAAATAGTAAACAGAAATAGGAAGGATTGGTCAAACAAGTTAGGAGATGCTTTGTGGGCATATAGAACTGCTTACAAAAACCCCATGGGCATGTCTCCCTATAAGATGGTGTATGGCAAGGCTTGCCATTTGCCATTAGAGTTAGAGCACAAAGCTTTCTGGGCTGTTAGAGAGCTTAACGCTGACCCAAAATTAGCTGGTGAGAAGCGTCTCATGAACTTGACTTCTCTAGATGAATGGAGGAGTGAAGCGTACGAGAGCGCTAAAATGTTCAAGGAAAAGGTAAAAAAGTGGCATGATAGGAAGATTCTGAAACGTGAATTTAATGTTGGTGATAAAGTTTTGTTGTTTAGATCCCGTTTCAGGTTTTCTCCAGGTAAACTACTTTCCAGGTGGGAAGGACCATTTCATATTGAAGAAGTTTATCGGTCTGGTGCAATTAAGATTAATAATTTTGAAGGCACCAAACCTCAAGTAGTGAATGGGCAAAGACTTAAACATTACATAGCAGGAGACCCTGTCGATGTTGATGTGAATATAATATACACAGCAACCCACGAAGAACATGTTGCAGCCCTGTTTCAGACACCAGCAGAAGCAGAATAAAGAAAAGGTATGTAGTACGGTAAGGAAACACCGCGAACAGCCATAAAAGTTCCGTATTACGAGTTTCTGCAAAATTAGTAAAATTCCGAGTCGAAGTGGAGCTGGAGACGACCTCCAGGGAGTCCAGGCGCCCCCCTGGCGCGCCCCCCCTGGGCCGCGCCGGCAGGCCGCCTGGACACCCCGGAGTCCGCCTCCGACCCCGCTTTGGTCCGTTACCTTCCTTTCTGTGCATAAATTTTTCCTATATATTTGCCCGGGTTGTTCCGGAAACGTATCTTGCGATTTCGCGTGTTTTCTCTTCGATCCGTTTCTGCCAGGAAATCTTTCTGCTAAATTTAGGTGCCATGGCTTCTCCAAGTTCCCCCAAGGACACGTTCGTCGTCAACGTCATCAACCCTTACATCCCTGAGGTGAAGAAGCACCCTCAGGTTGTTCAGATGAAGGAAGGCGTCCTTCATCAAGAAGATCTGAAGGGACCTAACAAGGAGGGGAGCATCCAGGCCAGAATGGAAGAAGTGGAGCAAGAAGTCTTCGAGTATAAGAAGATGATCGAGCGTGGTGTTGAAGCTAACTTTGACATCACCAACGAGCTGAAGAACTACTTCATGAAGGAGATGTGGGAAAGAATCGCCGCGTCTGAAGACAGAATTATAGAACTCCAAGGGCAAATTAATGATCTGCATAACCAGAACTGTGAGTATGAACTAAGGTTTCTGCGCATGGGGTTGGGTGCTAAATGCAAGATTCAGGAGACGAGCTTCTCATATGAGACTGGAGAACCCCTTCCATGGAAGAGTTTCGCCAAGAACTACTTGATCAACGCCAACAAGAATGATGAGTGAAATCTCCTGGGGTAATGGCATTCCCTTGGCTTGTTCCAAGCTTGGGGGAGTGCCCGGTATCTTTATCTTTACTTTTTATCTTTTAGAGTCAAGTAGGGTCGTATCATGCCTAGGGAGGTTATTATATGAGATAGGTGTGTGCATTGAGGTCTATCGCTCCTTCGGTGAAGAATTGTATCCGTGAGTGTGGAGTCGTTTATGATGGAATATTAATGAGAAGTTTATCGGTTCCTTTTGCTGCACTCAGTATTCTCTTCACACAATCGACCTTATATGATGATTCTTATGGGGAGCATTGACCTTATGTCAGGTATGGCTATGAAACTTTATTTAATCTTGGCAAACATAGCTTTGGTCATAACAACAAGCATGATTTTCTTAAAAGTATCAACATAGCCAAAACCTTTATGTTATTATGCTTGAAGTGTTATGTTGACAAGGAAGACAACTTGATGTGTTATGCTTATTTCAATGTTCATGCTTTATATCGCTTTGCATCTTAGTCATCATAAATTGTCTGCTCTCTCAAAACCTTTGCTAGCCTAACTCTGTACTAAGCGGAATTCTGCTTGTGCATCCATACCCTTAAGCCAATACCTTCCATATGAGTCCACCATACCTACCTACTCGTGGTACTCCACTACCACCTCCTAAAGTATATAATTTATGTGTTATCCTTAAATGTTCAAAATCTTTTATTTTGTGCCTCTGTTTTAGCTCATGAAGAAGTAATAGCTAATTCGTAGTGTTCTTGATTTGGACAAGCTTCACCCCGGGATTGCATGTATAATGTGCAAACCTATAATACGAGAAGGAACTGGCAAGGAGTGCGCCCGGCTTAAGAATAATATAACAAACAAACCCTCCTTCACGCTTTGTTCATGAGAAATCAGAAAACTTTGGCAGTGATAAACAAAGGAGAATAAGAGGATGTTATCGTCCTCATACGGGAGCCGTTCCTTGAAACTTGTCCAGTTCAAGAAGCAACTGAGTTATTTATTAGCATTCGTTGACAAATCATGCACCTCTCAAAACTTGTTTTCATTCTGTTTGATTTGAGGATAGCACATGAGTTTTCCCTACTACCCTAGAGCAGGGCCTATCTTTTAATTTTAAGTTGAGTCAGTTATTCCTACTCCCCTCTATTTCTCAAAGAGAGCAGACGTTTGATGTTGATAAGGATTCATTCATATAAAGCTGCATTGAGATTTGTCATATCATATCCTTGTTGACATTATCATTTGATAAGTAAGTTGTTTGTCATGCCCAGCTAAGGCAAATATCTTCCTTTGTGTTAACACTTTCACTTCTTGCTTATTAGCATGTTATTTCAAAAAGCTTCAATTAATCCCATCAAAATATAAGAGCAAAAGTTAAAATTATTTGTTGTTCTTTGACCAAAGGACATGTTTGCCATGATATAATGAGTTTCCTTAGTCCTACTTTCGAATATAAGTGTTAACACTCTTTCATAAGAGCCTTATGAGTTGAAGATTGCTGCCGAGGATAATTGAGTTGGTAAAGAGACTATGATGCTTCTTGTCCGTATTCTATTTATCGACACTTCACTCTCTAAACTTGTGGACAGGTTTACCGAGTTCATATTCTCTTGGGGACAAGCGAGGTCTAAGCTTGGGGGCGTTGATACGTCCAAAATGCATCACTATTTTGTATCATAATTTATCCTTATTCATTGATATATTTCACGTTATGATGATGTTCTTATGTTGTTTTGGTCTATTTTACACAGTTTGCAACTTTCCGATGCCGGAACAGCACACGCAGGATTCAGCAGGAAAAAGTGGATGCTGAGTTGCTGAAGAAGAACACCTCCAAATTACCTGAAAATTGACGGGAGGTATTTTTCGGACGAATAACGAAGACACGCAAAAGGGGAGTCAGAGGGGGGCCACAAGGTGCCCAGGCGGCCTGGGGGCGCCCCCCTGGCCGCGCCAGGGGGCGCCTGGAGCCCCTGGCCCACCTCTGGTTGCCCCCTTTTGCATATATGTTCTTCGTTCTCCGAAAACCCGAGGCACGGGACTTTTTACGGAGTTCCGCCGCCGCTTCGAGGTGGAAACCTACAGAGAAGAAAAGGGCATCTCCGGCGGGCAGATTCCGTCGGGGAGATCACCTCCCAGAAGGGGAGATTGTCGCCATCGTCATCACCATCGTCACGGGCATCATCGAGATCATCATCAACATCATCCCCAACACCAGCATCATCTCCATCTTCATCCAAATCTCATCTTACAATCGCAACTCGTGTTGTAACTCGTACTATCTATCCTCTCTACTCCATCGGTGTTGATTACTACTTTGTGGTGAATGCTATTGAGTTTTGTTGGAGAAATATTATTATGTCCAGATTGTTTATCACATATTTATCCCCACTGATCATGATCTCTTTTATGTCTTGTGAGTAGTAACCTTAGTTCTTGAGGACATGGGGAAAGTCTTGTTGTTAGTAGTCATATGCTGTTGAAGTAATATGTGTTGTTTGATACTTAAGTTGTGTTGTCATTCTACTAGTGGTGTTGTTTGAGTCGAACACCCAACACTTCGCCTTATTAAGGACCTAGAAGAATACATTGTGTACAAAGAATGCTTATGGTGGGTTGCCGGAGTGACAGAAACCTGAACCCCAGTTCGCACGCTTTTGCATAAGGGAATAATGGATCCTCGATCGTATTGCTATGGTTAGGCTTTTGCCTTAAATTCTATCTTGTATTTGCGGATGCTTGCAAGGTGTTTAATCATAAGAGTGCATTCATCTTAGTCTAGAGAGTGCACTAGCATAGACCCACCCACTCAACACTTATCAAACACATAACATAGTATCGATACGGAATATGGTGAAAGCACATGACTACCTCTCCCGTGTGTCCTCCAGAACGCTTTAGTCTTTATAAGTTCAGTTGCTAGGCCTCTCCTTTGCTAAGAAAGGATTGGGCCACTTGTTACTCTCAGTACTTTTTACATTACTTGCCTTTACATTCCTGTTGCTTATATCGAGAAAACCCCTAAAAGTTATCTTTTAGTGCTTGCAGTAATTTCTTGCTCAAAATCGCTTATCAATACCTTCTGCTCCTCGTTGGGTTCGACACTCTTACTTATCGAAAACGCTGCAATAGATCCCTTACGGTTGAGGGTCATCAGTGCAAAAGTTTCTGTTTTTACAGCAAGATCGCAAAGACTTCACCCAAATCTTCCCAAAGGTTCTACTTGGCACAAACACTAATTAAAACACAAAACCACATCTAACCAGAAGCTAGATGAATTATTTATTAGTAAACAGAAGTAAAAGCAAATAAAATAAAATTGGGTTGCGTCCCAACAAGTGCTATCGTTTAACGCCCCTAGCTAGGCACAAAACAAGAATAGAACTAGGTATTGTCATCTTTGGTAGGCAATCCATAAGTGGCTCTCATAATAGATTCATAAGGTAATTTGATTTTGTTTCTAGGAAAGTGTTCCATGCCTTTCCTTAACGGAAAATGGATTCTAATATTTCCTTCTTTCATATCAATAATTGCACCAATCGTTCTAAGGAAAGGTCTACCAAGAATAACAGGACATGTAGGATTGCAATCTATATCAAGAACGATGATATCTACGGGCACATAATTCCTATTTGAAATAATAAGAATATCATTAATCCTTCACATAGGTTTCTTAATTGTAGAATCTGCAAGATGCAAATTCAAAGAACAATCATCAAGTCCCTGGAAACCTAACACATGACACAAAGTTCTTGGAATCGTGGAAACACTAGCACCCAAATCACACAAAGCATAGCATTCATGATCTTTAATCTTGATTTTAATAGTAGGTTCCCAATCATCATAAAGTTTTCTAGGGATAGAAACTTCTAATTCAATTTTTTCTTCATAAAATTGCATTAAAGCATCAACGATGTGTTTGGTAAAAGCTTTATTTTGACTATAAGTGTGAGGAGAATTGAACACGGATTGCAACAAGGAAATACAATCTATCAAAGAGAAATTATCATAATTAAATTCCTTGAAATCCAAAATAGTGGGTTCATTACTATGTAAAGTTTTGACCTCTTCAATCCCACTTTTACCGATTTTTGCATCAAGATCTAAAAACTCCGAATCATTGGGACGCCTTTTAACTAAAGTTGACTCATCTCCAGTCCCATCTTTATCAAGATTCATATTGGAAAACAAGGATTTAATAGGGGACACATCAATCACTTTTATATCTTCATCTTTATTATCATGAAAACTAGAAGAACACGCTTTCACAAAGCAATCTCTTTTAGCACGCATCCTAGCGGTTCTTTATTTGCACTCATCAATGGAAATTCTCATGGCTTTAAGAGACTCATTGATATCATGCTTAGGTGCAATAGATCTAAGTTTCAAATAATCAACATCAAGAGAAATTTTATCCACTTTCCTAGCCAACTCATCAATCTTAAGCAATTTTTCTTCAAGCAAAGCACTGAAATTCTTTTGTGAATTCAAAAATTCTTTAACACTAGTATCAAAATCAGAGGGAATCTTATTAAAATTTCCATAAGAGTTGTTGTAGGAATAACCATAATTATTAGAGGAATTACTAGGGAAGGGCCTAGAATTAAAGTTTCCTCTATATGCGTTGTTACCAAAATTGTTCCTACCAACAAAATTCACATCCATAGATTCATTATTATTCTCAATCAACATGGACAAAGGCATATCATTAGGATTAGAAGAAACACTCTTATTAGCAAATAATTTCATAAGTTCATCCATCTTTCCACTAAAAACATTAATCTCTTCAATCGCATGAACCTTTTTACAAGTGGATCTTTCGGTGTGCCATTGACAGTAATTAACCATAATATTGTCTAGGAGTTTGGTAGCTTCTCCTAAAGTGATTTCCATGAAAGTGCCTCCCGTGGCCGAATCTAAAAGATTTCTAGAAGCAAAATTTAATCCAACATATTTTTTTTGCATAATCATCCATAAATTAAACCATGTGTAGAGCAATTATGTATCATTAATTTCATCCTCTCCCAAGCTTGTGCAACATGCTCATGATCAAGTTGCTTAAAATTCATAATATCGTTTCTAAGAGAGATGATCTTAGCGGGAGAAAAATACTTTGAGATAAAGGGATCTTTGCACTTATTCCATGAATCAATACTATTTTTAGGCAAAGAAGAGAACCAGGTTTTAGCACGATCTCCAAGCGAAAACGGAAATAGCTTTAATTCAACAATATCATTATCCACATCTCTCTTCTTTTGCATATCGCACAAATCAACAAAGTTGTTTAGATGGGTAGCGGCATCTTCACTAGGAAGGTCACAAAATTGATCTTGCATGACAAGATTCAAGAGAGCAGCATTGATTTCGCAAGATTCAGCATTGGTAATAGGAACAATAGGAGTGCTAATAAAATCATTGTTGTTGGTATTGGAAAAATCACACAATTTAGTATTGTCTTGAGCCATTGTGACAAACAAACAATCCAGCACACAAGCAAAAAAAGAAGCAAGCGAAAAGAGGCGAACGGAAAAAGGGCAAATAAGAAGGCAAAGGTGAAGTAGGGAGAGGAAAACGAGAGGAAAATGGCAAATAATGTAATGCGAGGGATAAGAGTTTGTGATGGGTACTTTGTATGTCTTGACTTCTGAATAGATTTCCCCGGCAACTACGCCAGAAATTGGCAAGTTGACAGGAGACAAATCTTGACTTGACTTGGCGTAAATCTCCCGGGAAACGGCGCCAGAAATTCTTCTTGCTACCTCTTGAGCATGCGTTGTTTTTCCTTTGAAGAGTAAAGGGTGATGCAGCAAAGTAGCGTAAGTATTTCCCTCAGTTTTTGAGAACCAATGTATCAATCCAGTAGGAGACTACACGCAAATCCCTAGTACCTGCACAAACAATTAAGAACCTTGCAACCAATGCGATAAAGGGGTTGTCAATCCCTTCACGGCCACTTGAAAAAGTGAGATCTGATAGAGATAATAAGATAAATAGTTTTGGTATTTTTGTTGTATAGAATAAAAAGTAAAGATTGCTAAATAAAAGAACAATAAAGATAGCTAGTTGACGGAAGATTAATATGATGGAAAATAGACCTGGAGGCCATAGGTTTCACTAGTGGCTTCTCTCAGGATAGCGAATCTTACGGTGGGTGAACAAATTACTGTCGAGCAATTGATAGAAAAGCACATAGTTATGTGAATATCTAGGCATGATCATGTATATAGGCATCACGTCCGCGGCAAGTAGACCGAAACGATTCTGCATCTACTACTATTACTCCACACATCGACCGCTATCCAGCATGCATCTAGAGTATTAAGTTCATAAGAACAGAGTAACGCATTAAGCAAGATGACATGATGTAGAGGGATAAACTCATGCAATATGACATAAACTCAATCTTTTTATCCTCGACGGCAACAATACAATACATGCCTTGCTTCCCCTAATGTCACTAGGAAAGGACGCCACAAGATTGAACCCAAAGCTAAGCACTTCTCCCATTGCAAGAAAGATCAATCTAGTAGGCCATACCAAACTGATAATTCAAAGAGACTTGCAAAGATATTAAATCATGCATATAAGAATTCAGAGAAGAACCAAATGTTGTTCATAGATAATATTGATCATAAACCCACAATTCATCGGAACTCGACAAACACACCGCAGAAGTATTACATCAAATAGATCTCCAAAAAGATCAAGGAGAACTTTGTCTTGGGATCCAAAGAGAGAGAAGAAGCCATCTAGCTAATAACTATGGACCCGAAGGTCTGTGGTAAACTACTCACACATCATCGGAGAGGCTATGGTGTTGATGTAGAAGCCCTCCGTGATCGATTCCCCCTCCGCTGGAGCTCCGAAAAAGGCCCCAAGATGGGATCTCACAGGTACAGAAGGTTGGGGTAGTGGAAATAGGGTTTCGTGGTACTCTCGGATGTTTTCAGGGTATATGAGTATATATAGGGGGAAGAGGTACGTCGATGGAGCTACGAGGCGCCCACGAGGGTGGGGGGCGCGCCCTCCTGCCTCGTGGCCACCTCGTGACTTCCCAGATGTGTACTCCAAGTCTTGTGGATTGCGTTTGTTCCAAAAACGATTCTCGCGAAGGTTTCATTTCGTTTGGACTCCGTTTGATATTCCTTTTCTGCGAAACACTGAAATAGGCAAAAAAATAGTAATTTGCATTAGGCCTTTTCTTAGTAGGTTAGTCCCAAAAATAATATAAAAGTGCATATTAAAGCCCATTAAACATCCAAAACAGATAATATAATATCATGGAACAATCAAAAATTATAGATACGTTGGAGACGTATCAGGGATCCATAGCTTCCAAGTCAGACCTCATCGACGACGACCACGAGGAGGGCACCCTACAGCCATGCTCTTCCAAGGGGAAGGAGCCCATCTACGACAACATGGAGTGCATCCAGGGTCTATGCTCTTCCCATGGGAACGGACCCTTCTGTGACAAGTGAGGAAACCCATGATTTGCTTTGCCGTGCCTCTTCACAGGGGGAAACCCATGATTTGTTTTGGCATGTCCTTTTTGTAGTGTAGTGAGAACATGTCCATTTTTAATTGCTATATTTGGTTGTTTATTTTAGTTGTTCACAATGTGATGCTCTATATGTGCAATTATTTACTATGCAGTACATTTCATCAATCCAGTTTTAAACATACCGATAGGAATGCATATATTTTCTTGTTGTTAAGCCTGTTATAGCTAGCATATGCCTATTTTAAAGTTTTTTGATTGTTCGGTTGTTTGTAGTTACCATACGTCCAGATTCAAATGCTATATTTGGTTGTTCATAGTATGCCTTGTTTATTCCAGTTATTCACAACGTGATGTTCTATATGTGCAAGTATGAACTATGCAGTTCAATTTCATCAGTACCAGCTTCAACAATACCACTATGAATGACTACATTTGGTTGCTGCATCTTGTAGTTAACCCACCTTTCCTTTTTATTTAACAATAACCTGTGTACTTAGACCGGCAAAATACCAGTTTGAATGACTATGCTTGCTTGTTGTTAAATGTTAGGCCTTTTGCAGTTAACACACCTTTCCACTTGTTTTGCTTTACTAGGGTGCTTAAAC
>LR738714.1:567536235-567549205 GCA_902687465.1 Secale cereale | reverse complement strand
GCATGTGTGTCGACTTCACCAACATCAACAAAGTTTGCCCGCAAGACCTGTTTCCTCTACCCCGCATCGACCAGATCGTCAACTCGACCACCGAGTGCGACCTATTATGTTTTCTGGATGCCTTCTCAGGTTACCACCAGATCAAGATGGCATTGCAAGACGTCGAGAAGACTGCCTTCCTCACCCTATGCACAGTATACTGCTACACCTGCATGCCGTTTGGGTTGCGGAATGCGGGAGCAACCTTTCAGCGATTGATGCACAACGCACTGGGAAAACGGCTCAGGAGGAACGCTGAGGAATACGTTGATGACATCGTGGTAAAATCTCAGGAGGTCACAACCCTTATCACATATCTAGAAGAAACCTTCGCCAACCTGCGCACGGTAGACCTGGAGCTCAACCCAGAAAAGTGTGTGTTCAGTGTCCCGTCAGGCAAGTTTTTGGGCTTCCTGGTGTCGCATCGAGGGATCGAGGCAAACCCCGAGAAGTTCAAGGCCATAGAACAGATGAGTCCGCCCAAGAACCTCAAGGAGATGCGGAAGCTGGCCGGTTGTGTAACATCGCTCGGGTGTTTTATCTCCAGGATAGGGGAGAGAGCCCTCCCTTTCTTCAAGCTGTGAAAAGGAAGGGCCCGTTCGAATGGACCCCTGAGGCTGATGCGGCGTTTGAAGACCTCAAGATATACCTCACCAGCCCACCAGTAATGGTGGCACCCAAACCTCAAGAACTATTGGTGCTCTACCTGGCCGCATCACCTCATTCAGCCAGTGCAGCATTGGTGGCTGTCCGAGAGGAGCGCCAAGACAAGACCTTACAGCCCAGGGGCGTTATTCCTGAGGCCTCCGCAGGGCCGGCGGACGCCCACGTCCTGCAAGACGACTCTCCTGAGGCCGTAGCTGCCCTATCTGGCGACCAAGCCCCTGGAGCCCCTTTACCCAATCAGACTACACAGCCATGGGCGAGCCAGGACTTCACTCCCATCGAGCACCCGGTATACTTCGTTAGCACGGTGCTCCGTGATGCCCGGGCGCACTATCCCATGTCGCAAGAGCTTCTGCTTGCGCTCCTCATCGCTTCGCGTAAGCTGCGCCACTACTTCCTAGGCCACCACATCAAGGGCATCTCAGCCTACCCTCTGGAGATGGTACTCCAGAGCCCAAACGCGGTAGGAAGGGTCGCAGAATGGAATATAGAGCTGCAAGTGTTCCAGCTAGAATTCAGCACAACCAGAGTCATCAAAGGAGCCGCACTTGCTGACTTTGTGGCAAAATGGACTAACGCCCCAGAGCCCGAATCAAGCCAAAGCCGGTCCCTCTCGCCGGGAAGCGAAGCGTCGGATGGCTTGGTCATGTACTTCGACGGCGCATTCACCCGCCAGGGCGCGGGGGCCGGGGTTGTGCTCATCTTGCCCACTCAAGACAAGCTCTACTACGCCATGCAGCTCTGCTTTCAGCCAGGCGATAAGGTCTCCAACAACATCGCGGAGTACGAGGGCCTCATTGCTGGTCTCAAGGCTATGATGGCTCTGGGGGTGAAATGCCTCGTCATCAGGGGGGACTCAAAGCTCCTCGTCAACTTCTCCAACAAGGTGTACGAGCCGAAGGACAAGCATATGGAGGCATACCTCGCGGAGGTACGCAAAATGGTGTCGGTGTACAAAAGTAGGGGTGCTCTTTTTTACCCCTTACTTGTGCACGGGCAGTCAGAGCCATGCATGTGACCAAACATAACAGAGCAGAGGAGGGAAGCCAGAGACATGGAGTTGCCAGAACAACGCCAAGACAGTGGCTCGAGAAGACCAAGTAAGAAGACATGCTCTCCCCCGACAAGGACTCTTGCCGGGGCGGCCTGCGTGCCCCCGGCAAGAGCTCTTGCCGGGGCGGCCTGCGTGCCCCCGGCAAGAGCTCTTGCCGGGTCAATTCAACCAAACGCCTCCGTTGCGGCCGCCCTTGAGCCTAAGGACTCCAACGTCATTAACAGTATTGGAACCAAGGCTCGAGAAGCGCCCATGTGATGGCATGCAGATCTTTGTAAAGACAAATGTCTATGACTCCCAAGACAAGAACCAGAAGACACGTCGATTGCGCGGCTCCTTGCCAAGGATGCCCACGAGGCCCTGGCAAGGCTCCTTGACGAAGACACCCCGGAGCCCCGGCAAGCGTCTTGCCGCGGGACGCTCACGAAGGCCCCAGCAAGACCCTTGCCGGGAACATACACAAGACTGTGGCAAGCCCTTGCCGCCCCATCGTCGCCCCAGCTCGACGGCTGACCCGCTAGCCCAGGCAGGCACCCACGTGGCAATACGTGGTCCCTGGTCCAGCTAATCAAGCACCTGCATGGTGGCATGTAGATCTTCGTGAAGACCCTACCACCACGCCACCTTAGTTGCCTGCCCCGCTGGCCTGGACGCGCGTCGCGACCAGACGGAGCGGCCATGGATGGGACGGGCTTCTTTTCCATCCCCGATAAAGCAAATAGACACCTAAGCAGTGCATTTAATGCGTCTTGTCCCGTAATGGCATGGGATAAGCCTATGCACTGTACACCTTTCCACCTCCTGTGTGCCACTGTGGCACCCCCTTTTAACTATAAAAGGAGGCCCGCGGCATACTGGAGGAGGATTCAGATCCTGGAAAACTGGATAGGCACTATAGCTAGCTCAAGAACTCAAGAACACTCAAATATACACCAAAGCAGGACTAGGGTATTACGCATCCTGGCGGCCCGAACCTGGGTAAACGATCGATGTGCTGACTCTTAGACCCACTCTTTGCACAACCTGGCGCCCGCCAACCGTAGAAGGGATGCCAGTGATCCCATAGGTGTCGTTCTGTACCGACATCCCACGTGCGCCAGAGATGTCGGTACGGAACGACGCCTATGGGATCACTGGAATCCCTTCTACGGTTGGCGGGCATGAGGTTGTGCAAAGAGCGGGTCTAAGAGTCAGCACAACGATCGTTTACCCAGGTTCGGGCCGCGAGGATGCGTAATACCCTAGTCCTGCTTTGGTGTATATTCGAGTGTTCTTTAGTTCTTCAGCTAGCTACGGTGCCTGTCCAGTTTTCCAAGATCCGAATCCTCCACCAGTATGACGCGGGCCTCGTTTTATAGTCAAAAGGGGTTGCCCCTGTGGCACATAGGAGGTGGAAAGGTTTACAGTGCATAGGCTTATCCCATGCCATTACGGGACAAGAGCATTAAATGCACTGCTTAGGTGTCTATTTGCTTTATCGGGGATGTAAAAGAAGCACGTCCCGTCCGTGGCTGCTCCGTCTGGTTGAGACGCGCGTCCAGGCCAGCGGGGCAGGCAGCTGAGTGCTACTTCTCGATATTGCATTGTATTCCCTCGAAGAGGAAAGGGTGATGCAGCATAGTAGCGTAAGTATTTCCCTCAATTTTTGAGAACCAAGGTATCAATCCAGTAGGAGACCACGCGCGAGTCCCTCGCATCTGCACAAACAAATAAGAACTTCGCAGCCAACGCGATAAGGGGTTGTCAATCCCTTTACGGTCACTTACGAAAGTGAGATCTGATAGATAGTATAGTATGATATTTTTGGTATTTTTTGGATATAAGAACAGAAAGAAAATAAAGCAAAGTAAAGTAGATGAAAGATTAATATGTTGAGAATAGACCCGGGGGCCATAGGTTTCACTAGTGGCTTCTCCCATGATAGCAGAATTCTACGATGGGTGAAAAAATTACTATCGAGCAATTGATAGAAAAGCGCATAGTTATGATAATATCTAGGCATGATCACTATATATAGGCATCACGTCCGTGACAAGTAGACCGAAACCATTCTGCATCTACTACTATTACTCCACACATCGACCGCTACCCAGCATGCATCTAGAGTATTAAGTTCATAAGAACAGAGTAATGCTTTAAGCAAGATGACATGATGTAGAGGGATAAACTCAAGCAATATGATATAAACCCCATCTTTTTATCCTCGATGGCAACAATACAATACGTGCCTTGCTTCCCCTGCTATCACTGGGAAAGGACACCACAAGATTGAACCCAAAGCCAAGCACTTCTCCCATTGCAAGAACTCTAGATCTAGTAGGCCAAACCAAACCAATAATTCGAAGAGAATTGCAAGGATATTATAATCATACATAAAAGATTTCAGAAAAGAATCAAATATTTCTCATAGTTAGTCTTAATCATAAACCCACAATTCATCGGATCTCAACAAACACACCGCAAAATGATTGCATCTAATAGATCTCCTCGAAGATCAAGGAGAACTTGGTATTGAGATCCAAAAAAGAGAGAAGAAGCCATCTAGCTAATAACTATGGACCCGAAGGTCTGTGGTAAACTACTCACAACTCATGGGTGAGGCTATGGTGTTGATGTAGAAGCACTCCGTGGTAGATCCCCCCTCCGGCGGAGCTCCGGAACAGGCCCCAAGATGGGATCTCACGGTAACAGAAGGTTGCGGCGGTGGAATTAGCGTTTTCTCTATTGCCTCGATGTTTTCATGGTACATGGATATATATAGGAGGAAGGAGGGCATTGGGGGAGCCAGAGGGGGCCCACGAGGGTGGGGCCGCGCCTAGGGGCGCCCTGGACCCTCGTGGCCACCTCCTTCATTCCGTTTGGACTCCGTTTGATATTCATTTTCTGCGAAACCCTGAAATAGGCAAAAAACAGCAATCTGCACTGGGCCTTGGGTTAGTAGGTTAGTCCAAAAAATAATATAAAAGTGTATAATAAAGCCCATTAAACATCCAAAACAGAATATATAATAGTGTTGGGGAACGTAGTATTTTCAAAATTTTCCTACGATCACGCAAGATCTATCTACTAGATGCATAGCAACGAGAGGGGAGAGTGTGTCTACGTACCCTCGTAGACCGGTAGCGGAAGCGTTAAGTGACGTGGTTGATGTAGTCGAACTTCTTCGCGATCCAACCGATCAAGCACCGAACGTACGGCACCTCCGCGTTCAGCACACGTTCAGCTTGATGACGTCCCACGAGCTCTTGATCCAGTTGAGCTTCACGGGAGAGTTTCATCAGCACGACGGCGTGGTGACGGATATGATGTATCTACCGGCACAGGGCTTCGCCTAAGCACTGCAACGGTATGACCGAGGTGTGTTTCTATGGTGGGGGGCACCGCACACGGCTAAACCAATTCAACTTGTGTGTCCTAGGGTGCCCCCCTGCCCCCGTATATGAAGGAGCAAGGGGAGGGGCCGGCCAGCCCTTCTATGGCGCGCCAGGGAGGCAATCCTACTAGGAATAGGATTGCAATCCTATTCCTAGTAGGAGTCCACCAAGAAGGAAGAGAGGGAAAGGAAGGAGAGGGAGAGGTGGCGCCCCCAATCCTAGTCCAACTAGGATTCACTGGTGGTGCACCAGCCAGCCTCTATGGGCTGCCTCTCTTCTTTCCTCAAGGCCCACTATGGACCATCCCCCCTCGTGGGGGGTTCCAGTAACCCCCTCCGGCAATCCGGTTAAATCCGAAACTTTTCCGGAACACTTCCGGTGTCTGATTATAGTTGTCCAATATATCAATCTTTATGTCTCGGACATTCCGAGACTCCTCGTCATGTCCGTGATCTCATCCGGGACTCCGAACTACCTTCGGTACATCAAAACTCATAAACTCATAATATCGATCGTCATCAAACGTTAAGCGTGCGGACCCTACGGGTTCGAGAACTATGTAGACATGACCGAGACTCATCTCCGGTCAATAACCAATAGCGGAACCTAGATGCTCATATTGGTTCCTACATATTCTACGAAGATCTTTATCGGTCAAACCGCATAACAACATATGTTGTTCCTTTTGTCATCGGTATGTTACTTGCCCGAGATTCGATCATCGGTATCTCTATACCTAGTTCAATCTCGTTACCGGCAAGTCTCTTTACTTGTTCCGTAATACATCATCTCGTGACTAACTCATTAGTCATTTTCTTGCAAGGCTTATTATGATGTGCATTACCGAGAGGGCCCAGAGATACCTCTCCGACACTCGGAGTTACAAATCCTAGTCTCGATCTATGCCAACACCACGAATACTTTCGGAGACACCTGTAGAGCATCTTTATAATCACCCAGTTACGTTGTGACATTTGATAGCACACAAGGTGTTCCTCCGGTATTCGGGAGTTGCATAATCTCATAGTCATAGGAACATGTATAAGTTATGAAGAAAGCAATAGCAGTAAAACTAAACGATCATAGTGCTAAGCTAACGGATGGGTCTTGTCCATCAAATCATTCTCCCAATGATGTGATCTCGTTGATCAAATGACAACTCATGTCTATGGCTAGGAAACATAACCATCTTTGATCAATGAGCTAGTCTAGTAGAGGAATACTAGGGACACTATGTTTTGTCTATGTATTCACACATGTACTAAGTTTCCGGTTAATACAATTCTAGCATGAATAATAAACATTTATCATGATATAAGGAAATATAAATAACAACTTTATTAATGCCTCTAGGGCATATTTCCTTCAGTCTCCCACTTGCACTAGAGTCAATAATCTAGCTCACATCGCCATGTGATTTAATACCGATAGTTCACATCGTTATGTGAATAACACCCATAGTTCACATCGCCATGTGACCAACACCCAAAGGGTTTACTAGAGTCAATAATCTAGTTCACATCGATATGTGATTAATACCCAAGAGTAATAAGGTGTGATCATGTTTTTGCTTGTGAGAGAAGTTTAGTCAACGGGTCTGTCACATTCATATCCGTATGTATTTCGGACATTTCTATGTCTACAATGCTCTGCATGGAGCTACTCTAGCTAATTTCTCCCACTTTCAATACGAATCCAGATTGATACTTAGAGTCATCTGGATTTAGTGTCAAAGCTTGCATCGGCGTAACCCTTTACGACAAACTCTTTATCACCTCCATAATCGAGAAACATTTCCTTAGTCATCCAGTTACTAAGGATAATTTTGACCGCTGTATAGTGATCTACTCCTGGATCACTATTGTACCTCCCTGTCAAACTCATGGCAAGGTACACAACATGTTTGGTACACAGCATGGCATACTTTATAGAACCTATGGCTGAGGCATAGGGAATGACTTTCATTCTCTCTATATTTTTCTGTCGTGGTCTGGCTTTGAGTCTTACTCAACTTCACACCTTACAAGTCAGGCAAGTACTCTTTCTTTGACTGATCCATTTTGAACTACTTCAAAATCTTATCAAGGTATGTACTCATCGAAAGTATTATCAAGCGTCTTGATCTATCTCTATAGATCTTGATGCCCAATATGTAAGCAGCTTCACCAAGGTCTTTCTTTGAAAAACTCCTTTCAAACATTCCTTTATGCTTTCCAGAAAAATTCTACATCATTTCTGATCGACAATATGTCATTCACATATACTTATCAGAAAGGTTGTAGTGCTCCCACTCACTTTCTTGTAAATACAGGCTTCACCGCAAGTCTGTATAAAACTATAAGCTTTGATCAACTTATCAAAGCGTATATTCCAACTCTGAGATGCTTGAACCAGTCCATAGATGGATCGCTGGAGCTTGCACACTTCGTTAACACTTTTAGGATCGACAAAACCTTCTGGTTGCATCATATACAATTCTTCTTTAATAAATCCATTAAAGAATGCAGTTTTGTTATCCATTTGCCAGATTTCATAAAATGCGGCAATTGCAAACATGATTCGGACAGACTTAAGCATCGCTACGGGTGAGAAAGTCTCATCATAGTCAACTCCTTGAACTTGTCGAAAACCTTTCGCAACAAGTCAAGCTTTGTAAACAGTAACATTACCGTCAGCGTCGGTCTTCCTCTTGAAGATCCATTTATTTTCGATGGCTTGTCGATCATTGGGCAAGTCAACCAAAGTCCACACTTTGTTCTCATACATGGATCCCATCTCAGATTTCATGGCCTCAAGCCATTTTGCGGAATCTGGGCTCATCATCGCTTCCTCATAATTCGCAGGTTCATCATGGTCTAGTAACATGACTTCCAGAACTGGGTTGCCGTACCACTCTGGTGCGGAATGAACTCTGGTTTATCTACGAAGTTCAGCAGAAACTTGATCTGAAGTTTCATGATCATCATCATTAGCTTCCTCACTAATTGGTGTAGGAATCACTGGAACTAGTTTCTGTGATGTTCCACTTTCCAATTCGAGAGAAGGTACAATTACCTCATCAAGTTCTACTTTCCTCCCACTCACTTCTTTCGAGAGAAACTCCTTCTCTAGAAAGGATCCACTCTTAGCAACAAAAACCTTGCCTTCGAATCTGTGATAGAAGGTGTACCCAACAGTTTCTTTTGGGTATCCTATGAAGATTTACTTCTCCGATTTGGGTTCGAGATTATCATGTTGAAACTTTTTCACATAAGCATCGCAGTCCCAAACTTAAAGAAATGACAGCTTAGGTTTCTCGTCAAACCACAGTTCATACAGTGTCATCTCCACGGATTTAGATGGTGCCCTATTTAACGTGAATGTAGATGTCTCTAATGCATAACCCCAAAAGTGATAGTGGTAGATCGGTAGAAGACATCATCGATCGCACCATATCTAATAAAGTACGGTTATGACGTTCGGACACACCATTACACTGTGGTGTTCTAGGTGGCGTGAGTAGTGAAACTACTTCACATTGTTTTTACTGAAGGCCAAACTCGCTAACTCAAATATTTTACCTCTACGATCATATCGTAGAAACTCTTATTTTCTGTTACGATGATTCTCCACTTCATTATGAAATTCTTTGAACTTTTCAAATGTTTCAGACTTGTGCTTCATTAAGTAGATATACCCATATCTGCTCAAATCATCAGTGAAGGTCAGAAAATAACGATACCCGCCGTGAGCTTCAACACTCATTGGTCCGCATACATCAGTATGTATGATTTCCAACAACTCTGTTGCTCGCTCCACAGTTCCGGAGAACGGAGTTTTAGTCATCTTGCCCATGAGGCATGGTTCGCAAGCACCAAGTGATTCATAATCAAGTGATTCCAAAAATCCATCACTATGGAGTTTCTTCATGCGCTTTACACCAATATGACCTAAACGATAGTGCCACAAATAAGTTGCACTATCATTATTAACCTTGCATCTTTTGGCTTCAATATTATGAATATGTGTATCACACGATCGAGATCCAACAAACCATTTTCATTGGGTGTATGACCATAGAAGGTTTTATTCGTGTAAGCAGAACAACAATTATTCCCTAACTTACATGAATAACCGTATTGCAATAAACATGATCAAATCATATTCATGTTGAACACAAACAACAAATAACACTTATTTGGGTTGAACACTAATCCCGAAAGTATAGGGAGTGCGCGATGATGATCATGTCAATCTTAGAACTACTTCCAATACGCATCGTCACTTCATCCTTTAACTAGTTTCTGTTCATTATGCAACTCCCATTTCGAGTTACTTCTCTTTAGCAACTAAACAAGTATCAAATACCGAGGGGTTGCTATGAACACTAGTAAAATACACATCAATAATCTGTATATCAAATACACCTTTGTTCACTTTGCCATCCTTCTTATCCGCCAAGTATCTAGGGCAGTTCCACTTCCAATGACCATTTCCTTTGCAGTAGAAGCACTTAGTTTCAGGCTTGAGTTTAGCTTTGGGTTTCTTCATGGGAGTGACAACTTGCTTGTCATTCTTCTTGAAGTTCCCCTTCTATCCCTTTGCCCTTTACTTGAAACAAGTGGTCTTGTTAACCATCAACACTTGATGTTCTTTCTTGATTTCTACCTTCGTCGATTTCAGCATCGCGAAGAGCTCGGGAATTACTTTCGTCATCCCTCGCATATTATAGTTCATCACGAAGTTCTACTAACTTGGTGATAGTGACTAGAGAACTTTGTCAATTACTATCTTATCTCGAAGATTAACTCCCACTTGATTCAAGCAATTGCAGTACCCAGACAATCTGAGCACATGCTCACTGGTTGAGCTATTCTCCTCCATCTTGTAGGCAAAGTATTGTCAGAGGTATCATACCTCTCGACGCGGGCATGAGTATGAAATACTTATTTCAACTCTTGGAACATCTTATATGCTCCATGGCGTTCAAAACGTTTCTGAAGTCCCGATTCTAAGCCGTAAAGTATGGTGAACTAAACCATTAAGTAGTCATCATATCGAGCTTTTGTCAAAACATTCATAACGTCTGTATCTGCTCCTGCAATAGGTCTGTCACCTAGCGGTGCATCAAGGACATAATACTTCTATGCAGCAATGAGGATAATCCTCAAATCACAGACCTCGTCCGCATCATTGCTACTAACATCTTTCAACTTAGTTTTTCTCTAGGAACATATAAACAATAAACGGGGAGCAACATCGCGAGCTATTGATCTACAACATAGATATGCTAATACTACCAGGACTAAGTTCATGATAAATTAAAGTTCAATTTAATCATATTACTTAAGAACTCCCACTTAGATATACATCCCTCTAGTCATCTAAATGATCACGTGATCCAAATCAACTAAACCATGTCCAATCATCACGTGAGATGGAGTAGCTTCAATGGTGAACATCTTATGTTGATCATATCTACTATATGATTCAAGCTCGACCTTTCGGTCTCCAGCGTTCCGAGGCCATGTCTGCATATGCTAGGCTCGTCAAGTTTAACCCGAGTATTCTGTGTGTGCAAAACTGTCTTACACCCGTTGTATTTGAACGTAGAGCCTATCACACCCGATCATCACGTGGTGTCTCAGCACGAAGAACTTTCGCAACGGTGCATACTCAGGGAGAACACTTGTACCTTGAAATTTTGTAAGGGATCATCTTATAATGCTACCGTCGTTCTAAGCAAAATAAGAAGCATAATAAGATAAACATCACATGCAAATCAAAATATGTGACATGATATGGCCATCATCATCTTGTGCTTTTGATCTCCATCTCCAAAGCACCGTCATGATCACCTTCGTCACCGGCGCGACACCTTGATCTCCATCGTAGCATCGTTGTCGTCTCGCCCACTATTGCTTCTACGACTATTGCTACCGCTTAGTGATTAAGTAAAGCAATTACATGGCGATTGCATTTCATACAATAAAGCAACAACCATATGGCTCCTGCTAGTTGCCGATAACTTTACAAAACATGATCATCTCATACAAAACCGTATATCTCATCATGTCTTGACCATATCACATCACAACATGTCCTGCAAAAACAAGTTAGACGTCCTCTACTTTGTTGTTGCAAGTTTTACGTGGCTGCTACGGGCTTAGCAAGAACCATTCTTACCTACGCATACAAGAACCACAACGATGTTTCGTCAAGTATGTGCTCTTTTAACTTTCACAAGGACCGGGCGTAGCCACACTTGATTCAGCTAAAGTGAGAGAGAAAAACACCCGCCAGTCACCTTTAAGCAACGAGTGCTCATAACGGTGAAACCAGTCTCGCGTAAGCGTACGCGTAATGTCGGTCCGGGCCGCTTCATCTCACAATACCGCCGAAGGAAAGTATGACATGCTGGTAAGCAGTATGACTAGTATCGCCCACAACTCATTGTGTTCTACTCGTGCATATCATCTACACATAGACCTGGCTCATGATGCCATTGTTGGGGAACGTAGTATTTTCAAAAATTTCCTACGATCACGCAAGATCTATCTACTAGATGCATAGCAACGAGAGGGGAGAGTGTCTACATACCCTCGTAGACCCGGAGCGGAAGCATTAAGTGACGCGATTGATGTAGTCGAACTTCTTCGCGATCCAACCGATCAAGCACCGAACGTACGGCACCTCCGTGTTCAGCACACATTTAGCTTGATGACGTCCCACGAGCTCTTGATCCAGTTGAGCTTCACGGGAGAGTTTCGTCAGCACGACGGCGTGGTGACGGATATGATGTATCTACCAGCGCAGGGCTTCGCCTAAGCACGACAACGGTATGACCGAGGTGTGTTTCTGTGGAGGGGGGCACCGCACACGGCTAAAACAATTCAACTTGTGTGTCCTAGGGTGCCCCCTGCCCCCGTATATAAAGGAGCAAGGGGAGGGGCCGGCCAGCCCCTCTATGGCGCGCCAGGGAGGCAATCCTACTAGGAATAGGATTGCAATCCTATTCCTAGTAGGAGTCCACCAAGAAGGAAGAGAGGGAAAGGAAGGAGAGGGAGAGGTGGCGACCCCAATCCTAGTCCAACTAGGATTCCCTGGTGGGGCGCCGGCCAGCCTCTATGGGCTGCCTCTCTTCTTTCCTCAAGGCCCACTATGGACCATCCCCCCTCGTGGGGGGTTCCGGTAACCCCCTCCGGCAATCCGGTTAAATCCGAAACTTTTTCGGAACACTTCCGGTGTCCGAATATAGTTGTCCAATATATCAATATTTATGTCTCGGACATTCCGAGACTCCTCGTCATGTTCGTGATCTCATCTGGAACTCTGAACTACCTTCGGTACATCAAAACTCATAAACTCATAATACCGATCGTCATCAAACGTTAAGCGTGCGGACCCTACGGGTTCGAGAACTATGTAGACATGATCGAGACTCATCTCCGGTCAATAACCAATAGCGGAACCTGGTTGCTCATATTGGTTCCTACATATTCTATGAAGATCTTTATCGGTCAAACCGCATAACAACATACGTCGTTCCTTTTGTCATCGGTATGTTACTTGCCCGAGATTCGATCGTCGGTATCTCTTTACCTAGTTCAATCTCGTTACCGGCTAGTTTCTTTACTCGTTCCGTAATACATCATCTCGTGACTAAATCATTAGTCATTTGCTTGCAAGGCTTATTATGATGTGCATTACCGAGAGGGCCCAGAGATACCTCTCCGACACTCGGAGTGACAAATCCTAGTCTTGATCTATGCCAACACCACGAATACTTTCGGAGACACCTGTAGAGCATCTTTATAATCACACAGTTACGTTGTGACGTTTGATAGCACACAAGGTG
>LR738714.1:567508733-567524329 GCA_902687465.1 Secale cereale | reverse complement strand
CGAAGTTGGGGAGCGCCCACGCCGTCATCATCTCTATCTCCATCTCCTCCGTCGTCTCCTCCTGCCTCCCCACGCGGCCATGTCAGGGACACGATGCTGGAGTTCATCTTGCAACTGCGCGAGCCACCGCGCAGTCGCCTCCGACTTCCCGAAGCATTCGGGAAGGTGTTGGAGGTCGATCAGCCACCAAGGCTGAGGCTTCACATGGAAGGTTGTTTCCATGGCGCCATGTGGGTAGACACCAAGTTCCCCACTCTTCACGCAATGCTCCTCCGCCGGGTGTGGAAGACCTTCGCGCGTGCCCACTGCTTGACGAATGGGCACGTCCTCTGCTTCAGGATAGCTAAGAGTGATCTGCTCTCCGTCAAGGTCTTCGGCACTCGGGACACAGACTAGGGTGTTGTGCGGAGAGCGCGACGAACGACGAAGACTCCTCCCCGAGCGAGAGCGATGGGGAGGACAGTGACAGCGCTGACGAGGGTAGCGGGCGGGAGGATGACAGGTCCGATTAGGCGGCGGATGCGCCGTCCTCGGGCGATGCCGGCAGCACCATCATCTGCACCGCCAGCCCCTCAAACTTCCCGGGGTCACCTCCTTAGGCGGCTGGCGTTGGGAGGCCGGAGAAGGCGAAGAAGGTGGGCGGCAGTCGCCATGTCGGAGTATGCGGTCGTCAACTCACGCATTGCCGGTCCGCTGCCCCATTTTTCGGTTCTTCTCCCGGCGTCATCATCGTCAGCCTCCTCCGGGACGGCTGTCGGGATGTTCTCTTGGTGTTTTCCACTGCTCGCGCTTCACTTGGGCGCTCCTTTTGCCCTTTGCCATCTTGTTCCATTTCCTGAGGAGAGGGACAAGAATGGAATTATTTGCATCTTATCTCTTTTTAGTTTTTAAGCCTTCGGGCCTTTGTAATATTTAAATCTTGCAACCCCCTTGCTCATGTATGCATTCCGTACGAATTGTACTTGTATACAACGTATTAACGAAGAGAAGGGTGTTTGTCGGGTCCGCTCGTGCGCGGGCAAGAGCCACACCAAGGAACGGATCCTTATTATCTTAAGATAAGCAACGTGTCCCGGCAACAAGCCCTGCCGTCCCTTCCCCACTCCATAACTATATTCGTGCCCTTTGGCGGAAATAGTAACAGGGTAGGGTTAGGCCCTTCGCTTGCTCCCTTCCCATCACACTACTACCAAGCCCCGGTCCAAGACAAAGCTTGTCGGACACAGGGAAAAAGGGAGCACGATGGCATGAGAGCGAACGAAGCCTCGTACGTCCTTGTTTCATACGGAAAGGAAGGAGCGGGGGATGAAAGACTTATCTGGTTCCGTAGCTCCCGGCAACCTCGTCTTGTCGTGGCTCGACCCTTGGTCGTGCAGCCCTCGGCAACCTTGGTTTTGCCGGGGTTGGAGTGTCGGCCCGCCCCTTTTCTTCCAAACGGTTCAGCAAGGACATCCATCGATCCTGCGAACAAGAGGACGGAAAGGAAACAAAGAGACGCAAACTCGACCTCTATGCTAGGGGTTAGCCGCCGTTAAGCACTATCAACCCTAACAGAGAAAGAGACTCAACCTAGCATGCATGCTAAAACTTAGGGCACCAGCACTTCATTTATTTATGCTCAGGGTCTGCGACTAGCTTTGTATGAAGGGTTACATGCCTTGCCGGCAAGGCTTGTACAAAAGAGTGGCTTGCTGGGAGGCCCGGCAACCACGCCTTACGGGTACAACTTGCGAAGATGTTCGATGTTCCAGGAATTACTCACTGGAATACCATGTTCGGTTTCCAGGCGGACTGCGCCGGGCCTGGTGACTCGTATTACCCGATAAGGGCCTTCCCACTTCGGCGTGAACTTGTTGGAATTCTTGGCCGACTGAACATGCCAAAGAACAAGGTCGCCTTCCTCAAAGCTTCGGGCATGAACCTTGCTGCTATGATAGAGGCTAAAGGCTTGCTGGTAGCGCGCTGCTGGCACAGCCGCCCGAAGATGATCTTCCTCGAGGAGCGTTGCGTCATCTTACCGCAGTCGCTCTTGCTCAAGCTCATCATAAGCGAGCACTCAGGGTGACCTGTATGTGAGTTCTGTGGGGATAACTGCTTCCGCCCTGTAAACGAGGGAGAAGGGTGTCCGGCCGGTGGCTCGATTTGGTGTCGTCCTGATTGACCAAAGAACCGCCGGCAATTCATCGACCCAGCGCCTTCTGCACTTGTGTAGCCTGTCAAAAGTCCTTGTCCGGAGACCCCGCAGTACTTCAGCATTTTCCCTTTCTGCCTGGCCGTTGCTTCGAGGATGCGCAACAGAAGCAAAACAAACCTTACCGTCGAGGTCTTGAATATATTGCATGAAGGTGTTGCTTGTGAACTGCGTACCATTGTCGATGATGATTCTGTTTGTTACACCAAAACGGCAGACCAGGCCCTTGAAGAATTTGACGGCCGATTGTGCTGTCACCTTTCTCAATGCTTCCACCTCCGGCCACTTTTTGAACTTGTCGATTGCTACGTACAAGTACTCAAAGCCCCCGACAGCACGGGGAAAAGGGCCCAATATGTCGAGCCCCCAGACCGAGAATGGCCAGGAGAGAGGGATTGTTTGGAGAGCTTGAGCTGGTTGATGAAGTTTCTTTGAATGGAACTGACACGCTTCACACTTGGTTACTAGTGTCGTTGCATCCTGGAGGGCAGTGGGCCAGAAGAAACCTTGCCGGAATGCCTTGCCGGCAAGGGCCCTTGACCCTATGTGGGAGCCACATATGCCTCCATGTATCTCTGCCAACAGCTCTAGTCCTTCTTCCCGGGGGATGCACTTCAATTTCACGCCATCTGATCTTTTCCGGTATAGGAAATCGTTGATGAACTGGTACATGGCGGACCGACGGGCTACTTTCTCTGCTTCTTCCTGTTCCTCAGGAAGTTCCTTGGTCTGGAGGAATTGGACAGTATGTTTTGCCCATGACGGAGCCTGGGGTCAACGACAAGGACCAAAGGCCTTTCCTCTGCCATGTGAGTGATTGCCCCTACGGCCAGGGCTTGATGCCATGCCGGAGTCTGTCGCTCTACGGCAGGCTCAGTGTCCTCGGCAACACCTTTGCCGGCCACCCCTGCGGGTTCGGCAGGAAAGTACTTGCCAGGGCCTGATTTTCTTCGCTTGTTATGCTCAGTTGATGGTTCAACAGATGGCTGAAGTAATCGAAGTAGTCGGCGATGTCGTTCAAAGGTACCTGGTTCCACAGGTAGCTTGAGGGCAGCGCGTTTCGACAAGTAGTCCGCGATGTCGTTCTCCGCTCGGGGGACATGTTCTGCTTGTATACCATCGAAACGCTCCTCCAGTTTCCTCACTTCATCCACATAGGCTTCCATCAACGAGCTCTGGTAATCTTTGTTCACTTGCCTGACAACAAGCTGCGAATCACCTCTGATGATGAGCTTCTTGATCCCGAGGTCCACCATGATCCTGAGTCCAGTAAGCAGTCTCTCGTATTCGGCAGTGTTGTTTGTTGACACCTCCCTGGGGAAGTGCATCTGGATCACATACTTGAGGTGCTCTCCGGTGGGTGCAACGAGCAGCACACCAGCACCGGCGCCTTGCAGCGATAAAGCCCCATGAAAGTACATAATCCAGTCGCGACTCGTACCCTTGCTGGGGAGAGTACTCTCCTGGATCTCTTCGTCGGGCGTTGAGGTCCATTCTGCAACGAACTCTGCCAATACTCTACTCTAAATCGTCGATGTGCTTTCAAATCTCAAACCGAAGCTTGACAGCTCTAGGGCCCACTCCACAATCCTCCCAGTCGCATCTGGGTTATGCAATATCCGCTGCAATGGGAGGCAGGTGACGACAGTAATTTCATGTGCTTGAAATTAATGACGCTGCTTCCTCGAGGCCATAGGGAGGCCGAAGAGCAATTTCTGCATGCCGGAGTACCTTGACCTAGCCCCCTATAGTAGGGAGCTGACAAAGTAAACCGGGTGCTGCATCATCTTCTTCTTCTACATTACTCCATCTGGTTGCGTTGCCTCGGCAGTGGCATCAGGTTCTATCATTGCGATTGCTTCCGTATTGACCTCCCTCTGGGCCACTAGCGCAACGTTGACCACTTGATTCGTTGCCGCTAAATACAGCAGCAACGACTCTTGTGTTTAGGCAGGACCAGTATCGGTGTAGAGGAGAGGTACTTCTTCAAATCTTGCAGTGCTACTTCGGCTTCTGGGGTCCACTCCATTGGGCCCGCCTTTTTCAAAATCTTGAAAAAAGGGACAGTGCACTCAGTAGATTTGGAGATGAATCTGCCCATGGCGGCAACGCAGCCAGCCAGTCGACGCACATCTTTGATCCGCCTAGGTGCTTCAATTTGCTCGATGGCCTTGATCTTGTCCTGATTCGCCTCAATTCCACACCGTGACATGAATAAACCGGGAAGTCTGCCAGACGGGACGCCGAAGACACACTTCTCAGGGTTCAACTTAAGGTTGGTGTTGCGCAGATTCATGAACGTCTCTTCTAAATCTTGTATGAGCTTTGCTTTGTCCTTGGTTTTGACCACTATATCATCAATATAAGCTTCCATATTTCTATGTAGCTGAGGTTCGAAACCAATCTGGACTACTCTTGCAAATGTTGAGCCGGCACTCTTCAACCCAAAAGGCATCCGTATGAAACAATACATACCAAATGGGGTGATGAATGTTGTCTTCTCTTCATCTTCTCTCGTCATGAAGATCTGATGGTAGCCTGAGTAAGCGTCGATGAATGATAACAAGTCACATCCGGCCGTGGAGTCCACAGTCTGGTCGATGCGCGGCAATGGGAAAGGGTCTTTTGGACAAGCCTTATTGATGTATGTGTAATCAATACACAGTCTCCACTTTCCATTTGCCTTGCGCACCACCACTGGATTGGCCAGCCATGTTGGATGGAGCACTCCTCTTACTAAGCCTGCCGCCTCTAACTTCATGGTTTCCTCTCTGATGAACTCTTGCCGCTCTAGAGCTTAATTCTTGACCTTCTGCTTGACGGGTCATGCATGAGGGCAGACAACAAGATGGTGCTCAATGACTTCCCTGGGAACGCCGTGGATGTCAGACGCTTGCCATGCAAACACGTCGACATTCGTCCACGGGAAGGTGATGAGCGCGTCTTCCTATGTACTGTCGAGGGCGGAGCTTATGGTGAAAGCCCCTCCCGTGCCATCCTCCTTGACGGACACCCGCTTGGTTTCTGGTGGAGCAGCTCTGGACTTCTTGCTCTTGTCGGTGGAGCTCTCTGGCGTGTTCTCGATGGGAGCACTGCACTCCGAAGAGGAGCGCTTGCCGGAGTAGGCGTGCCAGAGATGTCGATACGAGCTGCTCCACCGGATAGTGCTTAACGGCGGCTAACCCCTAGCAGAGAGGTTGAGTTTGCGTCTCTCTATTTCCTTTCCGTCCTCTTATTCTCATGATCCATGGACGTCCTTGCTGAACCGTTTGGAAGAAAGGGGGCGGGCCGACGCTCCAACCCTGGCAAAACCAAGGTTGCCAAGGGTTGCACGACCAAGGGTCGAGCCACGACAAGACGAGGTTGCCGGGAGCTACGGAACCAGATAAGTCTTTCATCCCCCGCTCCTTCCTTTCCGTATGGAACTTGGACGTACGAGGCTTCGTTCGCACTCATGCGATCGTGCTCCCTTTTTCCCTGTGTCCGACAAGCTTTGTCTTTTACCGGGGCTTGGTAGTAGTGTGATGGGAAGGAAGCGAGCGAAGGACCTAACCCTACCCTATTACTATTTCCGCCAAAGGGCGCAAATACAATTATGGGGCGGGGAAGGGACGGCAGGGCTTGTTGCCGAGACAAGTTGCTTATCTTAAGATAACAAGGATCCATTCCTTGGTGTAGCTCTTGCCCGCGCACAAACAAACCCGGCAAACACCCATCTCTTCATTAATACGCTGTAAACAAGTACAGTTCGTACGGAATGCATACATGAGCAAGGGTGTTGCAAGATTTTAACCCTACAAAGGCCCGAAGGCTTAAAAACTAAAAAGAGATAAGATGCCCATAATCCCATTCATGTACCTCTCCTCAGGAAATGGAACAAGATGGCGAAGGGCAAAAGGAGCGCCCAGGCAAAGCGCGAGCAGCGGAAAACACCAAGAGAACATTCCGGCAACCATCCAAGAGGAGGCTGACGATGATGACGCCGGGAGAAGAGCCGAAAGATGGGGCAGCGGACCGGCAATGCGTGAGTTGACGCCCGTGTACTCCGACATGACAATTGCCGCCCACCTTCTTTGCCTTCTCCGACCTCCCAACGCCAGCCGCCTAAGGAGGCGACCCCGAGAAGTTCGAGGGGCTCGCGGTGCTAATGATGGTGCTGCCGGCATCGCCCGTGGACGGCGTATCCGCCGCCTAGTGGGACCCGTCATCCTCCCGCCCGCTGCCCTCGTCGGTGCTGTCACTGTCCTCCCCATCACTCTCGCTCGGGGAGGAGTCTTCGTTGTCAGTCGAGCTCTCCGCACAGCACCCTAGTCTGTGTCTCGAGCGCCCGAAGACCTTGACGAAGAGCAGATCACTCTCAGCCAACCTGAAGCAGAGGACGTGCCCCTTCATCAAGCAGTGGACGCGCGTGAAGGTCTTCCACCCCTGGCGGAGGAGCATTACGTGAAGAGTGGGGAACTTGGTGTCCACCCACATGGTGCCATGGCAACACCCTTCCATGTGAAGTCTCAGCCTCGGTGGCTGATCAACCTCCAACACCTTCGCGAATGCTTCGGGAAGACGGAGGCGACTGCGTGGCGGCTCGCACAGTTGCAAGATGAACTCCAGTGTCGTGTCCCTTTCATGGCCACATGGGGAGGCAGGAGGAGACGATGGAGGAGATGGAGATAGAGATGATGATGGTGCGGGCGCTCCCAGACCTCGTCCACCCCTGCCTCGACAGCTTCGCCTATCGTGACCCCGGCCGGCGCCTCTGACTCCCATGTGGTCCTCGTCCTGGGCATATGGCTCTTCTTTGAGCGCCGCCTCCCTCTGACGAGAGGACGACCTAGTCACCTCCGCGGAGGCACGGCCACGGCCACGCCCTCTCAGCATATATTGAGGAGAAAAGGGATCGAACTAGAAGAGGATAAGTGGGGGGAGTGAGAAGCACCGTCCCTCTCCTCCTTCCTCTTTATAGAAGGGCAACCACCCGAATCAACCAGTCCAAACGCCGGAAGCACAAGAGAACAGGACCGACCAGCTGCTAGAATCAACTGCGCCCAGCCCCCGCTCCAGCGTCAAAGCCCGCGCCCTCTGCATCCGCCACTTGCCCTCCCCAATGCAAAAGGGGCATGTGGCAAACAGATCGAGGTTTCGGGTGGCGCCTGGCACGACCATTTTTTCACACCCCGTGATCGTGGGGCGACCCAAGTCCGCCTAGCAAATGAGCCGCGCCCCCGCGACTTTCTCTATTTTTTTATGAGGAGAGCGCGAACCGTCTCTTTACTATTGGAACCGCAAGGTGATGCAAGCATGTTACGGTCAACGCACGCACGACCCCCACTCCAGTGCAGATCATGGGGAAGCGCACCCACCGGAGGAGTTACTGCGATAAAAAAGAATCCAACCCTACTGCCCGTGCACCGTTCTGGGCCTAGCCCAACAACGCATTGCGCTTATGAATGGCCCTGGCCCGGGGGCTCGTGTCAGTGTACAAAAGTAGGGGCGCTCTTTTTACCCCTTACTTGTGCACGGGCAGTCAGAGCCACGCCTGTGACCAAACATAACATAGCAGAGGAGGGAAGCCAGAGACGCGGAGTTGCCAGAACAATGCCAAGACGGTGGCTCGAGAAGACAAAGCAAGAAGGCAGGCTCTCTCCCGACAAGGACTCTTGCCGGGGCGTCATGCGTGCCCCCGGCAAGAGCTCTTACCGGGGCAATTCACCCAAACGCCTTCGTCGCGGCCGCCCTTGAGCCTAAGGACTCCAACGTCATCAACAGCATTGGAACCAAGGCTCGAGGAGTGCCCACGTGATGGCATGCAGATCTTTGTAAAGACAAAGGTCTATGACTCCCAAGACAAGAACCAGAAGACACGGCGATCGCAAGGCTCCTTGCCGAGGATGCCCACGAGGCCTCGGCAAGGCTCCTTGCCGAAGACACCTCGAAGCCCCGGCAAGCCTCTTGTCGTGGGACGCTCATGGAGGCCCCGGCAAGACCCTTGCCGGGAACGGATGCAAGACTGCGGCAAGACCTTGCCGCCCCATCGTCGCCCCAGCTCGGCGGCCGACCCACTAGCCCAGGCAGGCTCCCACGTGGCGATACGTGGTCCCTGGTCCAGCTAATCAAGCACCTGCGTGGTGGCATGCAGATCTTCGCGAAGACCCTACCACCACGCCACCTCAACTGCCTGCCCCGCTGGCCTGGACGCGCGTCACGACCAGACGGAGCGGCCATGGATGGGACGGGCTTGTTTTCCATCCCCGATAAAGCAAATAGACACCTAAGCAGCGCATTTAATGCGTCTTGTCCCGTAATGGCATGGGATAAGCCTATGCATTGTACACCTTTCTACCTCATGTGTGCCACTGTGGCAGCCCCTTTTAACTATAAAAGGAGGCCCACGGCATACTGGAGGAGGATTCGGATCCTGGAAAACTGGACAGGCACCATAGCTAGCTCAAGAACTCAAGAACACTCGAATATACACCAAAGCAGGACTTGGGTATTACGCATCCTAGTGGCCCGAACCTGGGTAAACAATCGTTGTGCTGACTCTTAGACCCGCTCTTTGCACAACCTCACGCCCGCCAACCGTAGCAGGGATTCCGGTGATCCCATAGGTGTCGTTCCGTACCGACATCTCTAGCGCGCCAGGTAGGGGCGACGTTGTGAAAATCTGGTCTAGCAGTTAGTGTAGCGGTTCTTCATCGCCATGGCTCCTAAGAAGAAGAAGACGATCGCGGTGGTCAGTTCGTTTGGAGCCGAACGGCTTGTGCCAGCACGGGATGGCGACGGGGTGGTCGCGATGGAAGCTGAGGCGCGACCCGCGAACACCCGCGTCGTTCCAGCAGCCGAAGCCTGGCAAGCGGCATCGTTCGTGCGCGAGACGACGAGCCGCACACCACCAAGTCCAAGGGTGGAGCCGGGCCCCCCGCAGGCGGCTCGGGGCCATCCTAGAGTGGCGTCGTACCACGCACGGGCGACGCGGTGGCTTCCAGGATGCCCACGGCGGCGCCCACGGCATCATTCCTCCTAGGTCATGCACGATGAGCAGCGTCGCCACGCGGAGGACCCCGGGCGCCGCCGCGGAAAGAGCCCTGCACATCAGTCGCGAGATGCGCAGGATCAGCAAGCTCGCCAAGGCGCTGGCGAGGATGGCGTGTAGCTGCGGGATCGTGATAGAGCTCCTTCTAACATGGTTAGAAGTCGCTGCACGTCACGATCCACGCAGCTCTCCCCGCCGCCCACGCCGGCGGAGGCCTTAGCACGCGCGCAGTTGCTCCTCGACTTCCCTCCTGCTGCGGAGAAGCTCGATGAGTGGAGAGCTACCGTTCGTAGCCTCGTTGCCATCGCCAACAGAGAAGAACCTCGGCTGATGGGGCCTTTGGGCCGAAGCTCTGTCGAGCCGCCGCACGCCGGCGGTGGAAGCACTGGAGGCGCCGCAGCCACGATGCATTCTCCTCCTCCTCGCCAACTACCACGTGTGCCGGCCCGTTGGGATGACGCTTGCGATGACATATCCATAGCGTCGTCCGACCCATGGACCCACCGTGATCAGCGCCAAGTTCTTTGGGAGCGTGCCCATGAGGACGCTTGGACCACCATCGAGCGCCGGCGCGAGGCACGCCACCAGTCGGATAGGCGGGCAGGGCCCACTACGGACCACCCAGCATCGGGAGGCTCTGGAGGCTTACCTTGCGAGGTAGGTTGTCCAGCCTTTACCCGTGAGTTGCGGCTTTTCTAGTGACCCACCAACCGCACCTTCAAGCCCGACGTCGGCGAGAAGTACAATGGAAAGACTCACCCGTCAGAGTTCCTCAGCATCTACATCATCGCGATGCAGGCTGCTGGGGCGCGCGACGACAAGGTGTTTGCCAATTATTTCCCGTTGGCACTTAAACACAACGTCATGTCATGGTTGATGCACTTGCTGGCGGATTCCATTTCTTCCTGGTCGGATTTGTGCCATGAGTTTGTTGGAACCTTTACGGGAGGCCACCAGGCTCATGGCCAAGCAAGCGATTTGCATGTCATCCCCCAGAAGGAAAGTGAAAGCCTACGCAAGTACATGCAGAGGTTCAGCCGAGTGCAGTACAACATTCCAGACGTTCATCCCGCCTCCATCATCAGCGCATTCCACCAGAATGTGCGCAACCGCAAGATCCGTGAGGAGCTGGCGATGAATAAAGTCAAGGATATGGCCGAACTCTACGTTCTAGCCATCAGATGCACTCGGGCTAAAGTGGGAAGGAAGTACCCCGGCAAAGACACCGGTGTGGAAATCGGTTCCTCGGATGAAGACGCCGTCGCCCCGACGAAAAAGGGTCGATGCCGCAATAGGAAACGCAAGGGCAAGGCTGTGCTTGTCGTCGAGGGATCCGACGATGCCAGCGCCGCCAAGAAAACCAAGGCAGACGACCCCGGCAAAGAAATCGCCGGGTGTGTCGCCTGCCAAGCCTTGGCGGCCGCCGATAAGCCAGGAAGCTCCGACAAGCAGTACTGCAAGATCCACCGCACCAAAGGCCATGACCTCCAGAACTGCCGACAAGTCGAGCATCTCGTAGAGAAGCAAAAAGCCGAGTATGAAAGGCAAGACAAGGAGAAAGGCCAATATGGTCCTAAGGGATCCGACAAGAAACGTGGCGGCCAGCCTGGTCGCCGCGGCAAAGACAACCAACAAGAGCAGCCTGCCTGTGGCCGTGACAAGAAGCAAGAAGATGATGATCATGATGAGGATGACGAGTCCGGCGAGCAAGAGTTCCAGAAGGCCACGGAGGCCATGTGTGTGGACGGCGGTGCCTCCCAGCACACCTCTCACCGCCAACTTAAACAGTGGGCGCATGAGATCACAGTAGCGGAGCCATCGTTCGATGCCTAGAAGCCGCTGAGGTGGTCCAGCACTCCTATCATCTTTGACACCAAGGATCACCCTGATCGCACGACTGCGGTCGGGTGTTTGCCATTGTTGGTCTCACCAACAATACGCAACCTCAAGGTGACGAAGATGCTGGTTGATGGTGGGGCTGGCCTGAACTTGATCTCGCCCATCGTGGTCAAAAGGCTGCAAATCCCTGATGGGGACCTCGAGGAGATGGGCACGTTTCAAGGGGTCAACCCAGGAAGAAGTCAGCCCAAGGGGAAAATCACGCTGCCCGTGAAATTCGGAGTCGAGCTAAACTACAGGACGGAGAGGATTGTTTTCGATGTTGTCGCCCTTGCCTTACAACGGGATCCTCGGACGCCAGGCATTGGCCAAATTTATGGCGGCGTCACATTACGCCTACAACACGCTGAAGATGCCTGGGCCGATGGTCCATCATCAACGTCCCCTCCGACAAGAAGGATGCGCTAGTTAGCTTTACCAGGAGGCAGTTGCAGCAATTGTCGCCAAGCCACTTGCTCCTGCCACTGAAGCACCAGGAGGAAAGAAGACCGGTAAGGCCTCCCGTGCCTACTCCGGCAAGCGCTCCTCTTATGAGTGCAGTGCTCCCGTCGAGAACACACCAGAGAGATCTATCGGCAAGAGCAAGAAGTCCAGAGCTGCTCCACCAGAAACCAAGCAGGTGTCCGTCAAGGAGGATGTCACGGGAGGGGCTTTCACCATAAGCTCCACCCTCGACAGCAAATAGGAAGATGCGTTCGTCACCTTCCTGCGGGCAAATCTCGACGTGTTTGCATGGCAAGCGTCTGACATACTCGTCGTTCCCAGGGAAGTGATTGAGCACCATCTTGTTGTTTGCGCTCATGCGTGACCCGTCAAGCAGAAGGTCGGGAAGCAAGCTCTGGAGCGGCAAGATTTCATCAGAGAGGAAACCATGAAGTTAGAGGTGGCGGGCTTAGTAAGAGGAGTGCTCCATCCAACGTGGCTGGCCAATCCAGTGGTGGTGCGCAAGGAAAATGGGAAGTGGAGACTGTGTATTGATTACACAGACATCAATAAGTCTTGTCCAAAAGACTCTTTCCCATTGTCGCGCATCGACCAGATTGTGGACTCTACGGCCAGATGTGACTTTTTATCATTCCTTGACACTTACTCAGGCTACCATCAGATCTTCATGACGAGAGAAGATGAAGAGAAGACATCATTCATCACCCCATGTGGTATGTATTGTTTCATACGCATGCCTTTTGGGTTGAAGAGTGCCAGCTCAACATTTGCAAGAGCTGTCCAGATTGGTTTTGAACCTCAGCTACATAGAAATATGGAAGCTTATATGGATGATATAGTGGTCAAATCCAAGGACAAAGCAACACTCGTACAAGATTTAGAAGAGACGTTCGTGAATCTGCGCAAGATCAACCTTAAGCTGAACCGTGAGAAGTGTGTCTTCGGCGTCCCGTCTGGCAAGCTTCTCGGTTTCTTCGTCTCACAGCGTGGAATTGAGGCGAATCCAAACAAGATCAAGGCCATCGAGCAGATTGAAGCACCCAGGCGGATCAAATATGTGCGTCGGCGGGCTGGCTGCGTTGCCGCCATGGGCAGATTCATCTCCAAATCTGCTGAGCGTGCCCTCCCCTTTTTCAAGATTTTGAAAAAGGCGGGCCCAATGGAGTGGACCCCAGACGCTGAAGCGGCACTGCAAGATTTGAAGAAGTACCTCTCCTCTACACCGATACTGGTCACGCATAAACCACAAGAGCCGTTGCTACTGTATGTAGCAGCAACGAATCAAGTGGTCAGCGTTGCGCTAGTGGCTCGAAGGGAGGTTAATACGAAAGCAATCTCAATGACAGAACCTGATGCCACTCGGGCTGAGGCAACACAACTAGATGGAGTAATGCAGAAAAAGAAGATGATGCAGTGCCCGGTTTACTTTGTCAGCTCCCTACTACATGGGGCTAGGTCAAGGTACTCCGGCGTGCAGAAATTGCTCTTCGGCCTCCTTATGGCCTCGAGGAAGCTGCATCATTACTTCCAAGCACATGGAATTACCATCGTCACCCGCGTCCCATTGCAGCGTATATTGCATAACCCAGATGCGAATGGGAGGATCGTGGAGTGGGCCCTAGAGCTATCAAGGTTCGGTTTGAGATTTGAAATCACTTCTACGATTCAGAGTAGAGTCTTGGCCGAGTTCATTGCAGAATGGACCTCAACGCCCGACGAAGAGATCCAGGAGACTACTATCCCCGGCAAGGGTATGAGTCATGACTGGATTATGTACTTTGACGGGGCTTTCTCGCTGCAAGGCACCGGTGCTGGTGTGCTGCTCGTTGCACCCACTGGAGAGCACCTTAAGTATGTGATCTAGATGCACTTACCCAGGGAGGTGTCAACGAACAACACTGCCGAATACGAGGGACTGCTTGCTGGACTCAGGATCGCGGCGGACCTCGGGATCAAGAAGCTCACCGTGAGAGGCAATTCGCAGCTTGTCGTCAGGCAAGTGAACAAGGATTACCAGAGCCCGTTGATGGAAGCCTACATGGATGAAGTGAGGAAAGTGGAGGAGCGTTTTGACGGTATACAAGCAGAACATGTCCCCCCGAGCGGAGAACGACATCGCCGACAACTTGTCGAAACACGCCGCCCTCAAGCTACCTGTGGAACCAGGTACTTTTGTGCTTCAATTAATTCAGCCATCTGTTGAACCATCAACTGAGCAGAACAAGCGAAGGAAATCCGGCCCCGGCAAGTACTTTCCTGCCGAACCCGCAGGGATGGCCGGCAAAGGTGTTGCCAGGGATGCTGAGCCTACCATAGAGTGACAGACTCCGGCAGGGCATCAAGCCCTGGCCATAGAGGCAATCGCTCCCATGGCAGAGGAAATGCCTTTGGTCCTTCCCGTCGAACACTAGGCTCCGGCATGGGCACATCATACCGTCCAACTCCTCCAGATCGGCGAACTTCCTAAGGAGCAGGAAGAAGAGGAGAAAGTAGCCGGTCGGTCTGCCATGTACCAGTTTGTTGACGATGTGCTGTACTGGAAAAGTTCGAACGACGTGAAATTAAAGTGCATCCCCCGGGAGGAAGGACTAGAGCTGTTGGCAGAGATACATGGAGGTATATGTGGCTCCCACATAGGGTCAAGGGCCCTTGCTGGCAAGGCATTCTGGCAAGGTTTCTTCTGGCCCACTGCCCACCAGGATGCAACGGCACTAGTAACCAAGTGTGAAGCGTGTCAGTTCCATTCAAAGAAACTTCATCAACCAGCTCAAGCTCTCCAAACAATCCCTCTCTCCTGGCCATTCTCGGTCTGGTGGCTCGACATATTGGGCCCTTTTCCCCGTGCTGTCGGGGGCTTTGAGTACTTGTACGTAGCAATCGACAAGTTCACAAAGCGGTCGGAGGTGGAAGCAGTGAGAAAGATGACAACACAATCGGCTGTCAAATTCTTCAAGGGCCTGGTCTGCCTTTTGGTGTACCAAACAGAATCATCACCGACAATGGTACGCAGTTCACAAGCAACACCTTCATTCAATATATTCAAGACCTCGACGGCAAGGTCTGTTTTTCTTTTGTTGCGCATCCTCGAAGCAACAGCCAGGCAAAAAGGGAAAATGCTGAAGTACTCCGGGGCCTCCAGACAAGGACTTTTGACAGGCTACACAAGTGCGGAAGGCGCTAGATTGATGAATTGTCGGCGGTTCTTTGGTCAATCAGGACGACACCAAATCGAGCCACCGGCCAGACACCCTTCTCCCTCGTTTACGGGGCGAAAGCAGTTCTCCCCACAAAACTCACATACGGGTCACCCCGAGTGCTTGCTTATGATGAGCTTGAGCAAGAGCGACTGCGGCAAGATGACGCAATGCTCCTCGAGGAAGATCATCTTCGGGCTGCTGTGCGAGTAGCGCGCTACCACCAAGCCTTGCGCCGCTATCATAGTCGCAAGGTTCATGCCCGAAGCTTTGAGGAAGGCGACCTTGTTCTTCGGCACGTTTAGTCGGCGATGAATTCCAACAAGTTGATGCCGAAGTGGGAAGGCCCTTATAGGGTAATACGAGTCACCAGGCCCAGCGTAGTCCGCCCGGAGATCGAAGATGGTATTCCAGTGAGTAACTCCTGGAACATCGAACATCTTCGCAAGTTTTACCCATAAGGCGCGGTTGCCGGGCGTCCCGGTAAGCCACTCTTTTGTACAAGCCTTGCCGGCAAGGCATGTAACCCTTCGTACAAAGCAAGGCGCAGACCCTGAGCATAAATAAATGAAGCGCTGGCGCCCTATGTTTTAGCATGCATGCTAGGTTGAGTCTCTTTCTCTGCTTGGGTTGATAGTGCTTAACGTTGGCTAACCCCTAGCATAGAGGTTGAGTTTGCATCTCTTTGTTTCCTTTCCGTCCTGTTGTTCGCAGGATCCATGGACGTCCTTGCTGAACCGTTTGGAAGAAAGGGGGCGGGCCGACCCTCCAACCCTGGCAAAACTAAGGTTGCCGAGGGCTGCACGACCAAGGGTCGAGCCACGACAAGACAAGGTTG
>LR738714.1:567487877-567501633 GCA_902687465.1 Secale cereale | reverse complement strand
CCTAGCTGTTTGGAGGAACAAACATACTTACGAGCTCACCTCCAAGGTCATTGATAAGCTCATTCATGGACTCGCTGTTCCAAGCACGTCGAGGCATGCCGTGGAAGGTAAGCTTTGTTAAAAACTCAAGTTCAGAGGGCACCGAGCCGCATCCTGGGTGCCACCGATCAAAGCTCACTAGCGCACCATCGTAGAACAAACGACGGGAAGATTCGAACACACGACTGCAGTCAAAAGTTGTCCGGAACCTGACAAAGAAATCAGCTGGTGGCGGACAGACTTCGACGAGCAAGTCACTTATTTGGATGCCGTGCGCAATGCCAAGAGCTTTGACAAGGTCGTTCGGCGAGATGGGAGGCCGGTCGCCGTTGATAGTTACCATCAGCACTTTGCCGCCAAACTGGTCGTCAAGCGCCACCATGCCACTGTTAAGCGACATCATGCAGCGACCAAAGGTAGGACGGACCTCAGGATCTCTAGCTCGGAGATCCGCGTTTACCGGCGACATGATAGTGAGCTTGAGTACAGGAGGGGGATTTGGGGGAACTGGGGTAGGAATCGAGATTCCAGAGGTGGGGGAGGGGCGGGACGTTGGGGATGAAAAGGTAGCTTGAATTTCGAACACGCGCCAATATGCTCTCGGTGCGCAAGCGCACAGAAACACCGGTGGCGCCCACATGTCAGCCTAAGAGTCCTTATTCTTTCCTTTTTGGAGAGCCCGACCTTTTTTGAGGATCTTTTGAGAGCCTGACCTGAGAGTCATAATTGACATGTTTGGCATTGTGTTACTATTCGGCCCATATTCAACGACACCTCACTGGCTCAAACAAGTGTACATCATCGAAAAGACACTGAGCTCAAATTATATAACTTGAAAAAAAGGAGATACACTCTGAACACTAGAGAATGGTGATGCCCTCATTTATCCCACCAGTAGTTCGAGGCAATAAACAGTTCGAAACAACGATATATACAACATTCAAACACTGACTGGTGACTACTACTGACATAAACAGCAAGACATGATAGTTCATAAGAGGTCTTGCTACACCACCCAAAACGCACCCATCTGCAGCGCTCAGACTCTCGTGATCCAGACGAGAATGACATTCTAAATAGAGCCAACTATTACATAGTAAGAGTGACATAGACAAGGATGACCAAATGACAAGGAATATGCATAACAAAAGAAAGAACTACCCATCCAGAATTAGCAGCAAAGACAACAAAGTCATTCGAAGAGATGATCCAACACCATCATAATTTGCAGCCCCGCTTCAGCGACCAATGATCCGGAGACACCAGTACTCCACCCTTTCGACGCAACAGCCCAATTACCTATCAACCTGAAGGCTTGAACCACATCACTGCCTGTCGTAATTGAGACATCCAAGGATCAAAGTTAATCCGGATGCCTTTGTCATTCTCATCTTCTTTTGGCTGCAGGCTGTATCATTGACAATCAAGGGAATTTGCTCCCGAACTCCTAGGGCTCGCCGTGTAGACACAGTTTTCCATAGCAAACAGAGCCTCTCTGCCATCAAGGTCCTTGCCAACGGTGATCTCCTGGTTAATCAGATAATTGAGTCCGAGAAACAGAGAGTGTGAACCAAGGCTGTTTATCTGCCTCCAAATAAAAAATCCTAAACGCCCCAACAAGTTGGTATCCTGCTCATAGACGTAACAACCATTGTCCGGATACTCACGTATTTCATGGTGCTTGTATACAGTGGGATTTTTGCAATATAACTTTTCCGGCTCATGTGTCCGAATGATCATCAGTCATTTTCCATCGTCTGATCGAGCGAGGAACCAGTTGTGCTTCCCTGTTTTTGGCAAAGGTGGTGTGATTACAAAGGGCAGTGACTATAGGGACACTGCATCATATCAAAAAGGACGGGCATTATTAATGTAAGATCAACATTGTTTAGAGTATGAGTAGGATAATGCAAGAAACATCATTGATATGTCCCTGTTGGAACTGGGAGGAAAATACAGGGAAATGTATACTGGGTTCAAAAATATAGAAGAGCCATGCATGGTTATACTCATGTTATCTCGCAATCGATTCTTCACAGGAAACCACCATGTCATGCATGTTATGGAATCATGTTCTGTCCTCATAAACAAATTCTTCAAGGTAACTAACAAACCATGCATTGTTATATACTCATGTTCTGTGGGCAAATTTTTTGTGAGGATATTATTCTAGCCATTGATTGTTGAAGGGCGAATATAGGTATGTACACACGGTAAGCATTACACGATTTCACTACTTCCAAATATAGAGTTCTCCATATGCACATTTACTTCCCTAATGTATGGTTAGATGAAACCAACAGTGTGGTGCATGTTTCTACATCTTGAAAATGAGGAAACTAACATGGCCATTGATACACACTCATATTTAGTAGTAGTATATAGATTACTGTAAAGTAAGGAGAATATCCGTATATTCCTAACCGTTTGATTATTCAGGGGTACAAATTGGCTGTAATGACATGATCACAATCGCATGAATAAACTCATTCCAAATATACCTAATTTACGGCGTCTCTAATACATTGCCATAGTTTTACTCAAATTCTGCTCAAATAGGGATATGCCAATCATCACAAAAAGTTCAAACTGTGTCATGGCGTCATCATTAACATGAGACGAAAACAACTTACACGCGCCGTCCCAGCAATACGCTGTGCCATCTGCTTTGTCGATCACGTAGATGATGCTATTGTGTTTAATAGCATCACAGAAGTGTGTATCAGCTTTGAAGATGATCCACAGCGAGCTGAGTTGTCTCCAGCTAAAGAAGGCACCCTCGTAAAGATAGGCGAGTCCGCGGTCGAACAAGGCAATTAGCTTGAAATTTGCGTAATTCGCATGTCGTGTGGGCACTTGGCAGATTACAATCTTCTGCAAAACAAGGTTCGTCCAACTGACATGGTAATCTAGATGACTAGAACCGCGATGGTAAAACTCTAAATAATCTAACGGAGGAAGGATAATCTCATGGGAGGTCTGGAAGTTCACGAGCACCAACTTTTTACCGTCTTCTCTGAAGGCAGCCATCCAGTGGGAGTTCATGCCGACCTAGTACATACCTTCCAAGAAGTTTTGGGCGATGGTGATCGGATCAAAGTCGAGAGAAATGATGTACGGCGACCCACTACATACCTGCAAAGAAGTTTCGGCTAATGGAGATCGAATTGAAGTGGAGGGGCATCATGTACGCCTCCGTATCATGGTGAGCCAATCTCGCAAGACCAGATAGCAGTAAGCACGGTGTCTTGAAAAGCTTTGGCCTCGCTTCGATGATGGCCGATTGCATGCCCCTCGAACATGTAGCCAGCCGTAGGGCTCTCAACATATCCATACACAAACAACAGAGGTTGAGGAAGTCACTGGGGAGATTGCTCCAATCGCAACTCATATGAATCCCGCGCGGTTCGCGTTCGGCCATGGTGGAGTTTGGAAGGTGGGGTTATGGGGGCTTGATTTACAGGGGAGAAGGTTGTCGGTGCTGGAGCGGCTAGCGAGGGAATAGTGGTACTGGGGGAGGCGAGCAAGGTGAGGGTATGCGGGGGCACAGTGAGATAATGAAGAGTGACCTCAGGATCTCCGGCGAGATGGAGATGGAGATGGAGTGGTGCTAGGTGAGAGGGAGACGAGGCGAGGCATGCTATATAGCGGCGGTGACAGTGACTGGACAGTGCACAAGGTGAGGCTGACTTTGGTAACCCGGACACGCCGCCTGGACTGGTGTCACCTCGGGCGCAGGGTCTCGTCACTTCACTGTGAGGACCGGATGAATAATAGTATTTTGACCATCAAATGTACCACAATTGTACTACTACTACTGGTAGGAGTAGTAGGAACATGAGTAGTAATTCCGTGCTAGCATGCCTCTGCGTTCACTTCATCCTCCAGGTATCATCCATATTGCGTGCAGAACCAAATTCTTGTTTGCATAGGTCCCACCTGTCAGGAGGGGTGCAAAAATAAAAAGGAATCATAAAATGTCTCGCCACGGTGATTCGAAAGAGTGACCTCAACTAGCCAGTGGCACATGTAGCGCTGGAAGGATGGGCACGTACAAGGACATGCCCCACTCCTCAGCCTACCCGCGTAGCCTTTTAGTTTAGTCTACCTAGCCATCTAATCAAATGCATGCAGGCCACTTCTACCATTTACTTCTCCACCGAGAACCGATTTTCCTCGGCTTCTTCACTACTCCTTGATCTTCATTTGCATCCAAACCACACTGCATTCACATTGTTTTAACCTCTTCACATCCTCCAGGAGTAATTCTGAAGCCCCTATAAATAATTTTCTTCAGTTAGACTAGCCATCTAATCCTAATTCTCCAAACCATAGCCCTCCGGTCCAGCGGTTCCAAATGGTGAAAGAGATCGAAATGCAGGTTTTTAGCGTCCAACATGTCCTCGTCGAAGGCTCATTGAGCATAGTTGCCATAGTCACCGACCACCCAAGGGTTGTTCGGAAGTGGATCAACAATGTATCCAACTCCCTCCAAAAGGTGGAGATGAATGCCATCGGTCTCGATGCAGAGTACACGGAGCGTGCCACTGGGAAGATCCAATGCGCCGCCGTCCTTCAGATGTGCCTCGAAGATGATGTTTTGGTGTACCACATCATACATGCGCCCTCCATACCAGGTGATCTTCACGATTTCTTGTCTCGGGAGGACATATACTTCTGTGGGGCAGCCATAGCAGGGGACAAACAGAAGTTGGAGCCGTACAACCTTGATTTGAAAAGCATCACTGACCTACAAACCAGAATAAAAATTCCTGTAGAAGATTGTGATAAACTGACACCATCCCTATTCGACGTAGCAAATTTTGTGCGAGGAACAAATCTTCAGAAGGGTGACGAGACGCTGGCATTAAGGTCGTCTAGATGGGAGAATTATTCCTTGACGTATGAGTAGATAAAATATGTTGCCCTCGATGCCCGTGTGAGTTTCGAGATAGTTGTAAGGTCCAGAGAGCTTGTTGCGAAGCCGTCTACCACAGAAAATGAGAACACGAAGAAGAAGACGAAGAAGAAGAAGAAGAAGAAGAAGAAGAAAACGAAGAAGAAGAAGAAGAAGAAGAAGAAGAAGAAGAAGAAGAAGAAGAAGAAGAAGAAGAAGAAGCAGGGCATTATGGATGGATGAACTATTTCCTCTCTTGTAAAAAAATATTCCCTCTCTATGTATATTGATATAGATGGACTATTTAGATGGTGTGCATGTCTTTGGAACAAGTAGTAGCATGGGTCCGCTTGACTATAAGGAACTATTTATCCGCCTAGCTCTCTCTACAACTCCTTCCAGTGATCGGTATGCAATGCATGTGTCCGTAGACATGACAGCTTGTCCATGGAAGTTATACTACGGTGACCATCACGTTTCATCCACTGACACTCGCGATTCCCACGATGCTGCTCCAACCCAGGCACCATGTCCCCCGACGTTCGCCTCAACCATCTCGGCCGCACCGCCCCTCTATCTTTGTGTGCGTGACATGTGGGCCACCTTAAAAGCGGCGAGCATCAAGTTTCTACCACAGCCACATGCAATTCCCACGACGCCGCACGAACCCATGACACCACACGTCCCGCACCATCGAATTTTCATCCAGCGGTTTTGACACATTTCGTACCGGGCATCAATCCTCAGTTGGAGTACTTCTGTACTACAGGTAGCACTCACCAGTGTGGCCATCTACGCCTCATAACGCCCCGACGCCTAGCAGTGGCACGCTCGCCATGGCCACGCCACCACCGGTTGGTTCATCTCGAACGAGTGAGTCGCGAACCACACCACCACCATGAGAATGACATGTGGGCCAGCCGCATTTAAGGTCCGCATGTCATGGACTCATAGGTCGGGCACTAAGCCACTGAAGTTTGGTCCCGTGGGCCCCGAGAGGGAAATGTAACTCCTGTGGCAGGCCTTGTGGTGCTCCCGCAGTACGAGCTCATGCCAAACCCAGAATTTGTTTCTTACTACTACCAACTACTAGTAAGGTACACGTGTGTTCCCTCCAGCCAATGATGATTTTACACGTGGAAAATCCCCATTGGTTGGGGCTGTTAACGGGTTATCGGATCCAAAACCAGACCCGATAGCTTAACGACGTTCCGTTACGATGGATGCCACATGTCGGTCACCCTTGACGAAAGCACTTCTGTGACGCGCGATTCACGTCATGGAAGTGGACACTTCCGTGACGATAATTTTGGTAATGTCATGGAACACTTCTACGACAGCACAGGTATGACTATCTTGATTATGTCATAAATTTGTCATGGATGTACATGCATGACAGAAAACGTGACCTACTGTGACAAATATGTATCATCACGGAAGAGTATTTTTTTGTAGTGTAGTGTGATGGGAAGGGAGCAAGCGAAGGGCCTAACCCTACCATGTTACTATTTCCGCCAAAGGGCGCGAATATAGTTATGGGGCGGGGAAGGGACGGTAGGGCTTGTTGCCGGGACACGTTGCTTATCTTAAGATAGCAAGGATCCGTTCCTTGGTGCGGCTCTTGCCCACGCATGAACGAACCCGACAAACACCTTTCTCTTCATTAATATGTTTTAAACAAGTACAATTCGTACGGAATGCATACATGAGCAAGGGGGTTGCAAGATTTAAATCCTACAAAGGCCCGAAGGCTTAAAAACTAAAAAGAGATAAAATGCTCGTAATCCCTTCTTGTCCCTCTCCTCAGGAAATGGAACAAGATGGCGAAGGGCAAAAGGAGCGCCCACGCGAAGTGTGAGCAGTTGAAAACACCAACAGAACATCCCCGCAGCCGTCCCGGAGGAGGCTGACGATGATGGCGCCGGGAGAAGAGCCGAAAGATGGGGCAGCGGACTCGCAATGCACGAGTTGACGACCGCGTACTTCGACATGACGACCGCCGCCCACCTTCTTCACCTTCTCCGGCCTCCCTACGCCAGCCGCCAAAGGAGGCGACCCCGAGAAGTTCGAGGGGCTGGCGGTGTAGATGATGGTGCTGCAAGCATCGCTCGGGGATGGCGTATCCGCCGCCTAGTGGGACCCGTCATCCTCCCGCTTGCTGCCCTCGTCGGCGATGTCGCTGTCCTCCCCATCGCTCTTGCTCAGGGAGGATTCTTCCTCGTCGGTCGAGCTCTCCGCACAGCACCCTAGTCTGTGTCCCAAGCGCCCGAAGACCTTGACGGAGAGCAGATCACTATCATCCAACCTGAAGCAGAGGACGTGCCCCTTCGTCAAGCAGTGGGCGCGCGCGAAGGTCTTCCACCCCCGGCGGATGAGCATTACGTGAAGAGCGGGGAACTTGGTGTCCACCCACATGGCGCCATGGCAACACCCTTCCATGTGAAGCCTCATCCTCGGTGGCTGATCGACCTCCAACACCTTTGCGAATGCTTCGGGAAGATGGAGGCGACTCCGCGGCGGCTCGCGCAGTTGCGAGATGAACTCCAGCGCCATGTCCCTCACATGGCTGCATGGGGAGGCAGGAGGAGACGACAGAGGAGATGGAGACAGAGATGATGACGGCGCGGGCGCTCCCCAACCTCGTCCACCCCTGCCTCGACAGCCTCGATGACCGCGACCCCGGTCGGCGCCTCTGCCTCTCGCGTGGTCCTCGTCCTAGGCATCCGGATCTTCTTTGACCGCCGCCGCCCTCTGACGGGAGGACGACCTGGTCGCCTTCATGAAGGCACGGCCACGGTAACGCCCTCTCAGCATATCTTGAGGAGAAAAGGGATCGAACTGGAAGAGGATGAGTGGTGGGAGTGAGAAGCACCGTCCCTCTCCTTCCCCCTCTTTATAGAAGGGCAACTGACCGAATCAACCAGTCCAAACACCGGAAGCGCAAGAGAGCAGGACTGACCCGCTGCTCTAATCAACGGAGCCCAGCCCCCACTCCAGCGTTAAAGCCCGCGCCCTCTGCATCTGCCGCTTGCCCTCCCCAATGCATGAGGGGCACGTGGTGAACAGGTCGGGGTTTCGGGTGGCGCGTGGCAAGACCATTTTTTCACACCCCGTGATCGTGGGGCGACCCAAGTCCGCCTAGTAAATGAGTCGCGCCCCTGCGACTTCCTCTATTTTTTACGAGGAGGGCGCGAACCGTATCTTTACTATTGGAACCGCAAGGTGATGCAAGCGTGTTACGGTCATCCCACGCACGACCCCCACGCCAGCGCGGATCATGGGGAAGCGCAACCACCGGAGTAGTTACTGCGATAAAAAAGAATCCAACCCTACTACCCGTGCACCGTTCTGGGCCTAGCCCAACAACGTGTTGCGCTTATGAATAGTCCAGCCCTGGGGCTCTTGTCGGTGTACAAAACTACGGGCGCTCTTTTTTACCCCTTACTTGTGCATGGGCAGTCAGAGCCTCGCCTGTGACCAAACATGACAGAGCAGAGGAGGGAAGCTAGAGACGCGGAGTTGCCAGAACAACGCCAAGATGGTGGCTCGAGAAGACCAAGCAAGAAGACAGGCTCTCCCCCGACAAGGACTCTTGCCGGGGCGGCCTACGTGCCCCCGGCAGGAGCTCTTACTGGGGCAATTCACCCAAACGCCTCCGTCGCGGCCGCCCTTGAGCCTAAGGACTCCAACGTCGTCAACAACATTGGAACCAAGGCTCGAGAAGCGCCCACGTGATGGCATGCCGATCTTTGTAAAGACAAAGGTCGATGACTCCCAAGACAAGAACCATAAGACATGGCGATCGCGAGGCTCCTTGCCGAGGATGCCCACGAGGCCCCGGCAAGGCTCCTTGCCGAAGACACCCCGAAGCCCCGGCAAGCTTCTTGCCACGGGACGCTCACAGAGGCCCCAGCAAGACCCTTGCCAGGAACGGACACAAGACTACGACAAGCCCTTGCCGCCCCATCGTCGCCCCAGCTCGACGGCCGACCCGCTAGCCCAGGCAGGCACCCACGTGGCGATACGTGGTCCCTAGTCCAGCTAATCAAGCACCTGCATGGTGGCATGCAGATCTTCGTGAAGACCCTACCACCACGCCACCTCAGCTGCCTGCCCCGCTGGCCTGGACGCGCGTCGTGACCAGACGGAGCGGCCATGGACAGGACGGGCTTCTTTTCCATCCCCGATGAAGCAAATAGACACCTAAGCAGCGCATTTAATGCGTATTGTCCCGTAATGGCATGGGATAAGCCTATGCACTATACACCTTTCCACCTCCTGTGTGCCACTGTGGCAGCACCTTTTAACTATAAAAGGAGGCCCGCGGCATACCGGAGGAGGATTAGAACCCTGGAAAACTAGGCAGGTACTATAGCTAGCTCAAGAACTCAAGAACACTCGAATATACACCAAAGCAGGACTAGGGTATTACGCATCCTCGCGGCCCGAACCTGGGTAAACGATCGATGTACTGACTCTTAGACCCGCTCTTTGCACAACCTCACGCCCGCCAACCATAGAAGGGATTCCAGTGATCCCATAGGTGTTGTTCCATACTGACAAATGGAGAAACAGTTCTTGGGCCTGGAACTAGAGCATGAGCCTCACGGCAATAACAAGGAAGCCGACGACATCGTCAAAAGAGCGTCCAGGCGCCTGCCTCAAGAGCCGGGCGTCTTCGAGGTGAGGCCCCTTAGGCCTTCGGCGTCGCCCCCGCGAGCAGGGTCGGCGAAGCCTCAGGAAGAACTCCCCCAACCACCGACCTCGAGAGCCCCCACCTGCGGCCCGGCCTCAGGAGCCCGCCTGCTCCTGGCGCTCGAGCCTCGGGAGGGATGCTAGGTCGAAGAACTCAATGCATACCTGGTGCGAGGAGCGCTGCCAGAAAAGGAGGAGGAGGCCGAACGTGTGGCCCGACAGGCTACGGCATACTGCATCCAAGACGGTGAGATTTACAGGAAATGACCGAATGATGTTTCTTTGCGATGCATCTCTAGGAAGTAGGGAGGAGAGCTGCTAGCTAACGTCCATGCCAGGGACTGCAGGCATCACTCATCCTCGCGCACCTTGGTCGGTAAAGCGTTCTGCAACGGTTATTACTGGCCCACGGCGCTGAGCGATGCCACCGAGCTGGTGAAATCTTGCGAGGCTTGCCAGTTCCATGACAAGCAGATCCACCAACCGGCTCAGGGCCTCCAAACCATCCCGCTCTCCTGGTCGTTCGTGGTCTGGGGGTTGGACATCCTGGGCCCTTTTCCCCGAGAGCCCGGGGGCTACCAATACCCCAACGTCGTCGTCGACAAGTTCACCAAATGGGCGGAGGTGGAGGCTGTCCGGACCATTCCAGACGGCTCCGCAGTCAAGTTCATCAAGGGTCTCCTACACCGGTTCGGGGTTCCTAACTGCATCATCACCGACAACGGCTCACAATTCACTAGCAACCTTTTCAAGGCATATTGTGCTAACCTTGGAACGGAAATTTGCTACGCTTTCGTAGCACACTCCAGAAGCAACAGCCAGGCCGAGCGCGCCAACGCGGAGGTCCTGAGAGGCCTCAAGACCAGGACCTTCAAGAAGAAGCTCGAAGCTTGCGGAAGGGGTTGGCACGACGAGCTCCCGTCCGTGCTATGGTCAGTCCGCACCACTGCCACAAAGCCTACAGGCGAGACCTGTAACACCCCAAATTTTTGAGTTTGGTTTTTCTTCCAAACTTTTGGCCTTTTGGAAGGGGGTTGTTTGATCTTTTCTCAAGACCCTTCTAAAATCTCTTCTGGCCAAAGTTTATGTGTTTTCTCAAGCTTGGTTTTTTTATCTTGAAGATTTTCTCTTGTGTTGGCTCAAGCACAAGTTGAGTTTCAAAAGAGGTTGTTTGAATTCTCCCCTTCTTGATTTAAACCTCTCAGGTTTGACCTTGGACTTATCTTCCCCTCCAACCTTCATCTTGCCATGACCTCAACAGAAATATTTCTCTCAAAGACCCTCTTCACACCTTAGGACAAGTCTCTCATCTATTCCGGTAAGTTTTGACCTTATTGGGATTTTTCCTCTATTTATTTTACTCCAAAAACTATTTCTGTCTTTTATAGTGGACCTTGGTGATTTACAAAGGAACCACCATATCCATCTTGTTATTTGATTCCAAACTAACTTTCCTAGATACTCCTTAGTACCCACAACCTAGATCCATCATGTTTCACTGGTCCACAGTTCAAAATTTTCAAATTTCACCTGCTGCAAGTTTGGACCAGATTTGCAAATTTTGGTGAAAATCATATTTATCTTGTTCTAAAAATTCTGTGAAAAGTCAGGCAGCCTCTAGATGCATCAAGAGGCCACTCCACCAAATATCAGCCCCAGAAACATTTCACACATGCCAGAATCATTTCATCGAACACATAGCATGCACTGTGCTGTCAGGTTCAGAAATTGTTAACTGAAACTATCGACAATACAGTTCGACAGTTCGTCAGTTCGTCAGAACCGCAGCAACAATCTCGCCAGTACCAGCCTTGGATCGACGCACACTGCACCTCCTGCTTATCCAACGCGCCGCACGCTCGCTTGGCTGCTTCTGGGCGTCGTTGGCGCCCTGGCCCGACAACGCTGGCGACTTCCACGGCAACAAAACCGCCCGTGGCGGCTGGCAGAAGTCACCTCGCGGCTCAACGCCATTTGGCGCCACCCAAGTCACCCCAGCGCTCCGCGTGGCAATCTCCACTGCCAGCGCACGCCTGCCGCACCGTCGCCGTGGCCTGGCATGCGCAGAGCGCGTTTTCTGCCGCCGACGTGCCGCATGGCCGTTCCGTCGAGGACAACCCGTGATCATCTCTCCCCTGCTGAGTTAGGCACGGGAATGGAACCACTACAACTCCTAGTCGATGCTCAAGCCCCTAAACCCGCCGTCCAGCCACTGCATCGCCGTAATCGCTCGCCGGACTTATCCCGTTCACGGCAACCGCCTCGGGCCGTCTATATAAAGCACCCCCGAGCTCGTTCTCGAGCCCGCACACCTCCATCCCTAGACCGCGCCCAGCCTCTGGAAGAGCCTCGAGGGGCCCTTCTTCTCCAACTCCGGCCAACTCCGTCCGCCTCGGGCTCCAGCAGCGTTCTCTCCGGTGAGAGCTTCTTCGCCACCGTGGACTCGAGCGTAGCACCCTGGCACCTACCTAAACCTAACCCCCACTCCAATTTGACCCCAGAGATCCTCTCCGATGAGGCCCACGACCACCCGAGCCGCCGTACACCGGAGACAGCGTCGCCGTCGACGTGGGGCTCGCCGACGCTCAACTCCACCACCAATCGACGCGGAAGATCACCGAGAAGTTGTACGTACCCTTTTCTCCCCCTAGCTCGCCATGGATCGGCGCCGGCGACCACCGCAGCATCTGGCGCCGGCGCGACTCTGTCCCAGAGTTCAAACCCGACGAGTGGGACCCCTCGTCAGCCTCTCACCTCTCCCCCAAACCGTTTTTCTGTAAGCGCCTTCGGGCAAAGTGCGTTTTCTCCTTCAGTTGGCGTAGTGCGTACCGGTTCGCTTTGCTGTTTTCTATTCTAGCCCCTGGATCTTTTCTGTTTCATTACAGATGAGTCCATGGACATAAACTCTAATATCTTTTTAACTAAAGATGATTTTGAGTTGATTCTTTTTCTGTCCTCTTTAGTTTTCTGTCTAGTTTTTTGTCATATTTATGTGAAATTTTTTGGAACAACTTTATTTGCACACGTGGTATTTATGTTAGTATCCGTTTGTTTGAATACGTAGATACCGAAGGACGTGACGGAGCCACGAACCTCACCGAGTTAGACTCCGACTACTCCGAACCAGGCAAGCATGTTTGAACCTTTGATATGATGAGTGTGTTGCATGTTTGCTCGAGTAGTTCTTCTCATAAGCATGGTCATATAAGCATTTGTGTATGGTTATATTTCATGCAATCAAGCTTCGGGTGAGCCCCGAATGATAATGTTGAACCACCTCGATCATGTGGTGACATGATGGGTGGTATGCTGGTATTGTTGGAGCATGCCAGTAGTTGGTTAACTCAGTATCAACGGAGATCATGTCGTGATTCCGTTCATCTCATTTTGGTACTATCATAGGCCGTCTGTTAAGATTGCGGTCTAGTCAGTTGTAAACCACTTCCCAAGTACAAACCAAGTAGAGGGGCCGGGATGAGGGTTCCATGGCCCTGGATTAAAGCCCGTCATCCGGTCAGGGGGCATGGGTGTTTCCGGTTGGGACCGAGAGGGGGGCACCCCTTAGAGCGTGCATATATAAATTTGATCCCATGCTATTCGAGGTTGTAGCATCCCCGTCTTAAAGTTTTTCGTGAACGTTGTCACGGGTGATTCCGGAAAATAGGATGTGAAATGGGTGTGTACTGGTTAGTTGGGTTTCATCTAAAACACCGTAGACAGAACTAGTCCCCGTGGCTAGTAGAATCCGTTGGCTATGAGTTAATAGTACAAGCTCTGCAGAGTTAAATTCTTCCAGTAGCCATGTTTATGGCCTAGGGTCAATCTTCGTGTCAACCCGGTAATAGTCTCTAGTAAATTCTAGATGGTAACAAGAGTAGTGATTTCGTCAAGTTCATTTGGTAGATGAACTCACCAACTATCTCTGTATTGATTTACTTCCAAAAGTATTTCATCATTATACTATTGTTATTTATAAGCCCTTTATGCGATGTCGCTCAGACGTCCAACTGTGGCATTCTTTTATTTATAAGCCCTTTATGTGATGTCGCTCAGACGTCCGACTGTGGCATTCTTTTTATTCATAAGCCCTTTATGTGATGTCGCTCAGACGTCCGACTGTGGCAT
>LR738714.1:567440663-567451716 GCA_902687465.1 Secale cereale | reverse complement strand
CCCACACACACACAATACCGTGGATGCATCCCTCTCTGTACGTTCGGCAGCTGACACGGCTGTGGACCTGCCGTTGGTTTTGTGATGTGGTCCGTGGCACCGGCGCCGGAGAAGCCAGCTCCGGATGATATGGTTGGACGAGAAGTTTCTTGGACCTCAACCTCATTTCAATTTTCATTCAGATCAGCGACTCATCCAAATTGTTTTCTAACCTTTTTCTTTCGGTTGGTGCGAGCAGCAACTCGACGAGAAGGAGCTGGAGCAGAAGTTGAAGAAGGACAAGAAGGTATGTATCCTGGAACTCGGTCACTTCCTCATCAAAGACTATGATTTTTGTCTGAATTGGTAATTGGCGACCAGTTTTCCTGATTTTTGGCCGATGTCAAACTGCTTGTTCTATGTAAATGTGTGGGGAAATATCACTTATGGGCCAGGTTGTTCTGCTTGCAGGCAAGAGAGAAGGAAGAGAAAAAACAAAAGGCAAGTCAAAAGGAGGCGGCTAGGCTCCAGGTTGGAACATTCGTTACTGAATTTGACACTATGATGCATTTGAATTGGTTGCCGACGAGTTATCAATTGTTCGAAATAGACTGCTGATGGCATGGTGTTTGGTTGTTTTTTTTAAGACTTTGTTTGAGAAATAAAAATTAATTATTATGGAATATACTAATTTTGTGTGAAGCCCCACAACATAAATTTGCGAAGTGTAGATAGAAGATGAAATCATAAGCAGCAATGCAACATAGAATAACTTACCTATAGATTGAGGCATCTTCTGACAGGTGTGGCCGAATACAACTCCTCTGAACTGAAGTATTTTTTTCCTGTGGTTGACTAGCGATTTAGAAAATAGTAAATGTATATCCATGGTTAATTGATGATGAACAGAAGGTGAAATGGATGTCACTGTGATGCAGTTAGCATAATTTGTGATGAGTGCACGGTGGCCTCCATGGAATGGCCTGAAATCACAAACTACAGAGTTGTACTCCCTCCGTTCCTAAATATAAGTCTTTCTGGAGATTCCATCAAGTGACTACATACGGAGCAAAACGAGTGAATCTACACTTTAAAATATGTCTACATACATCCGTATGTTGTATTCCATTTGAAATGTCTAAAAAAGACTTATATTTGGGAATGGAGGGAGTACATGAGAAGGGCACCCATGTACACGTTGAGGTATGTCTGAGGTATGTCTTTCGTGTTCAATCAGAGTAGTCAATGGCAATGGTGTTTCAAACTGTATCATTTTTTGCAGGGATTTACTACTGTCATTCTTTAACGAGAGCAATCTTAAACCCCGGATGATAATATTCTACAGGTATGAAGTTCCAAATATGATGTTAGCATTCATCATTGGTGGCGCCTTGTTGAATCACTATTGTTGGGGAAATAAGCATCACCAGCGACATAAATCTCAGTCGGACAGTGCCTTGATATGGATGAGAATGTCAACAAAGCACCATGTCTTGTGCACCACTCTGGTAATGTGCACATGCTCAACAGGATCTGCATCAAATTGGTGATCTTGGTCTCATCCATGTACTGAAGAAAGCGTGTGCTTCAGTACACATAAAACTTCAGGAAAAAAATTCCTTCACAGTAAACATTGGCAAGATGATGACCTTATCGTGTAATGTGCTGATGCAGTGATATCTTACTCAGAAGTATATTGAAGTACATCACTCCATGTTAGAACATACTTCCTCTGTCCGGAATTAGAGTATATTTCAGTTTTCTTTCAGAGTTGTTTTACAACATGGCCTAGTTATGGTTCACTTTCAGTGAACACAATGATTATTAATTTCAGCTGAACCCCACAAATCCACACCCACGAAGCACACTAAGTTTTTCTGATAATATTGTAAAGATTGTAAAGGTGCCATAGATTACCATACCTGAGATAAATGTACCAATTGCTTTTGCAGCAGAACTGTAAACATCATCAGCATCAGCCTGCAACAAATATTTGAGAAGAGTACACCCACGTGATCTGATTGCAGAGCAAACACTTTTGCCTCTTAGTTGGTGCTACATACAATGATTTAGTTGAATAATGTAATGCTGGTAAAGCTCGTTTGTTTTCTCCTTTGTTCTGAATGGCATGGAAATTCTTCATTCATTTCATTTAGTAATTTTACTTAATTTTCTATGCTATTCAGTAAACTTTGCTTTTTTTAATGAAGCCAAAGCTTTCATCCCTCTTGCAGAAAAGATAAAACAAATATTGTGATGCTAACAACTACTGTTAGTTTGCTAACAATCGATGACTAATGTGTGTGGACATATGAAAATGGTAGGATGGGACGCTTTGAGGCGCTGCAACAATACAAGTGCGCACAACTTCCATGTCAAGAGGCGCGCCATGGGCGCGCCCCATCCCCTAGTCTCTATGTTATATTGCAGTTTGCAGGGGGGGTTGGAGCTTTAAACATGAAGAGATTAAAATGTCAGAGAAGAAAGAAATTGGTGAGAAGTTGTTGGCCCAGTCCCGACACCGAGTACTTTCCGGCAACGGTGATGATCAACGGCGACAACGGTGATGAACGCTGACGCGAACCCGCTTCTGCCGATGCGCTTCCAACGAAATACTTTTACGTCCAGACTGCACCGTACCACAGGAAGCTAGCCTGCTCCAATCACTTGGTCACGTACACAGCAGCCTACGGCAAGGCTAATTGATCTGCCGATGGCCAAAACGTTGATAAGCTAGCTAGCCAAACAATCAGCTTTATCGATTCTAGCTAACACACGAGGTATGCACACGGAGAAGATTGGATAGCTATGCAGGCTCCTGTCGAGCCTGTTTTTTCTTTATTGCCTTTTCACAATTCCATGTAGGTTTACAGAGGTATAGCTATATACGTATATACTTCCTCCGTTCCTAAATATAAGTCTTTTTAGAGGTTTCACTAGGGAATACATACGGATGTATATAGACATACTTTAGAGTTTAGATTCATTCATTTTGCTCCGTATGTAGTCACCTAGTGAAATGTCTAAAAAGACTTATATTTAGGAACGGAGGGAGTATATAGTAGCTAAGATCAACCCAAGCTTACCTAATTGGTTATTCCTAACATAAGCCAGATTGAATCGTGGTGTATCGGACGACCTGACAAAGACCCATGCAAGAGCTTATGTTCTGCTTCCTCTACAAAATCCACAAACTAATTGAGAGTTGAGAGCCTTGATCTAAAAGAAATTCCTTACTAGACATGTTGGCTGTCAGGTCATTCTTGGCGGAGGTGGCTACAGGTGATTGAATCGTACCTGATGAAGATCCATATATGGGGCGTCCTTCTGCGCCTCTTTGCTCTTGTCGAACAGATCGAGGGTTCGAGGCTTCCGTGATCAGAATGGCGTGTGGGAGGAGGCAGTTCTCCATACCCATCTGCTGTGCTTGTTGGCTCTTGACAAATAGATCGTGGGCTTGAGGCCTCCACCATGGGGTGTTGGAGGAGGCATTGACAAATAGATCGTCGGCTTGAGGCCTCCACGAACAAGATGGGGTGTTGGAGGAGGCAGTTCTTCATATGCTTCTTCTGCGCCTCTTGGCTCCTGACGAACAGATCTGATGAGGATGATTCCTCCATCGGTCATTATTATGGTTGCATCTCATCACGTATATGGTTAGGATACTCTACAATCTAGGCCATTATAATGCATACCTTTTAAAAAAAATAACTCAGACCCACCTGATGGAAAGCTATTTTTTGTTTATTTTTTTCGTGAATTACAATCTGAGCCGTTATAACTCAGTCTCACCAAATTAACGGTTCTAAATTATTGATTAACGTGAAAATTTCTTGGGAGTCGCTAATTAGTATAGGTATAGATTGGGCGATCTAAAGAGAGCCCCAAAATACTTTGATATCTCTCTAGAGTTTTGTAAAATTCGTGGAGTACCGTTTGAATCTGAAGCATATTTATACGTACGGACGGGGTTATCTTGACATTTCCCCTTAGCCGCCCTGATTTTGTAAGTACTGGAGTATATAATAGAGGAACAACCCTCGTGCACACAGCGTGCCCATCTTCTTGGTACCCGTCCAAATTAAGTGGCCAATGAATCCCCGAGAAACTGCGCCGGACGTAAACAAAAGGATGCGCGGATCTCGTGGCCCACCCGCAACAATAATTCATCGACATGACGCCAACGGTTGCAGCGCCCAGCCAACGGGGCTGCGGCCTGTCAGTGACTGCTCACTCAACTGGAGATCCAACAATATGTGAGCTAGCGAAGACGTCTACGCCTCCGCCCACGCCCGCCATATTATATACCACCGCGGCAGGACCTCATTTGGCACAGTCCCAATACACGGCCACGCGCGCAACGTGGAGACCGAGAGAGCTACCGGAACCAACACGGCGAAGCAGCTAGCTAGCAGCAAGGCCATGGGGTCGCTGGCGCGGGGCGAGAGGCCGCACGCCGTGATGATCCCCTACCCGGCGCAGGGTCACATCACGCCGATGCTCAAGCTGGCCAAGCTGCTCCACACCAGGGGCTTCCACGTCACCTTCGTCAACAACGAGTTCAACCACCGCCGATTGCTTCGCTCGCAGGGCGCAGACGCGCTGCATGGCCTGCCCGCCTTCCGCTTCGCTGCCATCGCCGACGGCCTCCCGCCGTCCGACCGCGAGGCCACGCAGGACGTCCCTGCGCTGTGCTACTCCACCATGACCACTTGCCTCCCCAGGTTCAAGGAGCTCGTCGCCAAGCTCAACGAGGAGGCTAAGACCTCCGGCGGCGCGCTGCCGCCGGTCACCTGCGTAGTGGCCGATAGCACCATGACCTTCGCCCTCCGCGCAGCGCGGGAGCTCGGCCTCCGCTGCGCCACGCTCTGGACCGCCAGCGCCTGTGGTTTCATGGGCTACTACCACTTCAAGGATCTAGTCCACCGCGGGCTCTTCCCTCTCAAAGGTATATCTATATTCATATATACATATTTTGTAAGTTGGATTTTCATTTGATACTATGTGGATGGTTACTCAATTATTATTTTTTGGAAATGTGCTTATGTGTGCGCTTGGAGAGTAATTACTGGAGGCAACATAGTAATAGCAATTAGTTTGTTACTGTTGCAGAAGAGGCTCAGTTGAGCGATGGATACCTGGACACGACCATTGACTGGATACCGGCGGCGCCCAAGGACCTGCGGCTGCGTGACCTCCCGAGCTTCTTCCGTACCACTGACCCCGATGACATCATGTTCAACTTCTTCATCCACGAGACGGCCGGCATGTCACAGGCGTCTGGGGTGGTCATCAACACCTTCGACGAGCTGGACGCGCCACTGCTCGATGCCATGTCCAAGCTCCTGCCGCCTATCTACACAGTGGGGCCGCTTCATCTCACGGTTCATACCAACGTGCCGGAGGAGAGCCCCGTCGCCGGCATCGGGTCCAACCTGTGGAAGGAGGAGGACGCGCCCCTCCGATGGCTTGACGGTCAACCGCCGCGCTCCGTGGTGTACGTCAACTTTGGGAGCATCACGGTGATGTCGAACGAGCACATGCTAGAATTCGCGTGGGGGCTGGCCAACACTGGCTACGCCTTCTTGTGGAATGTGCGGCCTGACCTCGTCAAGGGCGACGGGGCTGCACTTCCGCCGGAGTTCTCCGCGACGACGGAGGGGCGGAGCATGCTGTCGACGTGGTGCCCGCAGGAGAAGGTGCTGGAGCACCAGGCCGTTGGGGTGTTCCTGACGCACTCCGGGTGGAACTCGACGTTGGAGAGCATCTGCGGCGGCGTGCCGATGGTGTGCTGGCCGTTCTTCGCAGAGCAGCAGACCAACTGCCGGTACAAGTGCACGGAGTGGGGCATCGGGATGGAGATTGGGGACGACGTGAGGAGGACCGAGGTAGAGGCCATGATACGGGAGGTCATGGAGGGGGGGAAAGGGCGAGAAATGCTGCGGCGCGTGCTGGAGCTCCGCGGGAGCGCGGTGGCCTCTGCCCGGCATGACGGAAGGTCCATGCGCAACATTGATAGGCTCATCGAGGAGGTGCTGCTGGCTTGAAACAAGCTGGTAAATGGTTTGGAGAGTCTACTTATCACAAAGATAGTTCTATTGCTTACATGGACTTACGAAGGATTTATCACAAAATAGAGACGATGGATTTATTACGTGAACATTTCTAGCATTGTTCACATCCAGCATAACATTGCTTCTCAGAAGTTTGCCTCCTGTATGTTTCTTTCTATGATTTACTTTTCCTTTTTAATACCGCTCTATGAAGAGTAGGACATTTTGAAGATCGAGATCCATATAGAGGCCTTAATTTTGAAAGGAAAAACTTTTCAGAAATATACAAAGATAAAATGTGTATGTGCATAAAATTTCAGAGTGAAATACCTTGAATTGTGAGCTGCACAAAAAAAAAATCATGGACTTCGAGAATTTTCAATACATATACTAAAAAGGCGCGGATTTTTTTGTGTACTTCTCATTTAAACGTATTTCGACATGAGAACTTACAAACATGTAAATTATGTTTCTAGGTATCAGTGTATTTTTCTAGAATTTTTTTAAACTAAAATTATTGAAGTTTGATGTTTTTGAAATTGAAACCAAAGCATTTCACAACATGACGTGCAAAACTAAATCCCGGTCATTATTGCGGCCTTAGATTTGTGCCATCTACTCATGGGCTTGTACAGTGTGTTCTCACTTTTACAAGTATCCTTCATTTTCATAGCAGTGAGCTGGCACATGTAGATTTGTATCGTGTGTATTTTTTTAAATGTTTAAAGATTTTTTCACATTACTAAATAGTATAACACAGCTACCTACGCCCTCCACGGCGATTTGACGTCCTTTGCCGTTGGATTAACTACACGTACGTACCTGATCGATCGCACGCGCCGTCATTCGTTCTCGCTCACCCGCGCCATGCTGCGAGTCCCGTATGCCTAACGTAATCGGGGTGCTGCTCCCGAAACCGACCTCGGCGCGTTTACATGAACTGAGCCGTGGCTTCTAGGCCCGCTGATTCGATCGTCCAATAGGATTATCTGCTCCTACCCACTTGCCCAGATTCAGATTTTTCTAGAAAAAAGCCCAGCGTGAGCCTCCACGATGCTTTACCATCGCTAACCGTCCGATCAGGTGATCACTTTCTAATTAGATGTCCCGATGTTTCTTTTGGGCCGCTCCTCCGTGGAGCTATCTAGGCCGGCTGTCATTGTTCGGGCCAAGAGTGCTTATTGGGCTGGGAGGTGTGTGCGTTTAAAACATGATCCTAGCCAAAAGGTAGGTGTACGCGTTCATCCCAGTGGCCGTGAGCATTGCTCATGCTTTAGTCTCAGAATTTTGTTGTTGTTGATACAAGTAGTTATTTGTCCCACCTGTTGGGCTAAATTATGAGATTCTTGATCACTATATTTTGGGGTTCATGTTTGATGGACATGCGGACATTCCTAGCCTTTTGGGGTGAAGTCAGGCATGCTAAGAAGTATCCGTATATATATTATCTGTAAATCAACTGTGAATGATTCGTTAGTCATGTCCGTAGGCTTCTTTGATGGTGGCGTTGACGTAATCAATTTCTTCGTTTTTGTGTTTCTCAGTTGGCGAGGTTGGAATGCCTATCTCATGTAATAAACTAAGAAACAGTACAACGAGACAACAAGTCTTTGACTATATGAATAATTAAGTTATCCTTTATGTAACTTATGTTCTTGATGTTTTTCAAATATTTACACAATATTCTATTTATTTTTAATATATGGGCGCAGCAGCACGCGCTGCAAATCAACTGTGGATGATTCGTTAGTCCTGTCCGTATGCTTCTTTGGTGGTGGCGTTGACGTACAGTTGGTGAGGTTGGGATGCCTATCTCATGTATATATAAGCTAAGAAACAGTATAACGGGACAACAAGTCTCTCACTATGTGAATTATTAAGTGATCCTTTATGTAACTTTATTTTCTTGATGTTGTTCAAATATTAATATTCTAATTTTTTTAAATATACGGGCGCATCAACGCGCGCCATCATGATTAGTTACAACTGATATTAAGTCAGGTGCGGTGAGCCAGCACATGCAGAACATAACCGAGGTCTCCGTTGGACAATACATTAGCAAACATGATCGTGCGTTGCAACGGGCAATCATTTTAACGTGTATTAAAATTTAAGCAAATATGCACTCCAAAGTCATATTAACTGCATTATTCACAAAAATATATATATTTGGATATAAATTTCCAATTAATTCATGATGGGAAATATACGTGTGTATTGAAATAGGAGAACCCCACATGTAAGAGCAATAACCAGCCTTGCCAAAGATTTTGAGCAGTGTACGTGAAAGGACGACACATTGATGTCGTTTCTCACACTATTGTTCAGTTGTCCAACGAAGGAACCAAAGGTGGTAACATTCACAAATATGAGCCTTTCGCTAACATATTTTTGTTTTAAATAGATAGGCCTTTATCGCTGATATTTTAATATACAACATATGTAATGCATGAATGACTTACTCATGGAAGAAAATTCTATACATACCATTAAGAAGTTACCTACATACCTAAATGCCACCCAAAATTTCCTGGTTCTAGATATAGCACTCACAATTTGGAACATGTATATATTTGCTACATTCACTAGTAAGTGTGCACGTGCAACACACGTATCATAGAGTTATAAAATAGAGAGAAAATTAGATCACAGGAAAGGGGGCGGTGGCATAAGTGTCGATGGAGGAGGATTGATTAGCATGCGTAGATATAAAATTGTATCAAAGAAACAGTCAAGTCCATCCAAAATCAGTGTGGATATCGAATAAAATATTGCATACGTAGTTTTTGCCTAAGCCCCATGATGCTGAAATTAAAATGAATACATAGCTTTTAATATTAGCGCTGACGATGCAAGTATGTGACAATTCCCTTGTTTAATCAATCGAGATTTGAGTTTTTAGGTTTAGAATAAAAATAGGAAGAAGCAAAACAGTACATGCGAAGGCATAGAGTGCTGGGCGCGACTGCACAAGAAGACGTGCTCGTACCTGTGTGGCCGCGTAATGCTGCATGCCCACATCGTTGTCGTTCCTCGAGACGAGAAGACGAGGAGAGTCAAACCAAGAGTCTAGCCGTCAAAGGCGACGAACAGTCAAAGAGATGACCGGAAAGAAGGAAGTGACGGAAGTCAAGGAACAATCGGAATCAAGGTCAGGGTCTAATCGATCCCATGATCTGAACAAACAGGGAAACGAGCAATTTGATTTCCACGCGTGTCTCTGGCTACATGCGACCATGGGCCATGCCTTTTCTTTTTTCCTTCTATGTATGCAATACACAAGTCTGGGTTTCAGAAAAATATATGATGGCATAGGTCATGATAATTATTGCTAATTAATGTTTTCCTTCTATGTACGTAGTACACAAGGCTGGCTTTAAAAAATATGATGACGTAGATCATGGTAATTATTGCTAATTGATATGATTAAAATAGGCCCATGTTGGAGCGAGATCGTGGTAATTATTGCGTAATTACAATGACGTAGATCATGGTAATTATTGCTAATTGATTATGGTAAATGATCTCATACAACATTGAGGCAATCCGGTCCATTGAGAGATGGCGGATGTATGGCTGAGATGTAATGTTTCTACCACAACTCGATTGTTTAATAGTAGTGGAGATTCAATTTCTTATCAACTATTTGCCCTAAAACAGCTCCTACAACATAATCACTAGCATCGCACATAATCTCAAAGGGTAAATTCCAGTCAGGAGGCTGGACAATAGGTGCAGAGATCAATGCTTTCTTAAGTATTTCAAATGCTTCTAGACAATCGTCATCAAAGACAAAAGGAATATCTTTTTGTAAGAGATTAGTCAGAGGCCTGGAGATTTTGGAGAAGTCCCTTATGAACCTCCTATAAAACCCGGCATGACCAAGGAAACTTCGTATACCTTTGATATACTTAGGGCATGGCATCTTTTCAATAGCATCAACTTTAGCTTTGTCAACTTCAATACCTCTTTTAGAAATTTTATGTCCCAAGACAACGCCTTCATTAACCATAAAGTGACACTTCTCCCAATTCAAGACTAGATTAGTGTCTTCACATCTCTGTAAAACTCGATCAAGGTTGCTAAAGCAATCATCAAAAGAAGTTCCGTAAACAGAGAAATCATCCATGAAAACCTCAACAATCTTTTCACAGAAGTCAAAGAATATAGCCAGCATGCATCTTTGAAAGGTAGCAGGTGCATTACACAAACCAAAAGGCATACGTCTATAAGCAAAAGGTACCGAAAGGACAAGTAAAGGTGGTCTTTTCTTGATCCCCTTTTGACACAGGTATTTGAGAGAAACCAGAATAACCATCTAGAAAGCAGAAATGAGTATGTTTGGACAACCTTTCTAGCATTTGATCAATAAATGGCAAGGGGTAATGATTTTTTAGTAGCTTTATTTAACTTACGGAAATCAATTACCATCCTATAACCGGTAACTATCCTTTGCGGGATCAATTCATCTTTATCATTAGGGACAACAGTCATACCTCCTTTCTTAGGAACACAATGGACAGGACTTACCCACTGGCTATCAGCAACTGGATAGATAATACCTGCCACTAGAAGCTTTAGTATTTCCTTCCTCACCACTTCTTTCATCTTAGTATTTAACAGTCGCTGATGATCAATAATTGGTTTAGCATTTTCTTCCAATTTTATCTTGTGTTGGCATATAGTGGGACTAATGCCCTTAAGATCATCCAGAGTATATCCAATAGTAGCACGATGCTTCTTCAGAGTTTTCAATATTTTTTCTTCTTCTTGCTCTGAAAGGTTAGCACTAATAATAACAGGATATATCTTCTTTTCATCAAGATAAACATACTTAAGATTATCAGGCAAAGGTTTAAGTTCAAACACGGGATCACCCTTGGGTGGAGGAGGATCCCCTAGGATTTCAACAGGCAAGTTGTTTTTCAATACGGGTCCCTGTGTAAGGAATATTTCATCTATCTCCCTTCTCTCATTCATATGCATATCATTTTCATGGTCTAGCAAGTATTGTTCTAAAG
>LR738714.1:567401261-567438408 GCA_902687465.1 Secale cereale | reverse complement strand
AAATTCCAGCTTCAGACGATTATAGTTCCATGATCCCATATCATCGCATAGCCTAAACCATGTCAATGCATCTCTCTTAAAAGATAAAGGGAAGACCTTCTTCTTGATAACATCCTCGGGCATACCTGCAAGCTTAAACAATCCACAAACTTCATCCACATAGATTAGGTGTAAGTCGGGATACAGTGTTCCGCAGTTTCTCTATCATACCCGAAGGAATCTCAAAGCAAACGTTTTCCATAGGTGCAGTAGGTTGAGGAGCAACTCTTTGCTCTTCTGCTCAGGGTGAAGATACCCCGAACAAGCCCCTCAAAGGATTTTGAGCCATAGTAACAAGTGACAATAAATTTCAGCACACTATATAAAATTTTCCTTACCAAAGGCGCTTCACTCCCCGGAAATGGCGCCAGAAAAGAGTCTTGATGACCCACAAGTGTAGGGGATCTATCGTAGTACTTTTGATAAGTAAGAGTGTCGAACCCAACGAGGAGCAGAAGGAAATGATAGGCAGTTTTCAGTAAGGTATTTTCTGCAAGCACTGAAATTATAAGTAACAGATAGTTTTGTGATAAGGTAATTGGTAGCAAGTGACAAAAGGTAAAAGTAAATAAGGTGCAGCAAGGTGGCCCAATCCTCTTTGTAGCAAAGGACAAGCCTGGACAAACTCTTATATAAAGAAAAGCGCTCCCGAGGACACATGGGAATTATCGTCAAGCTAGTTTTCATCACGATCGTCTGATTCGCGTTCGGTACTTTGATAATTTGGTATGTGGGTGGACCGGTGCTTGGGTGCTGCCCTTACTTGGACAAACCACCCACTTATGATTAACCTCTAATGCAAGCATCCGCAACTACAAAAGAAGTATTAAGGTAAACCTAACCATAGCCCGAAACATATGGATCCAAATTAGCCCCTTACGAAGCAACGCATAAAGTAGGGTTTAAGCTTCTGTCACTCTAGCAACCCATCATCTACTCATTACTTCCCAATGCATTTCTCTAGGCCCAAATAATGGTGAAGTGTCATGTAGTCGACGTTCACATGACACCACTAGAGGAAAGACAACATACATCTCATCAAAATATCGAACAAAGACCAAATTCACATGACTACTGATAGTAAGACTTCTCCCATGTCCTCAGGAACAAAAGTAACTACTCACAAGACATAATATTGTTCACGATCAGAGGGTTGTTAATATGCATAATGGATCTGAACATATGATCTTCCACCAAATAAACCAACTAGCATCAACTACGAGGAGTAATCAACACTACTAGCAACCAACACGTACCAATATGAGGTTTGGTTACAAAGATTAGATACAAGAGATGAACTAGGGTTTGAGAGGAGATGGTGCTGGTGAAGATGTTGATGAAGATAGCCCTCCCCGAGATGGGACAGTTGTTGGTGATGAAGATAGCATTCTTATTCTTTTGCCTCTTGAGTGCAAATAATTCTCCGTATTCTTTTGAAGTGGAGTTTTGTAATTCTTCCTTCTCAGATAATCCTTCTTTTCGTTGCGGCATAATTCACCTCAAGCGTTGAGATGTTTACATAAGTCCACGACAAGCTTATTCTTTTGCGGTTGTTTTTCTCAACAACTCCGTTCAAGTCTTTGCTTTATAATTCTCGTTCAAGTCACTTGTGTTCTAGTTGTCGTCTTCTTCTCCGTTCTTTTCATTTCACTCTTGTAATTCTTCCGGAGGCAATGTCTTGTTTATTTCGTCATGTTTGCGTTTCATCTTCTCAGGTTCTTGTCCTATTTCATTCATGTACAACCGGTGTGCTATCTCTTTCAGTCTTAACCGAAGTGCTGCCCGAATTCCTTCGTGGAGATTCCTTTTCTATCTCTTATTAACCGGAGTGGTTCTATGTCTCTCTCGTCATTTATCCTCTTGGTTCTTGTCTTATGCCTTGTGACTTATTTTACCGGAGCTTCTCAAATCTCGTTCATCTCCGTGGTATCCTTTCCTTCCCGTTGTTCAGCCTCTCAAAGTTCTTTTCTTTCACTCTTTTGTCCTCGAAGAACTTTGTTCTTCATTTTCCCTTCCGTCTCGTTCCTAAGATCTCGGGACGAGATCTCTTGTTAGTAGGGGAGTGTTGTGACACCCCGAGACCGGTGCGCCAGGTGTCAGTCAGTTATTCGTCTTCGTTGCCATGTCATTTGCTTGCGTGTTGCTTCTTGCCATGTCATCATGTGTGTTGCATCAGCATGTTTTCAAAACTTGCATCCGCCCGAGTCCCCTCGTCCTTTCCGTTGTCCGTTCTGAGCCCAGACACACTTGCGCGCGCCCGCGGTGCCTCAGAATATTTATTTTGTGAGTGGCCAAAAAATGTTCTCGGAATGGGTTGAAACTTGGCGTGTGGTCTTATTATAGTGTAGATAGGACGCGTGCCAAACTTCATCGCATTCGGAGCTCGTTTGATAGCCCAACAGAATTTTATAGCGGCACTAGTCGCCGGTTATTTCGTCGGACGTTTTCGGTCTCCGAAAACCCCCGCGGGCCTCTCTCCCTCTCCTCTCACCTCAGCCCAACTACTCTACACAGCCCACCTAGGCCCAGCCTACTCCCCCTTCGCTCCGTTGCCGTTGGATCGCGATCTGATGGCTCCGGAACGGTCCAAAACCCCCCAAACCCTAGGTTTTTCCTATATAAAGGCCCCTCCATGCCAAAAATGGACTAATCCTAGCCTCCCCTAACCTCCAGCCATCTCCCACCTCGTTTTCCGTGCCCAGCCGCTCTCTCCTCGCCACTTGTCGCCGCAGAACCGCAGCGAGCGCCGCCAGCTAGCACTCCGCCGCCACATGTCGCGCCCTCATTGGGCCACGTCAGCCGAGCCGCGCCCCTCCTCCAATTCTCAGCCGCCGCGTGGCTCAGCCACGTCCCCTAGCTCTCCTCCGCCGCCAGCCCGTCGGCGCCCAACCGAGGCCCGCCCCGGCCCGACCGAGCCACCGCACGCCCGAGCACTCGCCTCCCCGCGCGCCCCTTTGTGGCTCGTCTCGAGCTGGGCCGTCGCAGTGCCTTCCTCGCCTGAGCTGCATATCCAGCCGCTGGCCGCATCTCCCCTCCGGCCAGATCCGGCCGGGAATGGAACCCCGGCGCCCGGATCTGTCGTTTCCCGTTGCCGGTGCGCCGCCCGCCTCGCTGTAGATCTAGGAGCGCCGCCGCCGTTGACCTTCCGCCGCCAGCGTCCTCGGCTGGAGCCGAGCCCCGTCCCCCAGTACGACCTAGCAGTGGGCCCGCTCTGGCCCAGGCTGCGCCGCCGGCCCGATCCTCGCCCTGGCCTGCTCCGTCGCCGCGTGGGCCGGCCCAGGTCCCCGCTTCTCCAGTCAGCCCATCTTCCCCTCTGGCCTCCTCCTTCTCCAGCTGGACCGAAGCCCATGGTAATCCCTCTGCTTCCCGCCTAATGCGCCTCTTAGTTATCTGACGCTCGTTTCATTTTTTTCCTAAGTCTTGTAAATTCTGCTAAGTCCCTGAGATGCTTATTTTGTTGCGTACTTTGCATAGTGATAACTTTTTGTGTGCTTATCCAAATTGAGTGAATGAGATGTCAAAATGATCGTGGTGACATGCTCTACACTTTGTTCCATTGTGTCATGCTCAATTGAGTTCATCTAGATGCTTAAATATCTGTTGCAAGAGTGCTACTTGATATAAACTGCTGCTACTTTTTATTTTGTTGTCATGTTTGTGATATGATAACTTGGTGGATGTTTATCCAAATGATGCAAATGATATGTCAAAATGTTCATCATGAGATGCTCTACATGTTGATTGCTATAGCATGCTTGTTTGAGTCCATATTGCCATGTTTATCTCTGTTGCAAAAGTGCATTTGGTTGTTATGTTCTGAAACTTGTTACGAGATGCCTAGTTGACGAGCTCGTTGCTATTGTTGTGTTTGTTCCCATGTCACATGCCTAGATGTTTTAGAATCTCCATGATGTGTTCTTTGCTGTGGTGCAAACCTTTTGCCATGATATGCTTTGAGGTGACTTAAACATGCTTGCAAACATGCCATGTTGTTATTGCTGTTTTAACACTTAGTGAAATTTCACTAAGTCTGGAATCTGCAATATCCTGATGCTATGTTTGCTTGTTGTCCTAGGCAAATCCATGTTAGTTTTGGGGTGGCCATTGATCATTCCTTGTTGTATATGTTGTTTTCTATCCATTCATGTCCTTACTTGCTCATTTGACTTGTTGTAGCTTATTTAATTCTTGCTCCCAAGTTGCTATAAAATATTGCTGTCAGGTTTTTAGTGTCATGATCAAAATGTTGTAGCTTGTTGTTATTGATCCATGCCTCCTATGGAGATGCTCCAATGGACTTGTTTGTTGTAGGATATGTATACTTCATGTCCATTCTTCTTGTCACCATTATTGAGTGATGTAGCATATATATTTCTTGCTTCCAAGTTGCTATGTGGCTGTTAATTTCAGCTTGTTGTTATATCTTGTTTCATATGTATCTTTTAGCCTGTTGCTTCGTTTGGGGTGTTCCTTATATGAAACTTGAGTGATTTTGCATGTGGAATCATAATATCATATTGTTTTCATGTTTGGAGTGAGTTTGCTTGATGTTTGGGTGCATCTTGCACCGTTGCCATGCTTGTCTTGTTTTGCTCATATCTTTTAGGCCATAGCTCCGAATTAAACAAACTTTATATGTTACTTGACTAGAATTTCGTGTAGATCATGGTGGTGCATGTTAACTTGCTGTTTAACAATTTCAACTTAAGGTTTGTGCAGATCTGGACTAATTTCAAACTATGCACATGAGGGCTTACCGGGTTTTGTTATATGTAGTTTCCGGCCTCATTTAAACTTGTTGACTTGTGTTGTTTTTGAGTGCTTCCTTCCTTGCCATGTTTTGCATCATAGATATACTTGTCTTGCATCATACTTGCTTGAGCTTATTGTCATGTTTCTTGTGTTGTTTCTCTGTGCTTCCTACCTTGCCATGTAATGCTTCCTGTATAGACTTGTTGTGCTTCCTGTATAGACTTGTCATGCATCATACCTTGCCATGTATTGCATCATATAAACTTGTGTTGTTTTCTATGCTTCCTACATTGCCATGTAATGCTTCCTGTATAGACTTGTTGTGCTTCATGTATAGACTTGTCATGCATCATACCTTGCCATGTTATGCTTCATAGACTTGCTGTGCTTCCTGTATAGACTTGTCATGCATCATACCTTGCCATGTATTGCTTCCTGTATATATTTGTCATGCATCATACCTTGCCATGTAATGCATCATATATAGACTTGTGTTGTTTTGCTGTGCTTCTTACCTTGCCATGATTTGCTTCCTGTATACACTTGTAGTGCTTCCTATATAGAACTGTCTTGCATCATACTTGGTTGAGCATATTGTAATGATCTTGTGTTGTGTGTTTACCGTATTGCTTGCTTCTTCTCGTTAGTGCTTGTTATGTTGCGTTCGTGAGGATTCGTTCGTCTACCCGTGGTTCTTCTTCAAGGCTTCTTCTTCGTCTTCTTCATGGATCCGTTCTTCTTCCTTGCGGGATCTCAGGCAAGATGACCATACCCTTGGATACCTTTACTATCATTGCCTTTGCTTAGTTGTCTCGATGCTATCGTTATATGTCGCGCTACCCATCTTATTGTCAGCCCCTCTCCTTGTGCCATGAAACCTCTAACCTTTGACACCTTCCTAGCAAAAAACCATTGTTTGGCTATGTTACCCGCTTGCTCAGCCCCTCTTATAGCGTTGTTAGTTGCAGGTGAAGATGAAGTTCGTTCCAGGAGGGAACTTGTTGTTGGAATATCACAATATCTATTATTATTATTAACACCACCTATATACTGGGCATGGGTGGAAGGCTTGGCCTTTTGCTCGGTGTTTTGTTCCACTCATGCCACCTTAGGCGCCGATAAACCGGCATTATGTTCCTTGATTTTGTGTTCCTTACACGATGGGTATATGGGGACCCCTTGACAGTTCGTCTTTGAATAAAACTCCTCCAGCAAGGCCCAACATTGGTTTTAATTTGCTCATAATAACAAATTAATTAATTAATTAAATTGCATAGGGAGTTAGCTGTACCCGAGGATTCTTTCTACATAGCAGGGGGGGCAGTGCTGATGGTGTTGGTCCCAAACGGGCCGACTGCGGGGCCACCACGGGGAAACTCGAGGATTGGCTCCCGTAGGCTGTCCCATCCGGTCATGGCCTGAGACGAGATACGCGCGGCTACTATCAGGGTGTCGGCACGCCCAGAGATCTTGCTGGACTTGTTTTACCATTGTCGAAATGTCTTGTGCACCGGGATGCCGAGCCTGATCGGATTTCCCTAAGATAAGGGGTGATGATATTATATTTATCACTTCAGCTGATCGTGTGAGCTTGTGATGGGCTAAGTTGGGACACCCCTGCAGGGTTATGATCTTTCAAAAGTCGTGCCCGCGGTTATGTGGCAGATTGGAATTTGTTAATGTCCGGTTGTAGAAAACTTGACAGAGGATCCGAAGTAAAACACACAACTGTGTGAGTAACCGCGACTGTCTCTTTTCACTTTGAGAAGAGAACACGGTGGGGTTATGTTTGACTCGTATGTAGTTCAGGATCTTTAGCGATCACTTCTATTTGCGACCGTTTGCGTAGAAGCTCATCTTATTCTTGTACTCGTAAGTTAGCCACCATATATTTTGCTTAGCCGCTGCTGCAACCTCACCACAATACCTCTTCATACCCTTTAAGCTTTGATAGTCTTGTTACCCATGGTTATGGGATTGCTGAGTCCTCGTGGCTCACAGATACTACAACAACAGTTGCAGGTGGAGGTTTCCGATGTCTTGACGTGAGAGCGTTATTCTTTTCTTGGAGTTCTTCTTCTTCAGTCTTGGGTTGGGTTCCGGGTCGGCAGCCTGGGATAGCAGATGGATGTCTTTGTGTTTTTCATGATTGTATCCGTAGTCGGATACTTTGTATTGATGTTGTTGTATTCACGTGACTTGTATGTATTGTTGTATCCCCCATGTATGTATTTAATGGTACGATGTAATGATATCCATCTTGCTAAGCGCCCGAAATGCGGTTGTGCCCCAATCACGTAAGCGTCACGTGATCGGGATAGAATCGCATCTTGGTCCTGACAACAAGATTGATAGCAACTACTCCCACAAGTGCCTAGAGGCTATATCATGCATTAAAAATACTTGGGACCACATAAATTTGACATGCAAGCTCAAGAACAGGGTCACCTTAGCAGCAAAAATTTGCAATAAATAAAGCACTAGAACAAAAACTAATTGGACCATTGGAGGAGTCACATACCGAAGAACAATCTCCCCAAACAGTTTTGTGAATGGAGATTAGAGCAAGGAGATCAAAAATGGCAGCAAGATGAGCTAGAACGCGGGTTTGAGCTATGGGAGGATTTTCTCTGGAGGAAGATGAAGTGTTTGGGTCCTGGAATAAGTGGAGGGGGCCACGTAAGGGCCATGAGGCAGGGGGCGCGCCCAGGGGTGGGCGCGCCCTGGACCCTCGTGGCCAGGTGGTGTGGCCCCCTGGTGTGTTCTCAGTGCCAAATATTCTTAAATATTCTACAAAAAATCATATTTCATTTTCGGGACATTTGGAGACCTTTTACTTTCGGGGTATTTTTATTGCAAGGATAATTCAGAAAACAGACAGGAAATACTATTTTTCCTTTATTTAATCAAATAACAGAAAGTAAAAGGAGGGTACAGAGAGTTGTGCTTTCTAACTTCATCCATCTCATGCTAATCAAAAGGAATCCATTCACAAGGTTGATCAAGTCCTGTTAACAAACTCTTTCCGAATAACATGAAATCGGAGAATTTTTGAATAACACTAGGTTACCTCAATGGGGATATGTATGTCCTCAACAACAAGAATATCATATTTCTTCTTGACAGTAGGAAGAGGGAATTCAAAACCTCCAATAGTGATCGTAGAAATTTTTCCAATAGAATTCATATTGTGGACTTGAGGTTGTTTCCTCGAAAAGTGTATCGTGTGCTCATTACCATTGACATGAAAAGTGACATTGCCTTTGTTGCAAGCAATAACAGCCCCTGCAGTATTCAAAAAGGGTCTACCAAGGATAATCGGCATACTATCATCCTCGGGGATATCAAGAATAACAAAGTTAGTTAAAATAGTAACCTTCGCAACCACAACAGGCACATCCTCACAATACCGACAGGTATAGCAATTGATTTATCGGCCATTTGCAAAGATATTTTAGTAGGTGTCAACTTATTCAAATCAATTCTACGATATAAAGAGAGAGGCAAAACACTAACACCGGATCCAAGATCACATAAAGCAGTTTTAACATAGTTTTTTTAATGGAGCATGGTATAGTTGGTACTCCTGGATCTCCTGGTTTCTTACTTTAAAAGTATAATTGGTAAGCATGGTGGAAATTTCAACGTCCGGTATCTTTCTGTTATTTGTCACAATATCTTTCATATACTTAGCATAAGGATTTTTTTAAGCATATCAGTCAAACGCATACGCAGAAAGATAGGTCTAATCATTTCAGTAAAGCTCTCAAAATCCTCATCATCCTTTTTCTTGGATGGTTTAGGAGGAAAAGGCATGGGTTTCTGAACCCATGGTTCTCTTTCTTTACCATGCTTCCTAGCAACGAAGTCTCTTTTAGCATAATGTTGACTCTTTCATTGTGGGTTATCAAGATCAACAGCAGGTTCAATCTCCACATCATCGTTATTGCTAGATTGAGCATCAACATGAACATCATAATTAACATTATCACTAGGTTCATGTTCATTATCAGATTGTGTTTCAACATCAGAAATAGAAATATCATTGGGATTCTCAGGTGTGTCAACAACAGGTTCACTAGAAGCATGCAAAGTCATGTCATTTTTCTTTTTCTTCTTCTTAGAAGGACTAGGTGCATCAACATTAGTTCTCTGAGAATATTGCTCGGCTCTCTTAGGGTGGCCCTCATGATACAAAGGTTCCTGAGTCATTCTACCCCCTCTAGTCATAACTCTAATAGCATTATCATTTTTCGTACCATTTAATTCATTGAGCAAATCATTTTGTGCTTTAAGAACTTTTTCTACTTGAGTGGTAACCATAGAAGCATGTTTACTAATGAGTTTAAGTTCACCTTTAACTCTAGACATATAATCGCTCAAGTGTTCAATCATATAAGCATTACGTTTCAATTGTCTACCAACATAAGCATTGGAGTTTTCTTGTTTAACAATAAAATTGTCAAACTCATCTAAGCATTGGCTAGCAGACTTATTATGAGGAATAGCACCTTCATCAAATCCATAGGGATAATTTACCTTTACTACCTGTGTTGGGTTATCAAGACCATGTATTTCTTCAATAGGTGGTAAATTCTTGACATCTTCAGCTTTAATACCGTTTTCTTTCATATATTTCTTTGCCTCTTGCATATCTTAAGGACTGAGAAATAGAATACCCCTTTTCTTCGGAGTTGGCTTAGGAGTTGGTTCAGGAAGTGTCCAATTATTTTCATTACTCAACCTATTATTTAATAGCAATTCAGCTTGATCAACAGTTCTTTCCCTGAAAACACAACCAGCACAACTATCCAGATGGTCTCTGAAAGCATCGGTTAGTCCATTATAAAAGATATCAAGTATTTCATTTTTCTTGAGAGGATGATCACGCAAAGCATTAAGTAATTGGAGAAGCCTCCCCAAGCTTGTGGGAGACTCTCTTCTTCAATTTGCACAAAATTATATATTTCCCTTAAGGCAGCTTGTTTCTTATGAGCGGGGAAATAGTTAGCAGAGAAGTAATAAATCATGTCCTGGGGACTACGCACACAACCAGGATCAAGAGAATTAAACCATGTTTTAGCATCACCCTTTAACGAGAACGGAAATAGCTTAAGGATATAATAGTAACAAATTATTTCCTCATTGGTGAATAGGGTGGCTATATCATTCAGTTTAGTAAGATGTGCCACAACAGTTTCAGATACATAGCCATGGAAAGGATCAGATTCATCCAAAGTAATTAACTTAGGATCGATAGAGAAATTATAATCATTATCAGAAATACATATATGTGAAGTAGCAAAAGCAGGGTCATATTTCATTCTAGCATTCAAAGACTTTTCTTTCAGCTTAGCTAACAGTTTCTTAAGATCATATCTATATTTGCAAGCCAAAAGATCTCTAGCAGTTTCTTCATCCATAACATAACCCTCACGCACAACAGGAAATTCATATCTAGGGGGATAATCTTCATCATCACTTTCATCAATATTATTAGTTTCAATAATTTCATTCTCTCTAGCCCTAGCAAGTTGTTCATCAAGAAATTCACCTAGTTGCACACTATTATGAAACATAGAAGTAGTTTCATCATAAGTATCATGCATAGCAAAAGCGGCATCATCAAGAACATGTGACATATCAGATTCAATAGCAGGTGTAGGTGTCGCAAATTTACTCATAACAGAAGGTGAATCAAGTGCAGAGCTAGATGGCAGTTCCTTACCTCCCCTCGTAGTTGAGGGAAAGATCTTGGTTTTTTCGTCTCTCAAGTACTTCATAGTGATCAACAGATATAAATCCCAAGTGACTCAAAGAATATAGCTATGCTCCCCGGCAACGGCGCTAGAAAATAGTCTTCATAACCCACAAGTATAGGGGATCGCAATAGTTTTCGAGGGTAGAGTATTCAACCCAAATTTATTGATTCGACACAAGGGGAGCCAAAGAATATTGTCAAGTATTAGTAGTTGAGTTGTCAATTCAACCACACCTAAAAGACTTAATATCTGCGGCAAAGTATGTAGTAGCAAAGTAGTATGGAAGTAACGGTAACGCTGGCAAAAGTAACAGTAGCAGTTTTGTAGTAATTGTAACAATGGCAACGGAAAAGTAACTAAGCAAAGATCAATATGTGAAAAGCTCGTAGTCATTGGATCAGTGATGGATAATTATGTCGTATGCGATTCCTCATGTAATAGTTATAACATAGGTGACACGTAACTAGCTCCAGTTCATCAATGTAATGTAGGCATGTATTCCGAATATGGTCATACGTGCTTATGGGAAAGAAACTGCATGACATCTTTTGTCCTACCCTCCCGTGGCAGCGGGGTCCTATTGGAAACTAAGGGATATTAAGGCCTCCTCTTAATAGAGTACCGGACTAAAGCATTAACACTTAGTGAATACATGAACTCCTCAAACTACGGTCATCACCGGGAGTGGTCCCAATTATTGTCACTTTGGGGTTGCCGGATCATAACACATAGTAGGTGACTATTTACTTACAAGATAGGATCAAGAACTCACATATATTCATGAAAGCATAATAGGTTCAGATCTGAAATCATGGCACTCGGGCCCTAGTGACAAGCATTAAGCGTGGCAAAGTCATAGCAACATCAACCTTAGAACATAGTAGATACTAGGGATCAAACCCTAACAAAACTAACTCGATTACATGGTAAATCTCATCCAACCCATCACCGTCCAGCAAGCCCATGATGGAATTACTCACGCACGGTGATGAGCATCATGGAATTGGTGATGGAGGAAGGTTGATGATGACGATGGCGACGGATTCCCCTCTCCGGAGCCCCGAACGGACTCCAGATCAGCCCTGCCAAGAGATATTAGGGCTTGGCGGCGGCTCCGTGTCATAAACGCGATAAATCCTTCTCTCTGAATTTTTTCTCCCCGAACTTGGATATATGGAGTTGGAGTCGAGGTCGGTGGAGCCTTAGCGGGCCCACGAGACAGGGGCGCGCCCCGCACCCTCGTGAATAGGGTGTGGGCCCCTGGTCTTGATTCTTTTGCCAGTATTTTTTATATATTCCAAAAATATTCTCTGTGGATTTTTAGGTCATTCCGAGAACTTTTATTTCTGTACAAATATAACACCATGGCAATTATGCTGAAAACAGCGTCAGCCTGGGTTAGTTACATTCAAATCATGCAAGTTAGAGTCCAAAACAAGGGCAAAAGTGTTTGGAAAAGTAGATACGTTGGAGACATATCAACATGCACTATACTTAATGTCCAAATATGCAATCCTAGGCTACATAGCAATAAGGAAGAGTGTTACCTTAATATTCTGATGATTTCTAGATATACGTGGAAGAGCAGCAGCAACAACAACACAACCATGTTTGGATACTCAACTTAGCTTGAGGTTAGAGTTGTTTCTAGCTCATGACTAACCCTGAACTAACTCCATCCAAAGAGGTGTTTGGATGACAGGGTTAGATTGAAAATAAATGCAGTAGGAGAACTAGCTCCAATTAGCACCTCTTGGGTTAGATAGTTTTTTTGGGTGGGTTGGATGCAACTAGCACAAACTAGCCCTCATGTTTGGATATACTTTAGGGCTATTTGAGCCCGAACTAGCTCAAACTAACTCTAACCATGGATACAGTAGCTGTTAATCAGCCGATAATTTGTAATAATGCAATAAACTCCTTCCGGCCCATAATATAAGATGCTAATTCATCTAATATGTGAGTATATTGGATGTTATAGAAGAGTGTTGTACTACATAATTGTGCAATTGTTGTTTAGCTTCTTATATTAACTTGGTGCTTTTAGGTACATATGTCATTGGTAAAGATCCGCGATTTGACCCTTTCTGCGTATGGGGAAATGATATATGTATGAACCAGCATCAAGCGAGGAAGCTGATAAAGATTATTAGTAAAATGAGTCAAAACATGGCAATTAAACTATTTATTTACACTTTATCCAAGACAACAGAAAACTGCGGGATGGTAAGTAAGAACTCTGCAGCCTTCTTTTTATTATCCATAATGAGTTGTGTTAGATGAAAATCAGTGGCGATTCCACTAGGAAGGCTTCAATAGGCTTAAGCCTACCCTCCAAAATCATAATTAAGCTAAATACACCACTTGACAAGTACATTTTGGTGCTTTAAGTGCAATAATTGCAATGCATTTGCTAATTAGACTTAGGAACTTTATGTTTTAAGCCTACTCTCCAATGTCATGCTAGATTCGCCACTGATGACAATGTCTGAATCTTTTTCCTTTGCAGTGGTTCCCAAAATAGTTTACTCAAGATTACCTCTCAAACTACATGATTGGTGGGCATGCAAAGGTTAAAGTATTACTACCAGAACACGATGATTATCTAGATGTTTTCATGAACACCATGAAGGATGGGAGGTCGGCCATCACAAGGGGTTTGACTAGAGTCGTGCGTGCCTTCTCCATGGAGGAGGGCACATTATGGGCATTCCGCTTCACCTTGTTCAGCAACCAGAATGTATTTCACCACTTTCTTTACTTTCTTTAATAGTACAAGTATGCAACTGTGGTTCATCATTCTTTATTTGGTTCTTATGTAATTCTTGAACATATGTACCTATGAATCGAATAATGCATTGGTTGTTTGAACCTGATGGATATGAATAAAGCTATAACATACATTCAAATTCAAATTCAAATGCGGTACAATTTGAAATAGCAGTAATTAAATTATGGTGAAATTACGCTCTCCAGGTTGTTACGGCACACACACGGTTGGTAAAACACAAACGTTTGTGATATATACCATAATCCGACACAATTCACAGAGTGGAAACATGTGCAAGCATGCACAGAGTTGCCGTCTGCAAAGCGTGTGCGATGTCAGACAATATCACAAACGGTGCGGGCAAACTAAGCGTTTGTGATAGTTGCCTTATCACACACGATTCGTAACCATGAACTGTTTTTGATGAAGTATGCATCGTAAACATTGCACCACAGAATAGCGTGTGCGATAGTTGTCGTGTACGATGATGTTACGACGGTCCGACGTTTCATAATCATGTTCGACCCTCGTACGACGATTAGCTAATCTTCTTAATTAGTTATCGCATACGGTTTGGGAAAAGCCAATGTGTGTGATTGTATGCTTATCATACACGTTCTATAATAGTGAACTGTTTGTGATGGACCGCGCAACGTAAACGTAGCACCACAGAATACCGACTGCGATGGCAATGCGAGCACAAACGAGTAGGAGTACTGTATATGCATCTTGGCTCCCTATCCCCGACGGTTTTTGGGTCGTGTGGGAAGGGCCCCCCCCTATCGCCCACACTCACTTCACGACGGTTCCAAATGCCGTCGTGGAAAGGGGTTAGAAACCCTTTGTATAGCATTGACGCGTACCAGTGACTATCTAGATGTGTTCATGAAGACAATGAAGGATGGGCGGTCAGCCATCACAAGGGGTTAGACTAGAGTCATGCATGCCTTCTACATGGAGGAGGGCACAATATGGGCATTCCGCTTCAACTAGTTCAGAATCCAGAATGTCTTTCACCTTTTTCTGTATTGCCTTTAATAGTACAAGTATACAACTGTGATTCATCATTCTTTATTTGGTGCCTATGTAATTCTTGAACATATGTACCTGTGAATCGAATAATGCATTTGTTGTTTGAACTTGATGGATATGAATAAAGCATAGCCTACTTTCAAATTCAAATTCGACACAATTTTAAATAGCAGGAATTAAATGAGGTTGAAATTATGCCCTGTTAGGCGTTATGGCGCACATGGTCCATTAATACAAACCTATGTGATATACACCATAATCTAACACATTTCACAGAGAGGAAATGTGTGCGAATGCACACATGGTTGCCGTTTACAGAGCGTGTGTGATGGCAGACAATATCACAAATGGTGCGAGCAAACTAAATGTTTGTGATAGTCGCCTTATCGTACACACTTTACAATCATGATCTGTTTCTGATGTGGTACGCATCGTAAACGTTTCACCACAGAATAACGTATGTGATAGTTATCCTGTAGTACACTATTATGATGATCCGATGTTTCGTACTCCTATCTGATACTCGTACGATGATTAGCTAATCTTCCTAATTATTTATCGCATACGGGTCGGGAGAAGTGAATGTGTGTGATTGTCTTCTTGTCATACATGTTTTATATTGGTGAACTATTTGTGATGGGGCGCGCATCATAAATGTCGCACCACGGAATACCGACTGCGACGGTAATGCCAGCACAAACGAGTAGCAAGGATGGAGCGTTTGGGCTATTCGAGATATCACAAACAGTTGTGTGAAGAATCACGTTTGGGATACATGTCGGCAATGAATACGCTTTATTCTGGAAAACATATGTATTCCTACTCCCTATCCCCGACAGTTTCTGGGTCATGTGGGAAGGACCCCCCTATCTCCCACACTCACTTGGCGATGGTTTAAAATGCCATCGCGGAAAGGGGTTAAAAATCATTTTTATAGCACCTCGTTGTACCAGTAAAGGGAGATATCAGATTTTTATGGTATGAACCGTGAAAACCGGTCATAGATGATATCCTTTATAATAGCAATTATATGCTAAGACACTTGCTTGGTGATGATCACATGTTCGATGAGAATCTTAAAAATGAGGTTCCTCCTTTGAGTATGATCCAACACGTTTTCAATGAAGTAAATCAACGTTACTCTTGGATTGTGGCTGGTAATCAAAATGGATTTTCCGACGGGCAACTTGCTAATGCTAAATTTCACTGGATGATGTGTTTCCCCTTTTATTTGAAAAGCCTCCTGATAGCAACACATCTAGGAAAAAGAAGAAGAAAGATGACAACACTTGAATCTATGCATTATGTCTAGCTAGGGGCGTAAAACAATAATGCTTGTTGGGAGGCAACCCAATAGTTATCTTTTATTTTATTTTTGTTTTTTGTTTTTCCTTTTGTTCTTCAATAAATACACAATTATACTAGTGGTGTGATTGTGTTTTTGTGTTTTAATTAGTGTTTCTGCCAAGCGAAGCCTTTGTGTTGATTTAGGTCATAGTTGTTGATTATGTGCATTAACAGAAACTTCCAAGTCCATTAGTAGAATTGTTTGCAATTGCTGGATGGTGAACAATTTCTGAAATTTTTAAACATGATTTATATAAAAAAATTCCCACCTTTTCCCAAATTTTTAGGATTTTTAGAGCTACAGAAGTATGACTAAAAATTACGTCTTTACAGATTGTTCTATTTTTAACAGATTATGTTTTCCTTGCATTATATGCTTATTTTGATGAATCTATGGATTGCATCGGGGGGTATAAGCCATGGTAAAGCTAGAATACTGTAGATACAATGTAATAAAACATTATGAATGGTTTGCAATAGTACTTAAAGTAGAGATTGGTTTTATTATACTAACGGATCTCACAAGTTTTGTTAAGTTGTGTGTGATTTAAGTTTTCAAGTTTTGGATGAGATCACGATGGATGAAGGAATCAGAAGTGGTAAGAGCCTAAGCTTGGGGATGCCCATTGCAACCCAAGGTAATATTCAAGGATAACCAATTAACTAATCTTGGGGATGCCCCGGAAGGTATCCCCTCTTTCTTCCAATGACCATCGATAATTTTACTTGGAGCTATAATTTTATTTATCACATATCATGAGTTTTGCTTGGAGCGTCTTATATTTATGAGTCTTTACTTGTTTTTATTTTTAGTTTGTCATAATCATCCTTGCTGGACACACCTATTTGAGAGAGCCATAATGATATCTTGATCTGTTAGAATTGCTCCCTGTGCTTCACTTAAGTTTTTTGAGCTATGGAATTGCTCTAGTACTTCACTTATATCTTTTTGAGCACGGTGGTGCCGTTATTTCAAAGAAATATGCTCTCATGCTTCATTTAGATCATTTTGAGATTTAGTATAATGTTTGAAGAAATTCTATCATGCTTCAATTATATTGTTTTGAGAGTTGAAAAGTTTGAAGAAATATTTATGCTCTCGTGCTTCACTTAAATTTGTTTGAGAGCTTGTTATTAGCAATGTCAATATGATTTAAATATGAATTTGGTCCTGATACGTCTATGTCATATTTATAATTTTTTATTGTTTCATGCCAATATTCTATGACTTTTACATACTTTTGGCAACATTTTATATCATTTTTGGGACTAACATATTGATCCAGTGCCCAGTGCCAGTTCCTGTTTGTTGCATGTTTTTTTTTGTTTTGCTGAATATCCATATCAAATGAAGTCCAAATGCAATAAAAAATTACGGAGAATTATTTTGGAATATGTGTGATTTTTGGGAAGCGAAATCAACGCTAGACGATGCTCGAGGCGCCCGGAAGTTCATAGGGCGTGCCCCAGGGGGGTAGGCACACCCAGCAAGCTTGTGGACAACCCATAGGTCAGTTAGAGGTGTCCTTAGGCCCTCAAGGAAGCTTATATCGAAAAGAAAACTTGTTAAATTTCAGCCCAATCGGAGTTACGGATCTTTGGGAATTTAAGAAACGATGAAAGGCTAGAAATAGGGGTCGTGAAATAGAGAGATAGATCCAATCTCGGAGGGTCTTTCTCCCCTCCGCCACCATGGTGGCCATGGACCAGAGAGGAAACCCTCCTCCCATCTAGGGGGCGACCAAGGAAGAAGAAATAGGAGGGGGGGGCTCTCTCCCCCAATCTCCAGGTGGCGCCGAAACGCCGTCGGGGCAGTCATCGTGTGATGGCGATCTACTCCTACAACTCCGTCATTTTAACCAATATCTTCATCACCTTCCCACATCTATCTACAGCGGTCCACTCTCCCGCAACCCGTTGTATCCTCTACTTGAACCTGGTGATTTATGCTTCATATTATTATCCTATGATGTGTTGCCATCCTATGATGCTTGAGTAGATTTTTATTGTCCTATCGGTAATTGGTGAATTGTTATGATTGGTTTAATTTGCTTGTGGTTCTGTTGTTGTCCTTTAGTGCCCATCATATGAGCGCGCGTGTGGATCACACCATAGGGTTAGTTGTAGGACTATGTATTGGAGGGAAAGAGTCATGAAAACTTCTTCCTAAACATAGAAATTGATGCATACGGGATTGAAGGGGAACAATATATCTTAATGCTATGGTTGGGTTTTACCTTAATGAACGTTAGTAGTTGCGCATGCTTTCTAATAGTTCCAATCATAAGTGCATAGAATTCCAAGTGAGGGATGGCATGCTAGCAGTGGCTTTTTCCACATAAAAACTTCTTGTCGGTCTAGCAACATAGTCAATTGCTTAGGGACAATTCCACAAATCCTACCACCACTTTTCTGCACTCGCTATACTAACTTAATTGTACTTTTAATAGAACATCACCTAACTTTTATTTTCACGTTCTTTATTATCTTGCAAACCTATCCTACTACACCTACAAACTACTTCTAGTTTTATTCTTGTTCTAGGTAAAGCGAACATTAAGTGTGCGTAGAGTTGTATCGGTGGTTGATAGAACTTGAGACAATATAAATCTTACCTTTAGCTCCTCGTTGGGTTCGACACTCTTACTTATCGAGAAAGGCTACAATTGATCCCCTATACTTGGGGGTTATCAGGACCTTTTTCTGGTGCCGTTGCCAGGGAGCAATATCATGGGGTGAATATTCTTGTGTGTGCTTGTTTGCTTTATCACTAAGTAGATTTTATTTTTTGTTCTAAGTTGTCCTCTATCTTTAGTTATGGATATGGAACACGAAACACAAAAATTAGTTGTACTTGGTACTCATGGAGATGGGGTACCTCCTAAACCCCTCGATGCTCATTATGTGAAAAATATTAAACACTACTTTGATAATCCTGAGAAAACCCCATTCAACTTGATAATGGTAGACACGTTGGATCAACATGAGTACTTTAGGTATTATCGCTTGAATAAAAAAGGGAAACTCTTATGAGATCAAATTGAAATGTTGCATTGGTATGCTTGAGATCTATGCTTGAGATATGATTATACTTGCTGCTCTAGGATGAAGGCTCCACACCTTCCCTTTACATGTGAATTTAATGATAATGAAACATTAGCTGCTTATGATAATGGTAGATATGATTACTATGATGTGGAACGAATAGAAGAATTTGTTGCTTTTAAGGGTGCTTGTGAAATTAAATGTTTGTTTGATGAGTATGAAGATTGTGATGATGCTATCTACAGATCTAAATTTTTTGCTATACTTAAATATTTCTTGAGAATTATAAATATAATACCGATTTTAATGAGTTCAATGAGTCTACAGATCTGATTTTTTTTCAATTTTAACTAACAATGATTTGTAATTTAGCGTTGATATTTATATCTGCCTTTGTGCTCAAGACTCTCTAAAACTTTGTTTTTGCATGATATATGTTGCTTTCTTAATTAAAATTGGCATTGATATACCTTGGGATCCAGGTTGAACAATTACTTGAGCACTATATGCCTAGCTTAATGGCTTTAACGAAAGCGATGCCAGGTAGACAACCCGGAAGTTTTAGAGAGTCATTTTATTCTGTTGTGTGCTTTTAAAACGTTAAAAAAATAGGGGAACCAAAAACTTTTTCATAAAGAGAAGCAATTGGAAGGTTATGCATTGAAGAAGTGAGGGTCAACCTTGAACACTTGTGTTCATGCTCATGGAAACAATGTAGAATTTTTCATGGAAGTTTCTCAATAAAAAAATTAACCCCTTGTACAAATCCATTGTATTATGAAAAATAATGTGCCAAGACTTGCCTTTAGGATGATTAGATTGCTTGTTTGGTATATGTGCAATGCAAAAACAGAAACTTTCGATGTAGTGTGTGAATTTACAATTTTTTACTGGAATGTCAAAAGTTTCAGAAATCTTTACACGATACTGATATGCAAATTTTTTTGTCCTAATTTTTCAGAATGTTTAGAGTTATAGAAGTATGGTCAATGTTCAGATTACTACAGACTGCTCTGTTTTTGAGAGATTCTTTTTTGATTTGTTGCTTGCTTGTTCTGATGAATCTATGGATTGTATCCGTAGGTATAGGCCACGGTGAAGTTATTTTATTTTTTTGAAATATCCAGCGCTTGATCGTTTTCATCGATTTATCAGAAGGAGAGGTTACAAAAAATGATCAACTGATGGGTGACGGAATAGAGATTACGTGTAAATATTTTGGGACTTGGCTACCCCACCCTACTCATGGTGACGGAATAGAGATTACATGTAAATATTTTGGGACTTGGCTACCCCACCCTACTCATGCATTAATATCTCACGTCACGTCCCTGAAAGGGTGCTAAATGCATTTTGCTCCGCCTAGCCTCCAGAGCTCAAGATAACATCTACATGCATCTGTGATGCCCTTTGCGCTTGCATGCCTGCCTCTGAAGACGCACTCGTTTCGCTCCAACCAGATGTGCCAGGTGATTAGGGCAATCATCGATTTGATCCCTATCCTGTTACACGGTGCAGTGGAGCTGATGCAATCACAGTGAAGCTATAATACAGTAGGTATAATGCAAAAATAAAATACGAATGGGTTTGCAATAGTACTTAAAGTGGTGATTTGCTTTATTATACTAATGGATCTCGTGAGGGTTTTGTTAAGTTTTGTGTGGATGAAGGGTTCGAAGATTAAGGAGGTATTGATATGAGAAGAATGAGGAGAGGCAAGAGCTTGATACGTCTTCAACGTATCTATAATTTTTGATTGTTCCATGCTATTATATATTCTGTTTTGGATGTTTAATGGGCTTTATTATACACTTTTATATTATTTTTGGGACTAACCTACTAACCGAAGGCCTAGTGCAAATTGTTGTTTCTTTTGCCTATTTCAGTGTTTCGCAGAAAAGGAATATCAAACGGAGTCCAAACGGAATGAAACCTTCGGGAGAGTTGTTTTTTGGAACGATATTGTGACATCCCGAGATCGGTGCGCCAGGTGTCAGTCAGTTATTCGTCGTCGTTGCCATGTCATCTGCTTGCGTGTTGCATCTTTGCCTTGTCATCGTGTGCATTGCATCAGCATGTTTTCAAAACTTGCATCCGTCCGAGTCCGTCTGTCCTTTCTGTTGTCCGTTCTAAGCCCAGACACACTCGCACGCGCCCGCGGCGCCTCCGAATATTTATTTTGTGAGTGGCCGGAAAACATTCTCGGAATGAGTTCAAACTTGGCGTGTGGTCTTATTATAGCATAGGTAGACCGCCTGTCAATTTTCGTCGCATTCGGAGCTCGTTTGATAGCCCAACGGTTAACCGTGTTAACCGCCGGAAGCTTTCTCTCTTTTGGCCCAGCACCCCTTTCACACAGCCCACCAAGCCCATTCTAACCCCTCCATGCTCTTGGCCGTTCGATCACGATCGCGTGGCCGCGAACCGCTCCTCATTTGGACACTCCTAGCTCCCTCTACCTATATATTTGTGCCTCCTCCCGAAATTCCCGCAGATAAAACCCTAACCCTCTTCCCACCGCGCGCCGGACATGTCCATCTCCGCCGCCGGACATGTCCGCCGCCCCCGCAGCCAATCCGGCGCTGCCACGTCGCCTCCCGCGCCCCACATCGCCGCCGGCCCGCGGAGCCCATCCATCCGCCGCCGCTGCGCTGTGCATGCCCGCCGCCGCCCGGATCCCGAGCTCCTCGCGCTCCCCCGCGCACCCAACCGCCTCCGCCACCGCCTCTAGCCGCCGGCGCGCCTCACCGCCGCCGCGCCGCTGGCCATCAGCAACCGCCCCGCAACCAGCATGCGCCGCCGCTCCACTCCGGCCTCGCCGCCCCTCCGAGCTCGCCTCGCCGGAGCTCCTCCCCCCGCCGGCCAGATCAGCCCGGATCCGGCCGGCCCTCGACCCGCCTCGCCGCCGATAGGTCGCGCCGCCGCCTCTACATCCTCCGATCTAGGCGGATCGAGGAGAGGGACGGGCGACGGGCCGCCTCCAGCTGCCGCAGTGGGGCCGCACCGCGCCGGCCCGTTCCCCCCGGCATGCCCTGCCTCTTCGTCCGACTTGGGCCAGGCCCGCTAGGGTGAGCAGCCCCATTCCTCGCCCCGTGCGTCGTTTTTCTATTTTGCGCCCGTGGTGTTTTTTTTCTAAGTCAGTTTTTGGCTAAGTCCTTGAGAACTGTGTAATTTTTGTCATATGTTTGCATGGTGATATCTTTTTGTGTGGTGATCCAAATTGAGTGTATGATATGTCAAAATGACCGTGGTGATATGCTCTACACTTTGTTCCATTGTGCCATGCTCATTTGAGTTCATTTAGATGCTCTAATCTCTGTTGCAAGAGTGCTACTTGTTATAAATTGCTGCTACTTGTTATTTTCATGCCATGTTTGAGATGTGATAACTTGGTGCATGTTTATCCAAATGATGCATATGATATGTCAAAATGTTCATGGTGAAGTGTACTACATGATGGTTGTTGTAGCATGCTTGTTTGAGTTCATATTGCCATGTTAATCTCTGTTGCAAAATTGCATTTGGCTGTTATGTGCTGAAACTTGTTATGAGATGTTGATTTCAATTACTCTTTGCTATTGATGTGTTTGTCCTCATGCCACATGTTTAGTTGTTTTAGAAGCACCATTATATGGTCTTTGCAGTGGTGCATTTAACTTTCCATGATATGCCTTGAGGTGACTTAAACATGCTTGTAAACATGCCATGTTGTTGTTACTGTTTTATACTTAGTGAAAATTCTGCTAAGTCTGGAATCTTTCATATATTGATGCTATGTTTGCTTGATGCCCTAGTCAAATCCATGCATGTTTTGGAGTGACCAATGATCATTCCTTGTTGTCCTTGTTATTGTCTATCCATTCATGCCCTTACTTGCTCATATGACCTGCTGTAGCTTATTTATTTCTTGCTCTCAAGTTGCTATAAAATATAACTGTCAGGTTTTTATCAGCATGTTCAATTTGGTGTAGCTTGTTGCTATTGATACATCCCTCCTATGGAGTTACTCCAATGGAGTTGTTTGTTGTAGGATATGTCTAATACATGTCCATGCTCTTTATGTTCTTATTAGAGTTGATATGCATGTTGTTTTGTGCCTCAGAAGGCAGCATCGTGATGATGTTTTTGCCTTCCCAGATTTTGGCTAAGTCTGGATAATTTTATTGCAACTTGCCATGCTTGTTTAAATGTGATCCAGCAAGCTTTTAGGTGTGTTCTAAGTTCCTATTTGTTAAGAAACATGTCTAATTCATGTCCATGCTTCTTGTCATCATGTTTGGGTGCTTTAGCTTATTTTTACATTGCTCCGAAGTTGCTATGTGGCTGTTAACTTCAGCTTGTTGTTATATCTTGTTTCATGTGTATCTTTTAGCCCGTTGCTCCGTTTTGAGTGTGTCCTATATGAAACTTGTGTGATTTTGCATGTAGATTCATAATATCATGTTGTTTTCATGTTTGGAGTGTGTTTCCTTGATGTTTGGGTGCATCTTGCATCGTTGCCTTGTTTGACTTGTTTTGCTCATATCTTCTAGGCCGTAGCTCCGAATTAAACAAACTTGATATGTAACTTGACTAGAATTTCATGTAGATCATCATGGTGCATGTTAAATTGCTGTTTAACAACTTTAACATAAGGTTTGTTCAGATCTGGACTAATTTCAAACTATGCATATGAGGACTTACCGGATTTGTTATATGTAGTTTCCGGCCTCATTTAAACTTGTTGACTTGTGTTGTTTTTCTGTGCTTCCTACCTTTCCATGAATTGCATCATATATAGACTTGTCTTGCATCATATTTTCTTGAGCATATTGTCATGTTCTTGTGTTGTTTTTCTGTGCTTCCTACCTTGCCATGTATTGCATCATATATAGACTTGTCTTGCATCATACTTGCTTGAGCATATTGTCATGTTCTTGTGTTGTGTGTTTACCGTATTGCTTGCTTCTTCTCGTTAGTGCTTATTCCGTTGCGATCGTGAGGATTCGTTCGTCTTCCTGTGGTTCTTCTTCAAGGCTTCTTCTTCGTCTTCTTCATGGACCCGTTCTTCTTCCTTGCGGGATCTCAGGCAAGATGACCATACCCTTGGATACCTTTACTACCATTGCCATGCCTAGTTGTCTCGATGCTATCGTTACATGTTGCGCTACCCATCTTATCGTCAGCCCCTCTCCTTGTTGCCATGAAACCTCTAACCTTTGACACCTTCCTAGCAAACCATTGTTTGGCTATGTTACCCGCTTGCTCAAGCCCTCTTATAGCGTTGTTAGTTGCAGGTGAAGATGAAGATTGTTCCATGTTGGAACTTGATGCTTTGGAAATATCACATTATCTATTATTATTATTAACACACCTATATACTGGGCATGGGTGGAAGGCTTGGCCTTTTGCTCGGTGTTTTGTTCAACTCATGCCACCTTAGGCGCCGATAAACGGGCATTATGTTCCTTGATTTTGCGTTCCTTACACGGTTGGGTATATGGGGACCCCTTGACACTTCGTCTTTGAATAAAACTCCTCCAGCAAGGCCCAACATTGGTTTTACTTTTCTCAGAATAACAACTTAATTAATTAATTAATTGCATAAGGAGTTAGCGCTACCCGAGATTCTTTCTACATAGCAGGGGGGCCTGTGCTGATGGTGTTGGTCCCAAATAGAGTCGTTTGCGGCGCCCCCCCTTGGAAACTTGGGGTTTGGTTGTTGTACGCTGTGCTCATCCGGTCGTGGCCTGAGACGAGATACGCGTGGCTACTATCAGGGTGTCGGCACGCCGGGAGGTCTTGCTGGACTTGTTTTACCATTGTCGAAATGTCTTGTGCACCGGGATACCGAGCCTGATCGGATTTCCCTAAGATAAGGGGTAATAATTATTATTACTTCAGCTGATCGTGAGAGCTTGTGATGGGCTAAGTTGGGACACCCCTGCAGGGTTATGATATTTCGAAAGCCGTGCCCGCGGTTATGTGGCAGATTGGAATTTGTTAATGTCCGGTTGTAGAAAACTTGACAGAGGATCCGAAGTAAAACACACAACTGTGTGAGTAATCGTGACTGTCTCTTTTCACTTTGAGAAGAGAACACGGTGGGGTTATGTTTGACTGTAGGTAGTTCAGGATCTTTAGCGATCATTACTTTGTTTGCGACCGCTTGCGTAGATGCTCATCTTATTCTTGTACTCGTAAGTTAGCCACCATACTTTTGCTTAGCCGCTGCTGCAACCTCACCACTTTACCTCTTCCTTCCCATTAAGCTTTGATAGTCTTGTTACCCATGGTCATGGGATTGCTGAGTCCTCGTGGCTCACAGATACTACAGCAACAGTTGCAGGTGCAGGTTTCCGATGACTTGACGTGAGAGCGATGTTCGTTGTGTTGGAGTTCTTTCTTCTTCTTCTTCAGTCTTGGGTTAGGTTCCGGGTCGGCAGCCTGGGATGGCAGATGGATGTCCTTGTGCTTTTCATGTTTACATCCGTAGTCGGATGCCTAGTATTGATGTTGTATTCATGTGACTTGTATGAATTGTTGCATCCCCCATGTATGTATGTAATGGTACGATGTAATGATATCCATCTTGCTAAGCGCCCGAAATGCAGTTGTGCCCCAATCACGTAAGTGTCACGTGATCGGGATAGAATCGCATCTTGGGCCTGACAGATATCAACACAGAAGACTTGGAGTACACGCCTGGAAGCGAGAGAGGACGCCATGAGGGCAGGGAGCGCCCCCCACCCTCGTAGGCCCCCTCTGGCTCCCCTAACGTGCCTCTTCAGCCTATATGCACTCTCATACCCTGAAAACATCGAGGGGAACAACGAAACCCTAATTCCACCGCCGTAACCTTCTGTACCCGTGAGATCCCATGTTGGGGCCTATTTCGGAGCTCCGTCGGAGGGGGCATTGATCACGGAGAGCTTCTACATCAACACCATAGCCTCTCCGATGAGTTGTGAGTAGTTTGCCACAGACCTTCGGGTCCATAGTTATTAGCTAGATGGCTTCTTCTCTCTCTTTGGATCTCAATAATAAGTTCTCCTAAATCTTCGAGGAGATCTATTCAATGTAATCTTTTTGCAGTGTGTTTGTCGAGATCCGATGAATTGTGGGTTTATGATCAAGATTATCTATGAACAATATTGGATTCTTTTCTGAAATCTTTTATGTGTGATTATAATATGCTTGCAAGTCTCTTCGAATTATTGGTTTGGTTTGGCCTACTAGATCTATAGTTCTTGCAATGGGAGAAGTGCTTGGCTTTGGGTTCAATCTTGCGGTGTCCTTTCCCAGTGACAGCAGGGGCAGCAAGGCACGTATAGTATTGTTGCCATCAAGGATAAAAAGATGGGGTTTATATCATATTGCTTGAGTTTATCCCTCTACATCATGTCATCTTGCTTAAGGCATTACTCTGTTCTTATGAACTTAATACTCTATATGCATGTTGGATAGCGATCGATGTGTGGAGTAATAGTAGTAGATGCAGAATCGTTTCGGTCTACTTGTCACGGACGTGATGCCTATATCCAATGATCATGCCAAGATATTCTCATAACTATGTGCTTTTCTATCAATTGCTTGACAGTAATTTTTTCACCCACCGTAGAATTTTGCTATCATGAGAGAAGCCACTAGTGAAACCTATGAACCCCGGGTCTATTCTCATCATATTAATCTTCCATCAACTATTTACTTTACTCTGCATTATTTACTTTCAGTCTCTATACCAAAAATACTAAACATATTATCTTATCATGTCTATCAGATCTCACTCTTGTAAGTGACCGAGAAGGGATTGACAACCCCTTTTATCGCGTTGGCCGTGAGGTTCTTATTTGTTTGTGCAGGTGCGAGGGACTCGCGCGTGGTCTCCTATTGGATTGATACCTTGGTTTCCAAAAACTAAGGGAAATACTTACTCTACTGTGCTACATCACCCTTTCCTCTTCGAGGGAATACAATGCAAGCTCGAGAAGTAGCAAGAAGAATTTCTAGCGCCGTTGTCGGGGAGATCTTCGCAAAAGTCATATACCAAGTACCTATCACAAACCCTTATCCCTCGAATTACATTTATTTGCCTCTTGTTTTCCTCTCCCCCACTTCACCCTTGCCGTTTTATTCGCCCTTCTTTTTCCGTGTGTTTTACCATTCGCTTGCCTCTTGTTTGCTTGTGTGTTGGATTGCTTGTTCATCAGAATGGCTCCCCCTATTAGTGTTGATCCTCACCTTAAGAGGTTGGAAGAGATTGAAAGCAACGTTAGAAGTTTTATGTCGGTGCAATTTGAGCATAATGATTTCTTCATAAACGATCTTCAAGAACATAATTTTTTTATGGAATACATGAATAAAGAGCTTGATGATATGTCTAAAGAATTTTATGGGTTGAAATCTCAGTTTGCTCATCTTGAGAACTTAATAGCCCAAATATCGGATAAGCAAACCACCTTAGTTAATAAGATGGCCGCTAAACCAGAAGATTTAGAAAATAAAGATGAAGATCTGAAAGTGATTGATGTGTCTCCTATTAAATCCTTGTTTTCTAATATGAATCTTGATAAAGATGGGACTAGATGAGTCTACTTTAGTTAAAAGGCGTCCCAATGATTCCGAGTTTTTAGATTTTGATGCTATAATTGTTAAAAGTGGGATTGAAGAGGTCAAAACTTTACATAGCAATGAACCCACTATCTTGGATTTCAAGGGATTTAAATATGATAATTGTTCTTTAATAGATTGTATTTCCTTCTTGCAATCCGTGCTAAATTCTTCGCATGCTTATAGTCAAAATAAGGCTTTTACCAAACTTGTAGTTGATGCTTTAATGCAATCTTGAAAAACTTATAGTTGATGCTTTTACCAAACTTCGCATGCTTTGTGTGATATGTTAGGTTTCCATGAACTTGATGATTGTTCTTTGATTTGCATCTTGCGGATTCTAGCATTAAGAAACCTATGGGAAGGATTAATGATGTTCTTATTGTTGCAAATAGGAATTATGTGCCCGTAGATTTCATTGTTCTTGATATAGATTGCAATCCTAAATGTCCTATTATTCTTGGTAGACTTTTCCTTAGAACGATTGGTTCAATTATTTATATGAAGGAAGGAAATATTAGATTCCAGCTTCCGTTAAGGAAAGGCATGGAACACTTTCCTAGAAATAAGATCAAATTACCTTATTAATCTATTATGAGAGCCACTTATGGATTTCCAACCAAAGATGGCAATACCTAGATCTATTCTTGTATCGTGCCTAGCTAGGGGCGTTAAACGATAGCGCTTGTTGGGAGGCAACCCAAATTTATTTTCTTTGATTTTGCTTCTGTTCAAGAATAAATATTGCATCTAGCTTATGTTTAGATGTGTTTTTGTGTTTAAATTAGTGTTTGTGCCAAGTAGAACCTTTGGGAAGACTTGTGTGAAGTTTATGCGATCATGCTGTAAAAAACGTAAACGTTAGCGCTCACGAGATTAGCTACCCTTTTTTACCGGAGAGTGATTTTTAGTTTATTATTTTTTAAGATGATTAATAGACAAATTCCTCACGTCCACCAATTTATTTCTATTTTTTTAGAGTTACAGAAGTATTCGAAAGTTACAGATTGCTACAAACGGTTCTGTTTTCGACAGATTCTATTTTTCATGTGTTGTTTGCTTATTTTGATGAATCTATGAGTAGTATCGGGGGGTATGAATCATAGAAAAGATGGAATGCAGTAGGTTTAACACCAATATAAACAAATAATGAGTTCATTACAGTACCTTTGAGTGGTGGTTTGTTTTCTTATACTAACGGAACTCACGAGATTTTTGGCTAAGTTTTGTGTTGTGAAGTTTTCAAGTTTTGGGTAAGGATTTGATGGACTATGGAACAAAGAGTGGAAAGATCCTAAGCTTGGGGATTCCCAAGGCACTCCAAGGTAAAATTCAAGTACAACCAGAATCCTAAGCTTTGGGATGCCCCGGGAAGGCATCCCCTCTTTAGTCTTCATCTATCGGTAAATTAACTTGAGACTATATTTTTATTCACCACATGATATGTGTTTTGCTTGAAGTGTCATTTATGATTTGATTCTTTGCTTTTTAGTTTGCCACAATCATCCTTGTTGGACACACCTTTTGAGAGAGATACAAATGAATTGGAATTTATTAGAATACTCTATGTGCTTCACTTATATCTTTTGAGCTAGATAGTTTTGCTCTAGTGCTTCACTTATATCTTTTAGAGCACGGTGGTGGTTTTATTTTGTAGAAATTATTGATATCTCATGCTTCACTTATATCTTTTTGAGAGTCTCTTAGAACAGCATGGTAATGTGCTTTGGTTATAAAACTAGTCTTGATATGATAGGTCCCCAAGATGGGTATAGTAAAAACTTTCATATAAAGTGCATTGAATATTATGAGAATTTTGATACTTGATGATTGTTTTGAGATATGAGGATGGTGATATTAGAGTCATGCTAGTAGAGTAGTTGTGAGTTTTATAAATACTTGTGTTGAGGTTTGCACGTCCCGTAGCATGCACGTATGGTAACCATTGTGTGACAAATTTGAAGCATGAGGTATTTCATTGAGTGTCATCCTTTTTGTGGAGGTCGGGATCGTGCGATGGTTAACTCCTACCAACCCTTCCCCTAGGAGCATGCGTGTAGTACTTTGTTTTGATGACTTGTAGATTTTTGCAATTAGTATGTCAGTTCTTTATGACTAATTTTGAGTCCATGGATTATACACACTCTCACCCTTCCACCATTGCTACCCTCTCTTGTACCGCGCAACTTTCGCCGGTACCATACACCCACCATATACCTTCCTCAAAACAGCCACCATACCTACCTATCATGGCATTTCCATAGCCATTCCGAGATATATAGCCATGCAACTTTCCACCGTTCCGTTCATATGACACGCTTCATCATTGTCATATTGCCATGCATGATCATGTAGTTGACATCGTATTCGTGGCTAGGCCACCATGCATAATTTTTCGTACATGTCACTCTTTATTCATTGCACATCCCGGTACACCGCCAGAGGCATTCATATAGAGTCATACTTTGTTCTAGTATCGAGTTGTAATACTGAGTTGTAAATCAATAAAAGTGTGATGATCATCATTATTAGGGCATTGTCCCAAAGAAAAAGAAAAAGAAATAAAAAAAAGAAGGAAAGGCCAAAGAAAAAAAAAGAAAGGCCCAAAAAAAGAAAAAAAAAGGGACAATGCTACTATCATTTTCCACACTTGTGCGTCAAAATAGCACCATGACCTTCATGATAGAGAGTCTCTTGTTTTGTCACTTTCATATACTAGTCGGAATGTTCATCATAGAACTTGGCTTGTATATTCCAACGATGGGATTCCTTAAATGCCCTAGATCTCCGTGAGCAAGCAAGTTGGATGCACACCCACTTAGTTTCTTTCGTTGAGCTTTCATACATTTATAGCTCTAGTGCATCCATTGCATGGCAATCCCTACTCACTCACATTGATATCTATTGATGGGCATCTCCATAGCCCATTGATACGCCTAGTTGATGTGAGACCATCTTCCTCTTTTGTCTTCTCCACAACCACCACTCTATTCCACCTATATAGTGCTATGTCCATGGCTCACGCTCATGTATTGCGTGAAAGTTGAAAAAGTTTGAAATCTTGAAGTATGAAACAATTGCTTGGCTGAAACCGGGGTTATGCATGATTTGAGTATTTTGTGTGACGAAGATGGAGCATAGACAAACTATATGATTTTGTAGGGATGAACTTTCTTTGGCCATGTTATTTTGAGAAGACATGATTGCTTCGTTAGTATACTTGAAGTATTATTATTCTTATGTCAATATAGACTTTTGTCTTGAATCTTTCGGATCTGAACATTCATGCCACAATAAAGAAAATTACATTGACAATTATGTTGGTTAGCATTCCACATCTGTTTTTATCATTTACCTACTTGGGGACGAGCAGGAATTAAGCTTGGGGATGCTTGATACGTCTCCAACGTATCTATAATTTTTGATTGTTCCATGCTATTATATATTCTATTTTGGATGTTTAATGGGCTTTATTATACACTTTTATTATTTTTGGGACTAACCTACTAACCGAAGGCCCGGTGCAAATTGCTGTTTTTTGCCTATTTCAGTGTTTCCCAGAAAAGGAATATCAAACGGAGTCCAAACGGAATGAAACCTTCGGGAGAGTTATTTTTGGAACGATATCAACACAGAAGACTTGGAGTACACGCCTGGAAGCGAGAGAGGCGGCCACGAGGGCAGGGGCAAACCCACGGGGGTAGGCGCCCCCCCCCCACCCTCGTGGGCCCCCTCTGGCTCCCCTGACCTGCCTCTTCAGCCTATATATACTCGCATACCCTGAAAACATCGAGGAGAGCAATGAAACCCTAATTCCACCGCCGTAACCTTCTGTACCCGTGAGATCCCATCTTCGGGCCTGTTTCGGAGCTCCGCCGGAGGGGCATCGATCACGGAGGGCTTCTACATCAACACCATAGCCTCTCCGATGAGTTTGAGTAGTTTACCACAGACCTTCGGGTCCATAGTTATTAGCTAGATGGCTTCTTCTCTCTCTTTAGATCTCAATACAACGTTCTCCTCGATCTTCAAGGAGATCTATTCGATGTAATCTTTTTGCGGTGTGTTTGTCGACATCCGATGAATTGTGTGTTTATGATCAAGATTATCTATGAACAATATTGGATTCTTTTCTGAAATCTTTTATGTGTGATTATAATATCCTTGCAAGTCTCTTCAAATTATTGGTTTGGTTTGGCCTACTAGATCTATAGTTCTTGCAATGGGAGAAGTGCTTGGCTTTGGGTTCAATCTTGTCGTGTCCTTTCCCAGTGACAGCAGGGGCAGCAAGGCACGTATAGTATTGTTGCCATCGAGGATAAAAAGATGGGGTTTATATCATATTGCTTGAGTTTATCCCTCTACATCATGTCATCTTGCTTAAGGCGCTACTCTATTCTTATGAATGTAATACTCTAGATGCATGTTGGATAGCGGTCAATGTGTGGAGTAATAGTAGTAGATGCAGAATCGTTTCGGTCTACTTGTCACGGACGTGATGCCTATATACTATGATCATGCCTAGATATTCTCATAACTATGCACTTTTCTATCAATTGCTCGATAGTAATTTGTTCACCCACCGTAGAATTCTGCTATCATGAGAGAAGCCACTAGTGAAACCTATGGCCCCCGGGTCTATTCTCATCGTATTAATCTTCCATCAACTATTAACTTTACTTTGCATTATTTACTTTCAGTCTCTATACCAAAAATAACAAAAATATTATCTTATCATATCTATCAGATCTCACTCTCGTAAGTGACCGAGAAGGGATTGACAACCCCTTTTATCGCGTTGGCTGCGAGGTTCTTATTTGTTTGTGCATGTGCGAGGGACTCACGCGTGGTCTCCTACTGGATTGATACCTTGGTTCTCAAAAACCGAGGGAAATACTTACGCTATTGTGCTGCATCACCCTTTCCTCTTCGAGGGAATACAACGCAAGCTCGATAAGTAGCAGAGCTCAAGCTTGGGGACAATGCCCGATGCACCCCAAGTAAATATTCAAGGAGGCTCAAGCGTCTAAGCTTGGGGATGCCCTGGAAGGCATCCCATCTTTATGCGACAATTATCAGTATGTCTCAGTTTTTGTTTTGTTCATATGATATGCGTAAATTCTTGGAGCATATTTTGTGTTTATTTTTTTCCTTTTCTTTTTTGCACCATGCTGGTATGAGATAGTCCTTGGTTGATTTAAGGAATGCTCTTTGAACTTCACATATATCTTTTGAGTATGTCTTTATAGAATGCTTCATGTGCTTCACTTATATCATTTGAAGATTTGTAGAATGCTCTTTTGCTTCACTTATATTTATTGGAGCATGATATTTTACAGAAAGAACTAAACTCTCTTGCTTCACTTATATCTATTTAGAGAGTTAGCAGGAATTTGTCATTCACATGGTTAGTCATAAAATCCTACATAAAACTTGTAGATCACTGAGTATGGTATGTTTGATTCCTTGCAATAGTTTTGTGAAATTGAGGTGCTAATATGGGGGCATGCTAGTAAAATAATTAAAGTTGAGTATTAATAATGGTGTTAAGGGAAGTAAGTTATTATGCAAGTAAATCCTCACGCATGTAAAGTGGTGGCCACTGACATTAGCGGTGAGGTCGGAGCATAATTTATCCTTGATTGAAATCCTTCTCTGTTGTTTGATTCAGTCTTGTCCAATGGTTAACTCCTCCCAACCTCCCCCCTAGGGGCATGCAAGTAGTACTTTGTCGGATTTAGGGCTCCGCAAAACCCAAGAAGTTCGAACACAGGGGGCGTGAACGAAGATCTCTCCCACTCGCGTCTACCTAGCGCCTTGCTCTCGTCTTGGTGAAGAGATTCAAGCAAACAACAGATGAAGCACACAAGAGTTTACCCAGGTTCAGGCTACCATGTGGTGAAAAACCCTACTTCCTGTTTGGTGGATTGGCCTCGGAAGGGCTGGAATATGAACTAGTACAGTGGTTCCTGAGCTCAGGAGGTGAGCTTAGGAGGGTTAGGAGGCAAGTGTTCTTTCTCCTTGCGTGGTGGCAGAGTTTGTGGATCCGCCTCCTTGGCTGGGTTTGGTTCGACTTGTCCCTCCACAGTGGGGGTCCTAGCTACTTATATAGGCGGCCAGGGTCCTCTTCCCCCGAAATGTTTAGGCGGGAAGGGATCCCACAACGATCATTTTTGAGCGGGAATACAAGGGCGTTCCTATCCTGACAAAAGCGGTCTTCGCCTTCAAAAGGATCAGACGGTGACGCGGTGGTGGGCTTGACGGTGACATCCTCCTTGTCGTCCTTGCGGTCTTCGATCTTGTTGCACCAAAGGGGAAACCTTTGCCCCGCTCCTCGGGAACCTGCGGCTGCGTTGTCCCCCTTGCACCGAAACGGTAACTGCGCCGCTGGCAGGCACTGGCACCCACTGGCGTGGTGCGTCACTGCTGACGTCTCTGCCTCCTCCTGAGGCAGACTTCGCCTTGGATTCGCCGCCCCTCCAGAGCACCTTGCCGAGGCCGCTCCTGAGGGAGTCTCGACATTTTTCTCCTCGCGAGGCTTAGCCCCCCTCACGAGGGTCTTGGATAGCTGGCCGATCAGCTGGGCCGTACCAGGCCGTAGTAGGAGCGAGTCGCGGCCCGCAGACAGGCAAGTCTGGGTACCCTGGTTCCCAGGACGCCGACAGTAGCCCCCGGGCCCAAGGCGCGAGTGGAGTTGGCTTCGGGGCGAAGCCTTATCCGAGGACGAAGCGTCGCGGGCCCCAAAAAGGTTGCGGGCCAGGCTGGCGCATGACGGTTGGACGGGACGCGGGCGACCCCGCTCCCCACGCCCTCTCAGCAACCGTGCGTCTTGACAAAAGGTGCCGTCTCCGCTGGGGGAGTTATCGCTTCCCTTCCTTCCTGCTCAGATTTCTCCCTCCTACGCCTCCTGCCTTCCTAAATCGCCTGCGTCCTTCGGCCCCTTCAGCAATGGCAAAGAGGAACAAGGGTGCTGCACCGGCGTCTGGATCTGCTTCTTCCCTAGAGGTGGCGCTCGAGGAGTCCTCCATCACCGAGGAGGAGGACTACTTAGAGGTCCAACCTTTCTTGTCAAGCGTCCACAACGAGCATGGCCCGACGGGGATCTGGGCCGGATCCACCACGACGCGGGTCCTGCCGAAGTCCTGCTACCCCTTCTTCCTCCACAGCATCTCCGTGGGGCTCGTGCCACCCTTCTCATGGTTCTTCTACGCCATCCTAGAACATTACTAGGTGCATGCTCTCCATATCCAGCCTTGCTCCATCCTCGTCATGTCGCTCTTCGCCTTTTACTGTGAGGCGCTTGTGGGGGTGAGGCCGACTATCGCCCTCTTCCGCCATTTCTTCTCCATGCGCCCGTACGACGATGGCCCGTGCTCGAGCTACGTCTCCTTCGTCTTCCAGCGCTAGGGCTGTCGGATGATGACGGCCGGGAAGAAGATAGACTCCCACCGGAAGAGGTGGGTCTATCTGGATGCCCAACGCGTCCACCCTTTGTTGACGCTGCCTACCGCCCGTCCGGCGAAACGCGCCGGCTGGAGCTACGCGAAGCTCACCGACCCCCTTGTCGGGCCTGTCCTGGCAAGGATTGAGGCCGACCTGAGCTCGAGGCTTGAAGGGGGCAGATCGTGAAGGAGTTCTTGAGGCAGCGTCTAGCGCCGCTGCAGGCACACTCGCGCCCCATGTGGGGGCTGATGGGCGACGACGACAGGCTCCGGCTGCACTCAGGGGTGCTGGCCGAGGACGATCTGGACTTCACCTCGGCCACCCTCCTAGGGATGGTTCCGGAGGACCTCCCAGGGACCCACCTGCCGCTGTATATCCACCTTGACAAGGCCGAGCTATTGAAGGTCATGTCGGGTTTTGGTGCGCCCGTGGGCGTTGTGCCCACAGTTGACGTGTCTTCTCGTGCTGACGGCGAGAGCGACGAGGGGGGCTTAGGGGAGACCCTGGATGACGAGGGGGACTCCTCCGAGGCGTTCGCTAGAGCAATGACGTCAGGCGCAGGTGCCGCCGGACAGTCCCAGGCGGCCACTCCACACTGATCCGGACGCGCTGCATCCGGGGGAGGCAATGTGGCGACCCTGCCTAGGAGTACTGTGCCAGCGAATCTGGCGACCACGGCCGCGCCCAAGACTGTGGCCTCGCGCCTTGCCAAGATCCGGACTATCGGCGCGCCCATAGCGCCAGCGGCTGTTGCTGACCTGTTAGCGAAGAGAAGGGCGTGCCTCGCCTCCGACGAGTAAGTGTGCGATTTATTGCTATCCTTAGTTGTTGTGTCCCTGATGTGCTTCTCCTGACGCAGTAGCCTGGGTGCTATGATTAAGAAGGCGAAGGGGGAGGTCATGTCGCGATGCCCTGCCCCTCCTGTTGCTGATGCGACCATAGGGAAGGATGCCACGACGCTCGGCGTCTCGGTTGACCAGGCCACCGAGCATGCGGTGGCGGCGTCGCTTGAGGGCGTCCTTGCTTCCTGCGAGGTCGCGGTGGCTCCTGCTCCTACTGCTCTGGCGAGGGGAGCGGAGCACCCCGAGCCCCTGACCGAGCAGTCGGACTTGTTGGTGCCCGTGCGCCAGCCGGCGCAGCCTGGCCTTGAGACCTTGGAGGCTGCCTCCGCCGCGCTGGGTCGGCTTCGCGCCGAACTGCAAGGTGGTGATGGCCGCCTGATGGAAAGATGCCTGGGGCTGATCCACGGGTGGCTCCTGGCAGACGAGTCTGCACGGACCTCCTGGGACCAGGCCTCAGCGATTGCTGCCAAGGGTCAAGAGGAAGTTGTGGCAGCCATGCGGGCTCGCGACACCGCGCGAGCCGACGCTGCGTCCTTTGAGAAGCGCTGCCTCAAGGCGGAGAGCGAGCTAGAGGTCCTTCACGAGGAAGGCACTGGGCGCGCCCTGGAGCTCAAGAGGTTGGAGAAGGAGCTCGAGGCGCAGAAGGCTGAGACATCCCGGCTGCAACAAGAGCAGCTTGCTGACCGCGCGGCCCTGGAGAAGCTGAGGGTTGAGGTTGAGCAAGCCAAGGCGACCCAAGCCGCTCGCGACAAGGAGGACGCCCTCGCGGCCTCGGCAGGAGTGAGTCGCGAGGCCCTCGCCGCTTTCGATCTTGAGGCCTGTAAGGTGCTGCAGGCCGCCTACGGGGAAGGGTTCAAGGAACCGATGGCCGCCCCAGAGGGAGGCCCCGCCAGGCTCCTCGCCACGCTTGTGAAGTCCCTGCGCAAGGTCGCGGCTGCAATTGGCCAGTCAGCCAACGTCGAGAGCCGCACGCTCCTTACCTTGATTCTGACGCAGGTGTGCAGCCACCTAAGTCTTCGTGACCCGGACCTGGCCTCGCTGTCCAAGCCCGTGACCATAGTCATAGAGGGGACTACTGCCGAGGCCCTGGTGCGAAGGTCACGGAGCTGCTGGAGGCGTTCTTCCAGGCCACTGCTACCGCAGTCGAAGAGGTGGAGACTGGTGACGATGCGCTTGGTGATGCCTCATCTGTTCCTGTCCAGAGAGGGAAGTGCGAGTGCCTCAGGGAGGCATGATAACTTTGTTTGAATTTGAAAAACTTGGTATTTATTGTAACAGCTAGATGATTTCCGTGCTTGCTTCCTTTCATGTTTGCTTAGGTGCTCTGGATCGCTAGGGCCCAACCCCGCGCATACCTCGATCGCCATTGAGCCCTTCGGGTGACCGGGGTTATCACGATAACTAGACTCAAGGGATGAGGGGCTACGTGGCTAGTGAGGCCCATGGGTCGCGATGCCCAGGGGTCCCCCTTGACGTTCAAGCGATCCCGTTTGCGTTCTGCATCGGCAGGGCCCAACCCCGCGCAT